>JBAIZL010000006.1:74180897-74370897 GCA_036971475.1 Prosapia bicincta | reverse complement strand
TTTATTAAAATTTGTACTTAGAATTCTCCTAGATCTCTTGGTTTGTAATGAAAATGTTTTGGTGTTTAAAATAAAAAAAATAAATTAAAATCGTGAACAGTATTAAAATTAGGTGTTTTACTACAGACCTGACGTTTTTCCTTATAAATCTGGCCTAGATTTCCTCGGTGATAAACAATTTAAAGAGATGAGACACATTGTAGTAGATCTTATTAAAAAATCAGCTTAAATAGAGTTTTTATTAAAAAATGTCAGTTATATTTTTTCAAATATAAAAATGTTTATTAAAGAGGGAGAAATAGAAATAATAACTTTCAACTGAAACAAAATTTAAGTCATATGAATTTGATATTATTTAGTTAAAAGAAAATACCTCTTTTCTTCGGATTACCAATGACAAAGTAGTTCAGAAGAAAAAAAATGTAAATTTATGCCTGCATAAAAAAGGTTTATTCACTTGTGTACGACAAAATAGCTTTTTCGTCTAATCTAATAAATGTCAACGAATATATATTTTTTTCTTAATTCTTTCAAATTTATGAATATTTTGTAGGCAGAACAATCAAAAATCAGTAGAAGAATTTCTAACATTGAGTAAGTCGAAAGTAGGTAGTTTGAAACAGGTGTTTTATAAAGAGGTTTAAAAACAGGTTTTTGTTACTTTTTTTGAGAATTACTTCATAGAATTACTTTCAGCTTATTAATAACTAATTAGTAATTAGTAATAACTACTTTTATTGTGATTATAGAATTCCTCCGTAAAAACTATTTTACTTTTATATGCTTCTATTTTAGTTTTATATGCTTCACCCTTTACGTTGAGAGTTTCATTCAGAATAAAACACCCTTTCATGCAATGATTAACATCTAATAAAGTATTAATGTTTTATCTTCAGCTAAAAACAGTAGTTGAATTTTTTATACTACTTCACCAGTGAAACGTTATGGGAGGAAAATATCCAAACTACTGCTATTGTGTTGCTTGTATTCCCTCTCTTCGGCCCCAATGTTTACTCGATCGGGTAGTAGTAGTAAAGGCTTTACTCTAGCAATAACGTAACGTACAGGCGCAGCTAATATAGTGAGTAATTTGTTTGTCTTCCCACGAAGCGTCACTTAATTTTAAATCTTTTCAGAATAAACGTTTGTGGGTCGAATCTAACTTGTATTTACAAGGTATTAAACAAGATCCAGGGAGACAGAAAAATGGGGCAAGGGCTTTGTAAATTACAAAATGCAGTGCTGTTTGTAGAACGTATTTAGTGAGGGAAATTTAAGTTTTAGAACTATTCAGGAAACCTTTGGGAAAATTATAATTTAAAATAATATTAAACATTGCAATATCCATTAATTCTAAAAACAGTGGAATTACTAATGTAATTAGGAAAAAGGAACTGATAGTTTTATAAAAAATCCGTTATTTTGAAACTTTAAAAATTGTGTGTAGTCTTATAGCCTTCGAGAAGCAAAAACGTACTTCTATATTGTTATAGTTTAATCTGATAATGTATTAAAAACGAAAAAAGGAGAGAAACAAAATCCTGCGGTATTACGAGTATGCAAATGTTACGAACAATGCAATACTATCTTCAGTAAAAACATCCGCTTGTTAGTGTTGTTAGTTGCAGTGAAAGCGTTGAATAAATCTTACAAATTATCAACACATAAGAAATGTTCTTGGATAGATTAGGACTGACAGACGGTTGTCGTGTGTTTAATGCAAATCGGTCCAATTATGTTTATTGGACGCGAGTTTTGAATTTCGTGTGAAAATATTTGCATTTTTTTACGTTTTTCAGTTTGTAGGGTTAATTAATTAACTAAATTTTCAATTGCCAAAACCAAAATCCACAAAAACATATGTAATTTCCCCCTCTAAAACTTCTACTTCACTCAATCCCTCCACACAACCTGACACAGACACAAACGCGCACACACGCACGCGCGCGCGCGCACACACACACACACACACACACACACACACACACACACACACACACACACACACACACATACACACACCCACCCAACCACCCACACACCCACCCACCCACACACCCACCCACTCACACACACACACACACAAACAAATAAACAAGTGTGTGTGAGTGTTTCGCTTTCGCGCAGGTGAGTGCGTGCGCGCAGGCTTGTATGTGCGTGCATATGTGTGTCTGAGTGTCTGCGTACTATATAAACGGTATGTATAATATCTGGTAAAAAATACATGTATAGTTTGTATTTATATATATGTACAAACACATTATATCTACAGGTCTTCGAATATAATATCGCACATATTCTAAGAGAGCTTGCCAACTATATAGAGTACTATATAAATTACGTATTTCTTCAAGCATTATTATATTAAGTACATAACAGGAAGTGGCTGATTGGCAAACTACCTACACACAGACAGAGTATGAATTCAACATTTGACGTGGGGCATATGACGTGGGCTTTGGATTCTATAAGCTATAAAATTAGTTGGACGAACCAATTTGATGTACACACATTACACTATGTTTACGGCGGAAAGATAGAAACGACCGTTTGTTGTATACAAAAAATAAAATAAAATAAACAAATCACACAAAAATGAGATTAGATATGCCCCTTTTTATGATTTCCTAAGAGAAATGTAATTTGTTAGTCTTATATATTGTTATTAAAATCGTGTTCCAGTGACAGTAAAGTGTCGGCAAAAGCTCCAATGATACTTCTAAAAACCTTACCCAACTTCGTTTATAATAATATTCATAGCCTTAAATAAACGACTTGGAGTTTCTGTAAATTTATCTGCAAGTTAGAGTTTGTAGGTACATAGAAAACTGACGTTTTATGAATTTACTATTGGATGCAGTGCAGCTATTTTAGCAAAAGTTGAAAAAATTAAAAAAATGAAAATTGCAAGGGTCTTTAAAATTTTATTAGCCTGCTTGCTTGGTGCGGATCCTCCTTTAGTTCGACAAACGGACCGACGGCTTTGATTCTATTAGAGACGTACGATAAACTTTCGGATAGGACCTTTCTCATGCACAGCCAGTACTAAGTAGGCCTACTCGTGGTTACATAAAGCTGAAGGTAAATCATATTAGATATATAAAGATACAGACCGCAACCAAAGTGCGTTATGTACTCTACAGTGTTTAGTTTCTGCCGTTATGTCATCTTTATTTAAAATAATGTCAAACAAGAGGTCTATAAATAATATTCGGACTGGTTTGTGAGTTAAGTTTAACACACAATAAATATACACAATTCAGAATAATAAAACTTGAATTTCATACGCTTTTCGATTACTTGTGTCATCTTTATAAGTTCAAGTTATATGTTTGTAGTAGCACCACTGATGATGACATAAGTAATCGAAAAGCGTATGAAATTTAAGTTTTGTAAATGTGAGCTCTGTATATGTATTGTATTTATAATAGGCCTATAATATTCCCATGAAAACACTGGAATAGGCACAACCAGGTATAAACCGTTGTTATTAGGCGAATTATAAAAATATTGGTTAAATAAATCTGCCCCCGTTATTGCCTATCAGAACCTCTTCGTTCCACTTTGATGTTACGGAATAGAAACGTCCCTTAGCTTATACAAGGCACACAAACCAGCCGCGGCACATTTCATGACGCAACATTGCAGCGTTATAAATACAAAATGTATGCTGCGGCTAATTATACTTTATATTAGCCCTTGTTCTTGTAGATTACAGAGTAGTAAATTTAATAATAGTTGATGTTTTGTGGCACGCGATTGTTACTGCGCGCGCGCTCCCACGTTTTATCACGTGTTTGTATATTGTATTAAAATATTTTATTTAATAGTTATGAAACTGTCAGAAGATATATAAGTGCGTACTTTCTAGAATGGAAGCGCCTAATATTTATTTACTATTTATCGGAGCTATATTTATTATTAGGGATGTTTTTTTATAACCATCTAGGTTTGTGTTTAACGATTAAATAAAATTAATAATGTTTTACGCGGTATAGCGACACCTACCACTCTCAAGCGAGTTTTATATTATAGATAAGGGGATATTCTTAATACTTCATTCATATTATATAACACTAAATATGTTATATATATATATATATATATATATATATATATATATATATATATATAAAATTAAATATAAATATATATAATAATATGTATAATATTTATGTCATATTTATATATTATAATATTTATATAATATGTATATATTATTTATTATAATATAATATGTATATTATAATAATATATATATAATAATATGTATATAATTATTATATATATTATATAATAATATGTTATATTATTTTAACACTAAATTATCGAGCTGCGTACTCTGTTAAGCATTGCTGTTGGTACACGTTGAAATAAAACCACTGCTTGAAATTCACAGCTGCACTCATCAAATCTGGGACGTTATTTCGACACGTTGCTTTGTCAGTTTTTTAAAAGGAAACCCAGTTGACTGTTACATTCTTTTTGTTTGTTTATTTTCGTTAGAACACGGTTTCACAAGTCCAAGCGGGGGTTTATATTGCGTTTATATAGCTCCTTGTTGTCTGAATCTGCATTGTATATATACATGTATAGGGTCGCGTTTACTATAATGTTGTATAAATACAGTAATAATTTTCTGATGGTATTAAACCCAGTAAATACTTTCAACATACTTAGATATATGGAAATAAAATTGCATATACCTCTCACTACATTATTAATATCCATACTTAATGCTTTGCCAAGTCAATCCAGTCTCAAGAGTTGAGTATAGTTAGTCGTAATGTATTGTCTGTATAATGTAATGTGAAGGTTATGGAAAATGTAAATTATAGGAAACAAAATATATAATTCGTGTATTAGAAGTAATTTTGTATATATATATATATATATATATATATATATATATATATATATATATATATATATATATATATACATATATATTAATATATTAAAGAAGAATTATATCTTATATTAATATTAAACAAGAAAACATATTATATATATATATATATATATATATATATATATATATATATATATATATATATATAAATATCGTAATATGTATTCTTGTGTATTAATAAAGAACATAAGTCAAAATACAAATACAAGAATTATATTATAAGAACATATTATAAATATGAATTTATAGAATTATAAATATATATATATATAAACGTACATACACACACACACTCTCTCTCTCTCTCTCACACACACACACACGCGCGCAAAGAAACACACACACACACACACATAATATTTTATTATTAGCTTCCTTACAAACACACAATTAGGTTCAACTTCCCTGACCTCTCTTATTATTTTCTCCTATTCTCTCTTAGCTGAAGAAAACAGTTTTCTATTAAAAGGAAACGCCAAGACAGACAGGAAATTGAACGATTATAATCCTGAAACCGAATTGCATGACATCCGGTTTCACGAATCACACGCTCACACAACTACGACACCAAGTTACTTTGCTTACGGCCGTCTCTAAGTGAGAGAGTTTCTTTGGACTTTTTAATTCGCAACACGAGTTAAGCAAGTGCCAGTATATCACTCAGCTCACCCAATTTCGCGAAAGTTTCAGCAGTTCGTTATACGCATCCCAACGTTTCAAGTTTAATGTACTTTTAAAAAGCAATTACTCACAAGTTGGGTTAGGTTCGGCGCAGAACTTAGTTAATTGGAAAACAGAAATAGTCTGAGAGCGGGTCATCATTAACTTGTTAAAACTTTCCCGGCCGCAGCGCGAACATGCAAAACGGGAAGTCAGGAGTAGTAGGCGTGATTGTGTTACTCACTTACAGGTTATATACACTATCTGTTACGGGCGGTTCCACGGAGGTAACGAGTATTTCTAAACGGAACTAACACGTTTGCTTTTTATAAGATTAACTCTATCTAGATAAAGTATTGCATAAAACACTATATGTTGTGGAATAGTAACTAAGAGACTAAATCTAACAGTTAACCATAGCCACTGATTTTGGATTCTTTTCTTTCCTATTTTTCTTTAACTCTACTACAATTTCTTACCCAACACCATATTTGTGTTTCTGTTTGCACCATTATGTTTGTAGTAAAAATAAAGATTTATTGATAAAGAATACCACAGGAAATATTTCCACAAATTTAATACAAAGTATATATAACGTAATGAGATGTTACCCCTTTAAAAATAATAAATATACAAGACTGTTACAATTACAGAAATATATTTTACTTAAATAAGCAATTACTGAAAGTTTTTCCCTAACTAAGATTATTGTCATTTTCATGAACAATCTTCATAACGTACAATTGTTTAACCTAAATGTGTTACAGTAATTAAAATAGTTTTATAAATAAATAAAAAATATATAAATATATTGTGTGTGTATTCGAGTGTACGAGCACGCGTGCGTGTGGGTTGATACGTATTTCTTTACTGATTGAAAAATTTGATAAATAGATAATATCCGTACATCCGTTCATTTTGTAATGAGTAAAATTTAGTTTCACCGTTTCGCTCGAATCTCATATAGCATATAGTTTATATATATATATATAATAAAATATGTATTCTTGTCTATCAATGAAAAAATAAAAGAAATACAAAACAAGAATAATTTATTGAATTATAGAACTCAAAGCTTTTCCTTGGAAACATTACCAACATCATCAGAAATAATAAAGAATATCCTGAAGGCAGCAAATTAATAAATTTGACAATATTGTAATAGATTTGATAACACAGTTTATTGGATGTAGCTAAGATTTATATGCTTGATATTCTTTATTATTCCTGATAATGTTGGTACTGTTTGCCAACGAACTTCTTTTAATTTTGTAATTCAATAAATTATTCTGGTTTTGTATTTCTCTTATTTTTTCATATATATATATATATATATATATATATATATATATATATATATATATATATATATATATATATATATGAGTGCAATATAGTGCACTGTTTATACATAAAGTGCAATACTTATAAATATATGGTCGTTTGTAACACATATGATTTAATTTTGTAAAAATATTTTATTAGATAATTATTATCCTGAAGATGCTGGTACTATTTTATCGGCGAAAAGCTTTGAATAAATATATATTAAAATTATTCTTGTTTTTGAAATATTTTTAATTTAATAACTATATTACAAGAAAACATATCACCATATTTAATATATATATATATATATATATATATATATATATATATATATATATATATATATATATATAATATAATCTAGATTTGTAAAATAGTCGTTCAGAATAGTGTTATGAAAAATATTTATTTTCTAGAATATTATTTTTTACCGCTTGTGTAATATTATTAACTTTCCACCTCCGCTCTGTTTATATCTAAACGCACCCACTTTTCGTAACTATGAACTAAGGTGTTTTGAAAAAAAACACCAAAAATTAAACAAAACTAAAAACAAATAGAAAGTATTTACTGGAAGTTCATACCTGAAAACAACAAACCTTTATTTCATATAATGTTCATCGGTTTGCCTCGGTTTGCTTACCATCACAGCTATTATGTGGTTTTGGTTATCTAAGCTAACAATGGTTAAAGTATGCAACTGGCCTAATGAAAGAGGCTGTGTGAGGTTAAAACGCGTTTATTTTTAAAACATATTTTATCTTACAGAAAATTATTTTAACAATATTTTAGATAATTTAGAAAGTACGGATTTTTTTGTATTTACAATCATACGTAAAACAGTATCGCAAATATTTACAAAAATATTTCTTATTTTACTTTTCTATTGGGCATCCATAGATAAAAATAAACTTAACAATACAGAACTTGTTTGTATATGTTCAGGACTCCATTGAACTGCTCGAGACTATACTAATATTTATTTAATTTATTTGTAATATCGTCAAGAAATTCTGAAAGATTTGTGATCGTGATTATCTTCTATTCTTTTAGTCTTGAAAATGGCCATAAGTTCCGTGGATGGTCAAAACGTCGACGGGAAAAGGAATAAACAAAATAAATACAAGATATTATATTCTTGTGCTGTTATTAGAGTTCCAAAGCTATCTATTACTATAAACAAGACGTCATATTATTTTCATTATAATAGAACTTGTCTAAACAAAACGAACGAAAAGATAAAATTTGACGACCCAAATTCGCCCAGCGCTGTACAATACAAGTTTAGTTTTATTGGGGCCATAAAATTACCCTTCCTGCAGTATAGGGATTATGGACCGTTACTTCAGCTCTCAGTGCCTACAAAGACCCTTGTATTGGCGCTTACGTCATTTTGTGTGTCTCATTTGTAGGCTGATGCAAAATTTTATTTTATTTTAACCATTCGCTCTTATAATCTTAATTACAAAGAAGAAAATTTCGTTCTTTTTTTCTGCTTTAAAAATTTGCTTTTTAGATATTAGTTTCTAAATGTATTTTTCTTACAAAAGAGACAGCATTAATATATATATATATATATATATATATATATATATATATATATATATATATATATATTTGATTAATTGTTATAGTTATTGATATATATATATATATATATATATATATATATATTTGATTAATTGTTATAGTTATATATATATATATATATATATATATATATATATATATATATATATATATATATATATATAATTGTTAAAGACGATGTTAAATCTAATATTCTTAAACGACTAATAATTGAATATGTGTAAATTTTGTCTTGAAAGTACTCTAAGGATTCTCAACAAAATTGATAATCCTAGAGGGTTTTTGACCTCAGGAATCTAATGGGATATGTCAAAATTTGCTAAAAATCATCAACAGTTTTCAAAAAATTGTACATATATGTATTTTTTTTCTGGAAATCTCTCCAAGGATTTTCATCAAAAATTCTCCTTTTTAAGCTCAATAAAACAACGACCTGTCAAAATTTTCTAAAAAATCGTCATTAGTTTTCAGAACATCGTATAGCCTATATATGTATTTATAAATGTTTTGTCTAAATTGCTACTCTAAGGATTTTCACTAAAATTGGTATAAAGGGGGTTTTTAATCTCAGGAATCCAATAAGCAAAGTCACAATTTTCTTAAAAATCGTCTACAAAGTTTTCGAGAAATTGTATTTACTGTATATATATTTCTAAATTTTTTCTCAGAAACTGCTCTAAGGATGTTAAAAAAATTGGAATATAGTAGTTTTTAATCTCTGGAATCTAAGGGGTCAAGACAAAATTTTCTGAAAAATAGTCATCATCAGTTTTGGAAAAAATGTATATATATATATATATATATATATATATATATATATATATAAAACCATAATTGGTATATTGGGGGTTAACGTCACTAACCCAAAGGGCTGAGTAAATTATTTCTAAAAAATCGATATCAAATTTTGGAACATTTTAAAGAAGTTCATATTTCCAGAATTACATTGAACTCAAGCAATAGCCAATTTGGATGTACTATGCAAATACGTCAACAATTGTAATTGTAAATATGTATATGTGTACATTTTTTCTCGGAAACTACTCTAAGAGTTTTCAACAAAATTGGTATATAGGAGATTTGTAACCTTAGCAATCCAATGGGCTAAGTGAAAATTTACTGAAAAATCATCATCAGGTTTAGAAAAATTGTATATATATATATATATATATATATATATATATATATATATATATATATGTATTTGTAAATTTTTCTCGGAAACTACTGTATGAAGTTTCACTAAAATTGCTATATAGGGGATTTGTAACCGCAGCAATCGAATGGGCTAAGTGAAAATTTAACGAAAAATCGTCATAAAGTTTTCGAAAATTAATAAGCATTAGAAACTACTTCCGATGTGAAAGGATTTTCACAATAATATGTATATAGAAGGTTGTTAACCTCTGCAATCCGATGGGCTAAGTGAATATGTTCTGAAAAATCATTATCAAGTTTTCGAAAATCTTTAATCATGTAATACTACTTTAAGTGTTTTCACCAAAATTGGTATATTTTGGGTTAACCTTAGTAATCCAATGGGCTAAGTGAAACTTTTTAGAAAAATCTTTATGATCAAGTTTTCAAAAATTTTTAAGAAATTCATATTTCTAGAATTACATTGGACTCGAGCAAGAGTCAACTTTGATGTACTTTGGAAATACACCGATTCCCAGTTAGACCAGCATTTACCATGACAATCCATAAGTCACAGAGACAAACTTTTGATCATGTTGGTATCGACTTAAGAACCTCCTTTTTTATGCACAGGTTGCTGTATGTGTCATTCTACTCCTGTGCATAAAACGGAGTACTATCCAAAGATAGGTCTCCTGATAATATTTATTTATGAATGCACATACATTTCATGTACAAAAAAATATATAAAATATTTTCTTAAACTATTTATCAATTTAACATATTGTTATTATCAACATCTTTGTACCCCGTCAACAGCTAAAACCAGGCGCGTATCCAGCGACTTACTTTATGGCGGGCGATCGATGCAATATATATAATATGTGTGTGTGCGCGTGCGCGTGCGTGTATGTAAAAACATGTAAAAAAATGTTTAAAATTTGAAATCATTTAATGATTTTAATTTAATAAGTATTATTTATTTAACAATAGAATAAAATATAAAATAGAAATGAAATTCATACTAAAATTAATAGTTTGTAGTTAAATAATAAACTCTAGTCAATGTTTGCGTTTTCTTGCGTAAAGGTCAATGACAGAATCTATATCAATTTTATTTTCTCGATTGATATTAAGCAATGTTAATCCTGTCAAGCCGTCCTCTTCCATGGTTGATCTTAGCCATGTTTTCAATCTTCTTAAACTAGAAAAGTTCTTTCTACACTTGCGTTAGAAATCGGTAACGTGATTAAGATTCGTAGTAAAAAATGAATAATAGGATAGACTTCTTGATCACATTTTTTTATTAAATCCAGAGCTGACAAAGCACCAGTTGTTGACTTCCGATCCCATTGAGAATACCAAGAATCCAATTCTGATTCCAGCTTCGTTTTTTTATGTATGCCCTCTGAATCGTTCAAGAAGTAAGAATACTTTTTGGAAATGTGACTTAGTGATTGCTCAAAATCAAAGTCACTTTACATTTCTGAAAATAGGATGGATAAATTATATAGGTTTAGGTTTAAGTTATAAATTTATAAATTTATTAGGTTTGTTTTTTACTCAGGCAAATTAGACTTTTTAATAAATAATTATTCCAGTTTCAACAACACTTATGGCTAGAGAATATTATTAATTTTATAATAAGCTATTATTATAAAAATTGTTTATTAATTAATATAAGTAGTTATTCTTCCAACACGAACAATTCCGGAATATTAATTACGTATTGAAAATCATGTTTTTTTTTTACCCGGATCTGAGCTCAAAAACCCGCCCAGCCCTCGTGGCTGCCAGCCTCTAGTGAGCTATCTCCGCCTCACATGCGCATGCGGTTAGTATCCCTACTGCGAGTGAAGGAAATGGGATTGATTGCCCATGTACTAAACTCATAAGCTCTTTCCATGGAGAATCAGGAGATAGTGAAAAGAAACAGTACGGTAAGTGTCGCTCTAAGAGCGGGATGAAAAAACCTGGCAAGAAAGAAACCTTGACAGGAAAAATCCCGCGACATCCTTCTGCTGCCTACTCGAAACTGAAAAGGCATGCCATCAAATTAGTAGGCTACTTCCGTTGGGGCTAAGCTGCGGTCCTGGAGCCGAAAATAATATGTTCGAGACTAAGCTTCACTAGCGCTACCTGTTGCTAAAACGTTTAGACGTTTACGAGGGTAGGCCGAGGGATCGCGTCACATTTTCAAGTTAAAAATTAAAAATTCATTTCTTATTTACAATAAAAGACGAATTAACTTGAGTAAATTAAGTTAAAATTCGATATATTAAGTAAAATATGTTATTTATTAACATAGATTAGCATTTGATAAGTGATTCTATTTTTGTAATTATTCAAAGATCATTACAATGTTACAAAATTATTATTATATTTATTACAGTTGGGATTTTGTATTTGAGTATATATAATAACTTAATTATCGAAAAATAGTCCTAATTTAATAATATATTGTCGATTTTTAACCCAAAGTTCTTGAAGGTCGATCGCCCCATCGCCCTCCCCTTGGATACTCGCCTGGCTAAAACAACACTCTTATGTTATTATCAATATATATATCTCATAATCTGGAATATTCAAAATACTATAACTCGAAGAAGTTTTTTTTAAATTTATCATTATGGGCATTGTCAAGGGGCTCTTCACTCATCAACAGCTTCGAGCCATCGGCTTTCGCTATAAAATTTAATTATTCTTGTGTATGAAGTGTGTTTGTGTAAGGCCAAGAACTTAAATGTCTTAGAAAATTTGAAGTTTGAAGTTTTATAAATTTGTAAGCTATAAATTGATTCTATAATATATTAAAGTTTGTGAAAGATGTAATAACCTTTAGATATGTTTTTTAATGCTAATAGGTCAAACATTTTGGTATTTCAACTTTTAATGAATTTTTTTTATTTACTTTTACGTTTAAGATGTAAAAGTTAAAATAGATATACTTTCTTATTAAAATATTTCCTTCGCCCCGCTTATGTTGCACATATTTCCCTATTAAAAAAAATATTCAGCCCCTCCTTATTCCTTTGCATCTTCAGGTTTTTTCATGTTTTCTTATAGCTCGTAGTTATGTTTATTGTACACTCGCTCTTTTTTTTGAACCTGAAACTTATTTAAATATTTTCCATTTCTTGATTGTACCTCTAGTCTCTAGCTTATCGGACATTTCTTTTACAACGCAAGATATTGAGTGTCCTGTAACGTTACAATAGTGCCTTTGTTTAACATTGTAGGAAAGTGAAAGATTGTAAATATTGATGGTTAAATAGTAAGTATTTTCTGGCATTACAATTATTTATTCATAGTTTGTCCCCATTGCTTTGCATGTTATATGTACAGTTTCTTAGCCGGGGTACTGAATTTAGCTATATACAGAGTTTCGACAAGGAAAATAAATGTTGCTTTTTAAATTAAAATGCTAATTATAGGTTTATTTTTATTAGTTTCAACTGGTATTGCTGTATAGGTTTTATTGTTATTATATTCTTATCAACTAGTGAAACATTTTAGTGGATCTGTTCTCAGCTGCTTATACAATTTGAGTACCAAGTTGAGAGTGAAAGCGATAATTCATAAGAACCAATTTACTAAGTAGAAAGCTTCATTTTAAAGCGGTGTTTACGCGATTTTCAGAGAGCTCATGTGATTTATTATTAATTAACTTCCAACTGTTTTCTGCAATGAAACGTTAAATTACGAGTTTGCAAGAAATTTTCCCCTTTTCCCACGTCAAAAATAACTTTTAGCGTAGTTATAAATGCAATACAAATCTTTAGATGTGTCACCATAAACGTTTTTACAATTAGAAATGTCATCAACAAACGGATAAAACACAAAAAAGTATTTGCTTTTTAAGTATAAAGTGATGTATAATGAACATGCATAGATAAATGACGTCTCTTGTAAATTTAGGGTCACTTAATAAACATTTAAATTTATTTTGTCTTTTGTTAGCGATCTTTAATATAATCCTATTTAAAAATAAATCTAACCCTTTTGTTAAACCAATATAAAAAGATAAGATTCTCTTTAAAGCATAATTTTTAAATAAAATCTTTTTGTTGTACGTTTATTTAGTAAATATATTAATCTTTATTTCCTTGTGATATTATCTATAGTGAATATACAAAAATTAAGGTATATCGCTACTTCTTCTAACCATAGTAATGACTCGCTACTAGTAGAGTTAATAACTTATATATTTCTTTTTTTTTAATAAACTTTTAAAATAGAGCGGAATTTATAAGCATTAATATTATTATTAGATCTACAAATTTAATTATTGGACCTAATTTTACTCATTTAGCTCTTGAATGATACAATTATAATTTTACTGTTCCTATGTCGAATTTTATATTTGTTTCTTTGTTTTATGTAACTAAATAAACCACTGATTTACAAATTAGGCGCCATCACTGGATAAAGTAGACTAAATTTTGTCATGTTTTTTTACTAAGTAATTTTCTAAGTAGTTCTGTAGAAATGAGCTGTAATTTTAATTTGTCAGATTCACTCATTGAATTACCTTTGTTTGCCTTGTCACAATATTTTACGCAATTAGTTTTTTTTTCAATGACTATACGAAACAATAAAGCCACACATTGAGATTAGTCTCAAACGTTTTAGTGATGCAAGTAAAACATGTGATTTTAGTTAAATACACGAAGAAAGAACAAGTGTCTCAGATTAGTCGGTAAAAGCTTAGTGTTGTACAAAACGAAAGTGTAAGGCACAGTAGAGTCTTGAAATTCATAGTCCCGATGATTCGAGGTTCCGTTAAATTCCAGCTTATTTCTATTTAAACCTATTTTTATCTATTTGAAAGAAAATGACGAATCAGGCGTCCAAAAAATGTTTATAGCCTTAGGCAAAGGAAAAGAGTTAGGCTTTCAAGAAATGTTCATATCAATACGGTAGGGGTCTATGCAAAGGAAATGAGTCGGGCTTTCAAGAAATGTTTATATAAAATTCTATAAACTGATTTTGTGCATTCCTCATTATAGTACTGTATTAAAGTTTATTAAACGTCTATTTTTTGTAATGCACAGGAACGTTATTTCCGTGTAACCCGATTTTTCGGTAATCAAAGGGGGTCTTGGTACCATCTACCCTGAATTATCGAAACGCTACCGTATTTTCTCATGGTGGCAGTTTATGCAACAATGGAAGCAGTATCAGAGGAGAGTAAAATGTGAAAATATTGGATAAGAAATATAAATATATGTAAGACGGTGAAAAACAGGAAATGTAGACATAGTTAGAGGAGCTGGAAAACTATAATTTGGAAATTAATTAGTAAGGAAAAAAGAATAGATTTTGAATAAAAATTCACACATGTCTGTAAAGTAGTATATTTAATTTTTTTAATTATGACTTAACCCATATATTTTAATTTTTGAAATTCCAGTTCAACTCGTAGGTAAAAGTAAAACAATAAACTCACATATAGTAAATAGACAATGTATATTATAAAGTCAGATTTACTGGACTACATATCTATCAACACTTTAAAATGATTCTTCCTTAAGGGATTATTTATTCGAATATTATGCACGAGTTAAAATTAAAAAAATTCATTCTATGGTTTTAAACCGCAGGTGAACACCTCCCCCCCCCCGGTGTATAGCAAGATTACTTCACGTAAGGCACTCTACGCACGCCATGCCATTATGTCCTGCTGTTGAGTTTACCATGGGATCATTATGCGCTATCATTAGCAGTGCCTAATTTCACTTAGGTTTACCTTCTACCTTCAGTGGGATGTAACAGGCAGACACCACTTCGTAACTCCTATTACTATGTTATTACTATGTTACTATGTTATTTTAGTTATTTTATGTTATTTTTATATTGTTTACCTTAAGCATATCTCTAGCCGTTAACCTCTCCTGGCCTTTAGACGTTATTGTAGTTATACCGGACGATCGAATTAAAGAAACAACAAATAACTTGAAATATCGTCCAATTCAAATAACGTTATTTAAAATTTACAATTTGTCAAAATTATATTACAATATTAGAAGGAAATCGTGCGTTAGATCAGAGATGAGTTACTTAGATTAAATTACTAATTAATATTATGAAATCTCGCTGTTTGCCATGCCATCATGAAAGAGTAACTTGCGTAGCAAGTAATGTAATACGTATTGCATTACATTTAAATGGTCTTCATTAAAAATGATTTCTCTATTTAGCCAACGCCGGTTCTTGGCGTTTCAGTCATTTGACGCAGCACCAATACCAATCCTGTGCAGATGGCCGTGAAGATAGTCGTGACCGATTGCTATGCAGAATCTGGCGACGCCTCCATCCCGAAATAGGACACGCGGTTACTAGGAACTTCCATTTTCTATTTTTGGCCTGTTCAGCTATATCTCTTCGGTTGGAGGCCCTCAACATAACGTCAATGATGGTTATGGCTGAAATTAGGGATCATTTGGACTTTAGGTTGTTCGGCTTCTGCTCCCCTTTTGGCTAGTTCTGCTATATCTCTTCGGTTGGAGGCGTTCAACAAAACGTCAATGATGGTTTTGGCCGAAATTAGGGA
The DNA here is from genome assembly GCA_036971475.1 of Prosapia bicincta. NCBI lineage: Eukaryota > Metazoa > Arthropoda > Insecta > Hemiptera > Cercopidae > Prosapia > Prosapia bicincta. Next base: position 74,354,716 of record JBAIZL010000006.1, on the reverse strand, counting down.
GCATTGGGTTTAGGTTGTTCGGCTTCTGCTCCCCTTTTGGCTAGTTCTGCTATATCTCTTCTGTTGAAGGCGTTCAACATAACGTCAATGATGTTTTTGGGTGAAATTAGGGAGCATTGGACTTTAGGTTTTTCGGGTTCTGCTCCCCTTTTGGCTAGTTCTGCTATATCTCTTCGGTTGGAGGCGTTCAACATAACGTCAATGATGATTTTGGCTGAAATTAGGGAGCATTGGGTTTAGGTTGTTCGGCTTCTGCTCCCCTTTTGGCTAGTTCTGCTATATCTCTTCGGTTGGAGGCGTTCAACATAACGTCAATGATGGTTATGGCTGAAATTAGGGATCATTTGGACTTTAGGTTGTTCGGCTTCTGTTCCCCTTTTGGCTAGTTCTGCTATATCTCTTCGGTTGCAGGCGCACAACATAACGTCAATCATGTTTTTGGCTGAAATTAGGAGCATTGGACTTTATGTTGTTCGGCTTCTGCTCCCCTTTTGGCCAGTTCAGCTACATCTCTTCGGTTGGAGGCGCTCAACGTAACGTCAATGATGTTTTTGGCTGAAATTAGGGAGCATTGGACTTTAGGTTTTTCGGCTTCTGCTCCCCTTTTGGCCAGTTCGTCAGCCTTTACGCTTCCTGCAACGCCTACATGGTGAGGGACCCATTGTAGCTGTTCATGCCACCCCTGGTGGACTTCGCTGCTCCAGTAATAGTTCTCAGTCCACTATTTTGAACAATTTCAAGCCCTGGTAGATTAGAGCTGCTCCCTATAGATATCGCTGCGCTGCCGTACTCCAGCACTGGTCGAACTTTGGTTTTGTAGTGGCAGTAGAACATCTTGCGTAGCACCCCATTTCGTTCATTAAAAATGTAATATGAGCTTGAATTAAAAGTAAATAATTCTAGATGATAAATTGAATTAACAGTAAAATATATTAAAGTTTATTTTTGAAGAAAATAGTTGTAAGTCTAAACTTTTACATTTTATAGAAATAAAACGACTGGCTTGCGAGTCAAGAATTGTCATTTATTAATTTATTGGCGACGTTTCATTAACATAGTCGTTACCATCTTCAAGCCTAGAGAGAAGTATTTATGCGGTAAAGTGCGACAACTGGTGCATAATAAATACTTCACTCTACCGCCGAAATAGAAAGGCCTGAAGATGGTAACGGATATGTTACCAAAACGTCACTACTAAATTAATAAATGGCAATGCTTGCCTAGAAAACCAGTCGTTTTATATCTACAAAATTAAAACCTAGCGAGTGTAATATGAAAACTAAACTTTTATAATAAAGAAAACTCTTTCATAACCAGTACTATGAAGAAATAATAATTTGTTCACTTTAACGTATCACAAGTAAAAAAAAATAAGTTTGCAGAAATAGCGCAGTATTGCACTTTGTTTAATGTATTATCTTCAACATAGTTTACGGTCAAACGTATTGTCAAAACTTAAGTTTAGCCTTTAAAACCGAAACATATCTTTTGAGTAAAATTATTATTAAAACCTGAGCTCAGTCTACTGGCAAAGGCATTATGAAATATTGAGCTTAGCTTAGGAGCAAAATAATTAGAAAACTTAACTTAGTTTAAGAGCAAAGGTGATATCAAAATTTGAGCTTGGATTATGAGGAAAGTTGTTATTAACACCTGAGCTTAACCTAAGAGAAAGGGATTATCAAATCTTGAGTTTGTTTTTCTTATCAGCAATCGTAATATTACAACTTTAAAGTACTTTATAAGCAAAGTTGTTTTTTAAATTTGAACTTAGATTATGAAACACTTAACTTTAGATTTGTATAGCTATATTCACTGATGAAGACAATATGTTATTGAAACCCGTATGGGAAAATAAATCATTGATTGAAGTAGATGTTCCCTATTATTTCTTAATAGAAGCGGTGTATATAATGGGCTAAAGTCATAACTACGAACACAATTATCTCAATGGGTTCATAAATCCGGGATGGATGAAGGATACTATATTTCAGAGTAGCAAGCTATGAGACCATCAATAGATAAGCAGTTTATTATTCTTCTATTACTAATACATTCAAACCCATATAGGGAATCACCGGTAATACTATTATAATCTTTGTGCGGTTATGTATGTCGGCTCATAAATCCAGAATTGGTGGTGGCCATTAGATTTCAGAGTAGCAAACCTTGTGACCCTTAATAGATAAGCAGTTTATTGTTATTATATTCCCACTACATTCCAACCACTAGAGGCAATCACCAGCAAAAGTATCCTAATCTTTGTGCGGTTAAGTATGCGGACTTACAAATCCAGGATCGGTGGGGGCTATTAGATTTCAGAGCTTTGGGAATATTGATAGATAAGAAGTTTAGTTTTGTTCTATTCCCACTACGTTCCAACCATTAAAGGCTATCACCAGTAAAACTATCTCATGGATAGAACTATGTTTTACAAGCACCACCGGTTAGCTGAACACCTCCGTATCACTCCGGTATAAATATGGTTCATTTCAACAAGACAACTTTGTGTCAAGCTTAAACCAGAATTAGTGGGTAGGTGTGCTCTAAACAGGGTGGCCACATTACTTTGCAAGATTAACTTTAGCGGAGCAATCAATGAACATTTGATTTCACTGTTATTTGGAACGTTATTTTTACAAAAGGGAACTGTCAAGTGTTAAAAACATGGTTAACGCAACAGTTGTTATTATCTGGGAGTCACAGAAGCGTTACTGCTATGAAATCATCCCCCCGACCTGTCGCTAACTCCCTAAAAGCCTATTATCTGGGAGTCACAGAAGCGTTACTGCTATGAAATCATCCCCCCGACCTGTCGCTAATTCCCTAAAAGCCTATTATCTGGGAGTCACAGAAGCGTTACTGCTATGAAATCATCCCCCCGACCTGTCGTTAACGCCCTAAAAGCCTATTATCTGGGAGTCACAGAAGCGTTACTGCTATGAAATCATCCCCCCGACCTGTCGCTAATTCCCTAAAAGCCTATTATCTGCCACGAATTGTTATTATCAATGTGCAATCTATAACCGGCTATATTTTAGCCCCAGTAGGTGTTATTGTTGATTTGTAAAGCATTTAGTCACTCTGCTATCTTCGGAAATGAGAAGAACACTTCGAAGATTAACGTAGCCAAAGTTCGCCCTTATTATCACCAATAATGATGTGTCAGTGATACGTGATACTCAACAATGTGGCTGATTCAAATTGAAACAGTAGCGAGTGTGATTATCTTTAACACCTGAAATAAAGAAACCATACTTCAAGAAAAACGGTAAACGTGCATTTAAAAAAATTTGCATAGTAAAGGAAAATATTCTAACTGTTCTAAACTTCCTAATGCACTTGGAATTATTTAGGTAAAATAAAGGAAAGAATTGTTACTAGTACACACAAAAAATAGGCCTAACAAATTTTCAAAATATTACATTTTTACCCTCTGGAACTCTTGTGGATAATCAAAGCCTTTTGTTTTTCCTTTTAAAAATAGTTGAAAATTCATTCATATATTTATTGTAATTTTTTACTATTTAGGCCTAATATTAATAAAGTGTATATAAATACCAAGTAGCTATAGCATATGATGTAAACTGCAATTATAATCAACAATCTCTTTATCTCTGTTTCTTAATTGGTTTTGGTTTTGCAATGAATTTATTTAAAACAATTAAACTGCAATTATATTCAACAATCTCTTTATCTCTATTTATTAATTGGTTTTGGTTTTCCACTGAATTTATTTAAGGCAGTTAAACTGGAGTTATATTCAACAATCCCTTTATCTCTATTTAATAATTGTTTTTGGTTTTGCACTGAATTTATTTAAGGCGATAAATTGGAGTTATATTGAACAATTTCTTTATCTCTATTTAATAATAGGTTGGTTTTGGTTTTGCACTGAATTTATTTAAAACAATTAAACTGCAATTATATTCAACAATCTCTTTATCTCTATTTATTAATTGGTTTTGGTTTTCCACTGAATTTATTTACGGCAGTTAAACTGGAGTTATATTCAACAATCCCTTTATCTCTATTTAATAATTGTTTTTGGTTTTGCACTGAATTTATTTAAGGCGATAAACTGGAGTTATATTGAACAATCTCTTTATCTCTATTTAATAATAGGTTGGTTTTGGTCTTGCACTGAATTTATTTAAAACAATTAAACTGCAATTATATTCAACAATCTCTTTATCTGTATTTATTAATTGGTTTTGGTTTTCCACTGAATTTAATTAAGGCAGTTAAACTGGAGTTATATTCAACAATCCCTTTATCTCTATTTAATAATTGTTTTTGGTTTTGCACTGAATTTATTTAAAACCATTAAACTGTAATTATATTCAACAATCCCTTTATCTCTATTTATTAATTGGTTTTGGTTTTGCACTGAATTTATTTAAGGCGATAAACTGGAGTTATATTGAACAATCTCTTTATCTCTATTTAATAATAGGTTGGTTTTGGTCTTGCACTGAATTTATTTAAAACAATTAAACTGCAATTATATTCAACAATCTCTTTATCTCTATTTATTAATTGGTTTTGGTTTTCCACTCAATTTATTTAAGACAGTTAAACTGGAGTTATATTCAACAATCCCTTTATCTCTATTTAATAATTGTTTTTGGTTTTGCACTGAATTTATTTAAAACCATTAAACTGTAATTATATTCAACAATCTCTTTATTTCTATTTAATAATTTGTTTTGGTCTTGGACTGAATTTATTTAAGGCAGTTAAACTGGAGTTATATCCAACAATCTCTTTATCTCTATTTATTAATTGGTTTTGGTATTACACTGAATTTATTTAAGGCAGTTAAACTGGAGTTATATTCAACAATCCCTTTATCTCTATTTATTAGTTGGTTTTGGTTTTCCACTGAATTTATTTAAGGCAGTTAAACTGGAGTTATATTCAACAATCCCTTTATCTCTATTTAATAATTGTTTTTGGTTTTGCACTGAATTTATTTAAAACCATTAAACTGTAATTATATTCAACAATCTCTTTATTTCTATTTAATAATTTGTTTTGGTCTTGCACTGAATTTATTTAAGGCGATAAACTGGAGTTATATTGAACAATCTCTTTATCTCTATTTAATAATAGGTTGGTTTTGGTCTTGCACTGAATTTATTTAAAACAATTAAACTGCAATTATATTCAACAATCTCTTTATGTCTATTTATTAATTGGTTTTGGTTTTGCACTGAATTTATTTAAGGCAGTTAAACTGGAGTTATATTCAACAATCCCTTTATCTCTCTTAATAATTGTTTTTGGTTTTGCACTGAATTTATTTAAGGCGATAAACTGGAGTTATATTGAACAATCTCTTTATCTCTATTTAATAATAGGTTGGTTTTGGTCTTGCACTGAATTTATTTAAAACAATTAAACTGCAATTATATTCAACAATCTCTTTATCTGTATTTATTAATTGATTTTGGTTTTGCACTGAATTTATTTAAAACCATTAAACTGTAATTATATTCAACAATCTCTTTATCTCTATTTATTAATTGTTTTTGGTTTTACACTGAATTTATTTAAGGCAGTTAAACTGGAGTTATATCCAACAATCTCTTTATCTCTATTTATTAATTGTTTTTGGTTTTACACTGAATTTATTTAAGGCAGTTAAACTGGAGTTATATTCAACAATCTCTTTATCTCTATTTATTAATTGGTTTTGGTTTTCAACTGAATTTATTTAAGGCAGTTAAACTGGAGTTATATTCAACAATCTCTTTATCTCTATTTATTAATTGGTTTTGGTTTTCAACTGAATTTATTTAAGGCAGTTAAACTGGAGTTATATTCAACAATCCCTTTATCTCTATTTAATAATTGTTTTTGGTTTTGCACTAGATTTATTTAAAACCATTAAACTGTAATTATATTCATCAATCTCTTTATCTCTATTTATTAATTTGTTTTGGTTTTACACTGAATTTATTTAAGTTTTTATCAAAAGGTTTCATTTTTCAGTAAATGTATAATGTAGAAAGGTACGTTTATTGATTGCTTATTAAGTTCCTTTTATTAGCGCACACTATCCTGATATATATATATATATATATATATATATATATATATATATATATATATAGTACAAATTTTCAATCGTTTTTGATTATCTAATCAAGTTAAAACACATTTATTTTAAACCTGTTGGGGATGCAATTGATGTTAATATAGTTTTTCAAATATTTTTTTCAATAAATAAATTATAGAATTTGTTGGGTCCAGCCGGATTCGAACTGAGAGGTTTCATGTTCGAAGTCTAGTGCACCCTGGCCCAGCGCCAACTTTCCAATTCCTAGAAATATTTCCAATAGTTATATATGAATATTTCTCCCCTCATCTGGTTCATTGTACAACCTTAAAATGTTGCCATGGTTACCACACAATATTATAAGTAGTGCCCCAGGGTAACTAAAATAAAAGTTTTCTTTGTTAACCTCAGAAGGAATTCACTTGATTGTTTTTTATATTACTTGTTTTTGTTGTATTTTTTAACTTCGATATTTATAAAACTATTTACAATAATTTCAATATAACAAAAATTAATCAAAAACAACAAATAGCCTACATAAAGCTAGCAAGATTAAACACGTACGGTTTCTATGACTAATCTAGTTTGTAAGTTTATGTAATAAACTGATGATATTAAAATTTACATAAGGGTTTAATCTTAGTAACTCTATGATTTATTTACTTCTGAACACATTTTGTGGTATTCGGTTTATCGTCAATAGTCTCATTGTAATATTAATAATTCTTTCATTATATTGTATTTATTCGATATTTATTTTATTATCTAGCTATTTTGTACTATAAAATGAATTAATCTTTACTGATTGATACTATTTATTATACTTTAATTTGATTAAGTTTTTTCAAAGTTATTAATTTAATCACCTGATAATATTTCTATTTTTCTCTTTCTGAAAAAAACATTATATTATACAAAATTGTGAAATAATCTATACACTTATTGGAATTAGGAATTTGTTTATCTTTTTATATAATTTAGCACATAATTAAAATTTTAAATTATATTCACAGAACATTTAATATAAAATTTGTGTCAAGTGAAATAAGAATAATCGAGTTTTATTTAGCATAAGCAGTCCAAAAAATTAGGAGAGTTTGCTAGTATTTCAAGAAAATATTAGTATTTCTATTGTATGAGTTAATAGAAACAGTGTTAAAATATAATTGTTCAATAAAGTCTTAATTTGTTAAACTGAGCACCAAGAATAGTACGAGAAAGTAATAACCACTAGATTCTGTGCACTCGTGTTCTGTGCTTCTCTTATAAGGTTCTTTGCGGTCGTGGAGATTGCTAACAAGGGGTTGCAACCCTTTTAACTTACCTAATTACCTTTGGTCGCAGTTTGAAGATGGTAGCAGGTGAATACTTACGGGATTCTCTCAATGTACCTCTTGTACAGGCATCAGGCGTTGTAAGATCTGGTGGATAAGATGATACGGGAATTGTTTCCTACAAACGGGGGATTGTAAAAAATGCCTAAGACAAAAGACGATACAAAACTCAGAAAATAATCTACTAAAAGAACAAAATTTTATCACCTTTTGAATATAATAGGTTTCCGAATAAAATTTCTTAACGCAACTGCAATACCTTTTAATTGTAGCCTACGTATAAAATAGCTTTTAATATTGTATTATGCAGAACGAAACCTGACCAGTGGCTGCTGGTGCCTGAAACCTATGGGGGCTGCAGGTCGTAAAAGTGTTAGTTTTTTAAGACAAAGAAATTGTAATCATAAAAACATGAAGGGCTGTTATATAGAAAATAGATAAATACTGCTTAATCCTTTTGTGGTTTATTCTATTGAAGGAATTATATTGACATTTTTCATTTTATTTTTACTTATTTAAGTTGACGGATTTCAAGTCTTGTTTTCATTTATTAAAACACCCATCTCAATTCATTCTTAAATGCGAATGTCAAGAAACTAGGAGCGAAATGGAGATGCGTCTTTTCGGACGGAGCCGATCTTAACCGAACAGTCCTGAGGTTGCAGTTTGTTTGAAACCTAAGGCGCCTTACGGGACTGCCTGGCTGTTTTAGTATGTCTGGACCTTCCAATGCTTTTTCTCCATTAGGTGTTACGTCACGGGGAATTGTAGGTTTCCCTGCAACCAGGGCGATCGAGTATGCGACTTAGCGAACGGTCATAGGGTCGCTACGGCTCTGACGTTTATATTATTATTTATTATGATAGATCATGTTATATGATGAATAATCGCTCGTAACAATGTACATATATCTTACATAGTAAATGAATTTATTTTATTTTTAGTATTTATCTCTGGTTTGGGGGTTGCGGAACCGTGCAACCTACCAACGAGCCGCCACTGGTGTAAACAAAAAATTATTAGTGTAAGACCTGACTAATCGATGTAAGATTTTCGTTGTTGTCTTGAGGCGATCAGCCAGTATGACGTTTATCGCCTATTAAGGACAGGTAAGGGTTGTATATATAGGTAATATAAGAAATTAGAGACAACTGGCAGATAATATAGAGAGGCGTATGGGGATCATGTATCCAGAGTCACATACAGCTACTCTCTTTCAGGGACCAAGAGGAGTCTACCCTTTATAATAACTTGCAAGATGAAGGATAAGAAAGCATAGACGGAATTAAATAGGACTGAGGAATAGACATTACACTGCTAGCACCCGCAGAAGTACTAGACTTATATGACTAGGAACTAAATCTCTTGGTAAAGATTAGGAGCCATATATGGTATCTCATGGGCAAGATAGCTTAGTTGAAGAAGACCTGCCCTCAATTTCTGTAAATATTAGTATTTTTACCCGAAATTCAGTCAGATTATACTGAAGTTGCTTCCTGTAATCATCTTGAATTCACTGATTAAACAAATTAAATGATACTTAACTAAGTGAATAAGTAAGAGTTTACTTGCTGACGCGTTTCGAAACAATCGTTCGTTTTACGAGGAACCTCTACTCGCAGAGGTTTTGCTTCGTAAAAGGAACGATTGTTTTGAAACGCGTCAGTAAGTAAGCCCTTACGTATTCACTCAGTTAAGTATCTTTTAATTTTAGATTAAACTGGTTGTGCGTGGGTAACTAGTTTCCCTTTTTTTAATTTTGATAAAAAGTTAGTTCAAGTAATCAACTCTTCCATCGTGAATATCATTTCCCCCTACTCCTCATGGTTAGTACCAAGGGATCCTTTCCTTCTTTCCTCTTTTCAGTGTCACTTCTCTTTCTTATTCCACCTATTACTTGTTAGTTTCTACACTTTGGTCAGACCATGCCTCTCAGAGAGTCTACTTGAGACATGCTTCCTTCCATATACGACACTTCTCCACATTCCAGATCAGAGTGTCTGCACCTTAATGGTATTGGATTCTGAATCCTCTTTATATTGCTCATTAGGGAAAAAATACTGCCAGCTTTACGAATAACCGTAAAAAATAAAACCGACCCTAAGTGGATTTTCTTACTAAACAAACCACGAAGTACTGCGGTGTTCTTTCTATTGAAACCTCTTAACCTCAGATAAATCTTTTATCTCCATAAATCCTGATGTATATTTATTTGGTTTGCTAAGGAATTAATTTCAAAGGAATGTGTTAAAATAATGGATTCTACCTTTGTGTTGTTCTCTGATTGTTTTTTTTAGAAGAAATTTCTCTGAAAATGATTGCTCAACAATCGATATGTATTAGGTTTAACAAAAAGGTTATTTGACATTAAAGAGATTTTATTTATATAATAAAAAGTATTAAATGTTAGATAAATTGGTTTAACACACGGTATTTAGAAGCTTTTGTGCCTCATTTCAATTCCTTCTGTTACTTCGCACTCTCCTTATATATATATATATATATATATATATATATATATATATATATATATATATATATATATATATATACCTTGAACAAATTTTCAATCCTTAATAAAATAAGTCTTTATTCATCCAATCAAGTTCAAATAATTTTTTTCAACCCGTAGTGGATGACAATCGATGTTAATAGATTTTTTCAAATATTCATTACTAAAATTTAAAAAAGTTTGTCTCAGTCGGATTCGAACTGAATGACTACTTGTTTGAAATCCAACAATTTGGTACTGAGCCAATTTTCTCACAGCTAGAAATCTGTGACTTAAAGATGTATATAAGATTATAAAAGAAAGGTTCTTTGCAATAATGAAGCACTATAAGAGATGGATAGAATGAGAAATTATAGACCACCACCAGCTTCATATATGAGAAAGGAAAAAAATAGAAAGCAAATAAATAGTAATAAACAAATATAATAGTTCAACACCACAGTATAGAGAGGACAATGGAAAATTGCAAGGAAATTGCTTTCTATTTTGCCACTTAATATTGTGATTGTGTCATGTGTATATACTAGGTTATTTAATTTGTAATTATAAAATAATAAAAAAGCAAAATATGTTTTTTCTTGACCTCAGTAGGAATTGACTTTGAATTTGTTTTTATATTACTTGTTTTCCCCCTAATATCCTGATGTTTCAGAACTATGTACATCATCATCAGAAATAGTTTTAAACATTCAAGAATATCGTGCACACAGCACTTAGCACAAATTAAAAACGTTGATATAACTGTAAGTGGAGATAGAGGTTAAACAGGTAGACTTATGCCAGCAATCTTGCTACATGGGATGGCTTCCATAGCTACTTCCATAACTAAATCGATTCATGGTCAATGCTAACGTGACCACAAGCATAATGATTATAAAACTATATCAACTCACATACAATTAAGTATTGCCAAAACTCGGAGAGAAACGGAATAAACATATTTTTTCAAAGTTACTATTGCCATCGAGTGAATTTTCTTTCTTAAATTTTCAGTGTAGTTCTAAGTGTTTTATTTCTAGTGAGTTACCATTGTTGCAAACTCTTATAAAACCAGATTTACATTAATATGCTAAGGAAGTAGTATTCCTATCTCCCATTGTTACGATAATCAATGTAGTATTTACTGAAAAATAAGTGTTATATTTTATAAATACGAAACCGCTCTACGCGTATATATTCATCTATTAATTTTTGTCCCTACATTAATTCTATCCGATTTCCACCTATACATCCTTAATCCTATTCCTACAACGTCTGAAGACATTTTTATTATTCCAAAAATGGTAAGACTACTCCATGAATGGGATTATGCCCAGATGATTCTCCTCCTTATGTCCCTACTATATGCCTACTCATAGCACCCATATCGCTCCAATAGCCCTTAACTAACAGCTATATAACAAACTGTTGTAGCCCTAATGCACTCTGCTTTGAAACATCAAGTATAGCTTTATTTTAACAAATGTTAAATAAATGTACAACTAGCCTCATTTAATATGTTACAGGTCAGTGAGTCAGTATTTGAAGAAGATTCTGTATGGGTAGTCTCTGGATTGAAACAGGTATATTTACATTTCTATTTGTATTTGAAATAGTAATTTGTTTCGTAATTTTTAGGAAATAGCTATTATTGCCTAAGAAGATGAGTGAAGTATTCTAGAAATATATAGGATTAAGGTTGGGACAAAAAACCTCCTGGTAGAGGGTATGGTTGGTTATCACGGGTGTAGAGTCACGTACCTGAAGTGGACTTACTCTTTGACGAGGTCATAAAGGAGGAGGTGACCTTTGTAACCTTTGTAAGATGAAAAATGAAGAAAAGTGGGCGAGTTAGGTAGGAATGAAGTAAGGTTATAATGATCCCTTGTTAAATAGAAATAGTAGAAAATGATGGTATCGCGTGTGTATTGTTGCATACTTGAATGGGGGCTACTCTTTATTGACGTCACAGAAAGTGTTTTCCCGTTGGACCTATGTAATAAGAAGGATTACGAACAGTAAATGGAATTAAGTAAGGAGAATACAAAATGTTGATTTGGCACTGGGAACAAAGGAATTTGGTGGGTAGAGATCTTTACCTATATTATATATACATGCTCTTTATTATGGCCATCAAAAGGTGTACATCCCTTCCTTGTAAAAAGAAAGATGAGAAGCTAAAGACAAAATTAGGTAATAAATAAACATACTCAGTATATTTTTAACCTTCTGATGATGCTAACAGTCTTAGCGAAATGTACATCAAGGGTGTTTAAATACTTGTAGCCAGGTTTATTGTTGTTTATTTATTATAATTACGTTATTGTGCTCTGTATGGATTTGGAAAACTAGGCAAGGCCTAGTTTACCCTACTTTTAGTTTTTTTAAATATTTTTTGTTTTACTTATTTAAAAAACTTGCAAATCTATGCGCTTTGACAAAAATGCCTGTTCTTTACCATTACCAATATTTTTTGCAACGGTCAATTTGGCCGTTGCAGTAGGTATGGCCGCTTACATGAAGCAGACCAACTCTCTATCGGCGTCATAAAAGGGTATGTATCCGTTAGACTCATTGTGAGAAGAAAAATAAGGAACTGTATGCGGAATTAATACTAAAAAAAATAGCTTATTGATTCCCTGGTACTGGAAGTATCAATTATGGTACTGGGTGGATAATGTCCTTTATCTATTGCGTCCTGCTCTATAAGGGTCATAAAGCGGTGTGTACCCACTTCTTGTAAGAAGAAGGATAGGGTCTGTATGTCAAATAGTTATGGCAAAGAAAATACTATAATTTCCTGTTACTGGAAGTAAGGAAGAATTATGATATGGCGAGTAAAGTCCTTGCCTGAAGTAGGTCGGTGTTAAACTGAGATGAAGAAACAAGTGAACCCGATACCTGGTGAAATAATAAAAACAAACAACAGAAGGTAGTTAAGAATAAGTTAAAAAGAAATGTTTACAACACGCGTGTCAAATAAATAGCCACCTACTTGGCGCAACTTTGTCAAACGCGGTTTCAAAAGTTTTCCAATTCGATTTTAAATAGTTGTGTTCTTATTAGCTGAAATAGTCTACTTGGTTTTATTGTTAATTTGTACCAGTTTCTTTTAATTAAATTCAGCCGAGTTCGCTATTTAATTCTTCATTTTTACACTTATGGTAAGACTAGTTATTGTCAGAATATTACTAGAGTAATATTGAAGAATATTATTTCGTTATTCGTTAACAAAAAATGAAAAAAAGATGAATGAAAACTAAGAAATGCTACTAAGATGCTATATAAAGTATAAAATTGAGTTGTTATGATGTTACAGCTGGAGAAAACTATGCAAAATATGGCCCTTCGAACCAAGATTAAATCGTGAAAAAAAGTAGGAAATAGAATTTAAAAGAAAGCAGGACAAAATAATGAATGAATTTCAGATATAGGCAAAAGAGAGAATGGAAAAAGTGAAATTATTTTAAAGGGTATCTTTAACTGGCACAATAACTTGAATAATAAACGATCAAAATATGATTTATTTATAAAGCCCGTGTGAATTTATACCGACTTCTAAAATCATAAGTAAACAAATCTTACCGTAATGTGCTGAATAATTCAACAGAGCAGTCATTGCCATTTTCGGTTGTCTTTATGAACACAATTGTCTTACGGATTGTCAGTCCTGTCATTGTAATTTATAGAACTAGCCTGGAAATGGAGAAGAAATACTCAAATTAAAAACTAGATCTTGCAGCATTTATATATTACTTGTAAGTATTTAATTATTGCTTAGACTCTTATAAAAATACAACATTATTATTATTATTTCTTTGCAAGCACTGTAAATACTTATTAAACATATTACCATCATATTAGTATAGTAGCTACCGAGCTACCGTTATATCCGAACCTATTTTCATTTGAGCCTATTTTTATCTATTTGAAAGAAATTGATGAGTCGGGCTTCCAAAAAATGTTTATAGCAATACGGTATGAAAAGGAAATTGGGCTTCCAAGATATGTTTATACCAATACGGTATGCAAAGGAAATGAGTCGGGTATCCAAGAAATGTTTATAACCATACAGCGTGAAAAGGAAATTAGTCAGGCTTCCAAGATATGTTTATATCAATACGGCATGCAAAGGAAACGAGTCGGGCTTCCAAGTCATGTTCATATGAAGTTATATAAACTTATTTAGTGCATTTCCAATTATAGTATTAGGCTTCAATAAAACTCCTTTTGTTTCTAAATTGTACAGGATCGTATTTCCGTGTAACCCAAGTTTTCGGTAATTTCAGGGGATCTCGGTCGACCTCGAATTATTGAGACTCTACTGTATTTACTGTTTTCAGGATAACAATTTACATAAAAATTTGTATTTCCATGTCCTAGAGTACATAACAAAATTAAATAAAATTAAACTAACTTCTTACGTATATTTGAAACATAAAATTATAATAAATACTTGTTTGGGCTGACTTTTTCAAATTCAGTAAAGTTACAATTATTTTAACATTTTTATCTTTCCTGAATAAACAATCAATTTAACCTATTATTTTTGACTTATTTTAGCAGTAATGTTTTTATAAAAGTGTTATATATTTAATAGTTTTTAAAAACTAAGGGTAAAGCCTGCTAGTGTAATTGAAATTATTGGAGAAATATTTTAGGTAATAAGAAAATGTTTTAGCAAAGAAACGGTTCCTAGGCCTGCTACAAGCGTGTTTCGAACCTGTAGATCTGAATCGAGATGTACTCTACTTATTAAAACTAAATATCTCTTTTCAATCGACAACGATATGAGTTTTATTATTTTGGCCTAATTTATAAGAAACCGTTGCTATTATAATAAATGCCTCAGTTTTTACGGAGAAAATTCCTATTACACACACAGACACACACACACACACACACACACACACACACACACACACACACACACACACACACACACACACACACACACACACACACACACACACACACGCGCGCGCGCGCGCACACACACACACGCACGCACGCACGCGCACACACACACCCACACACACACACGCGCGCGCGCGCACACACACACACACCCTTGCATATATTCATGTATAAACACACACACATACACACACACACACACACACACACACACACACACACACACACACACACACACACACACACACACACACACATATATATATATATATATATAGAGAGAGAGAGAGAGAGAGAGAGAGTGAGAGAGAGAGAGAGAAAGGGGTAGAGAAAGAGACAGAGACATAGATCAGACAGATAGATAGACAGACAGAGAGGAGGAGATAGGAGTAGCTTCATTACTACAGCAGTAAATAATATCATATTTATTGTTGCAGTCAGGCAGAAATAATTGTTGTATATTTCGAAAGTAATTGGAAATACGAGACTTCAGGCAGAACGATGTTACTGTAATTATCGAGTGGTGCTTTGTGCTTTTGTATGCCTTAATTGCAGCTTGTGTATATTCACATAACCTCTCTACGGCTCTCTAGGGCACGTGCCTTAAAAGCTCTTATCTGACAAATGGGAAAGCCCATCTTAATGCACCAGAGGTAATGCTATTCGTTTTCTCCGCTTATACTGTACGCTGACGATATCTACCATTACATTAACCTAGTGAATCTAATAAAGCTATATTACATAATTATATTGGTGAACATCTTCCTCAAGGGTATGTCTCTGAAAGGAACCGCTGACTTTCCATAGTTATCCGTAACAATAACTAATGTAGCCAATGAAATTATAGTACTTAATTAGTTATGTAGCGTATTATATAATTATTGTTATTATGTTAATAGCCAGTATGATTTTTATCGCCTTCGAAGTGTAGAAAAAACTATAAATATAAGCAGTATTAAGGTAGGGGTAAACCCCCCTTAAAGGTAGTAAAAGTAAAGATAAAGCTATTTAAGGGACAAAAACCTCCACTGAAGGAAGTAAACCAAAGAAGGTTAGATAGAGCTAAGTAAGGGACAACCCCCCCCCCCCGGTAAAGGAAGTAAAAGAAAAACTAGATAGAGCTAAGTAAGGGACAAAATTCCCCCGTAAACTAAGTAAAAGAAAGGTTAGATAGGGGTAAGTAATGGACAAAACCCCCGGTAACGGAAGTAAACGGAAGGTTAGATATGGTTAAGTAAGGGACAAAACTCCCCGGTAAAGGAAGTTGTTCGAGTCAGCGCTCGAAGTTTGAATTTGCTTTGATCTACCTAACAGCTGTGCCGTGACGTATTGGTCACGTGATCTCTGACACGCTAATCGATATTGAAATAAGTATTGAGTTTCTTTGGATGAACGCTACGCACCCCCACTCCCCTTTTATTCTAGGTACACTTTTTCCGCTTCAGCACACAAAGGAGAAGCTTTCTGTCCCTTGACCAGTGCAGTCTTACGTTAAACCTCGCAGCCTATTCCGCATGGGTTTTGTTTCAGACAATTTAAAGTACCGCTTTCGTTCGTTAATTGTGCTTAAGGGGCGGACCGCGTTAATGAACATTTTAATGAACATTTTAACTGTATATTTTCGCCGTGTTAGTAAAAGTGTCGCCCGATTTCGCCGGTTGCGCAATCTTAGTGCGTGTACTCGCGGCAATAAACTAAGTGCTTTGTAAGCTTAACTTTTACGTTTACTCATAATTTCAATTGAGTTTTTTAGTTGCGTGATCGCCTTCAAGAATTCTACGCTGCCTGAGACGACCACAGTACTGTGGAGACTTCACCTCGATTCCAACGTTGCATCACTTCTTACCTATGGTAAGTGCGTAGTTAAGGAATATGAACAATTTATAATTTATTTGTATTAAATTCAGTGTCGTTGCGTTTTAGTGTTAAATGACTCGATTTACTCAGAACAGTGCTTAAACTTGCTATGTTAAACATTAACGTAAATTCCGCAATCCAGAGTAACCTTGTTAACAATAGGGCTTACCGCACCTCGTGATTTTAATCCTAACCTTTTAATCTGCGGATTAAACAGAAGTAGAAGAAAGGTTAGATAGAGTTAAGTAAGGGACAAAAACCTCCGGTAAAGGAAGTAAAACTAAGGTTAGATAGAGCTAAGTAAGGGACCAAATCCCCCGGTAGAGAAAGTAAAAGAAAGGTTAGATAGAGTTAAGTAAGGGACAAAAACCTGCGGTAAAGGAAGTACAACGAAGGGCATAGAGCTAATGTAGGAACAAAATTCCCCCGGTAAAGGAAGTAAAAGAATGGTTAGATAGAGTTAAGAAAGGTAGAAAAACCCCCAGTTAAGGAAGGAAAACTAAGGTTAGATAGAGATAAGGTAGCGACAAAAACCCTCCACTGAAGGAGGCAAAAGGAAGGTTAGATAGAGGTTAGGAAGGGACATACACCTCCGGTAAAGAAAGTAAAACAATGGTTAGATCTTGCTAAGGTAGGGATGAAACCCCCCACTAAAGGAGGTAAAAAGAAGGTTAGATAGAGCTAAGGTTGGGACATACAATGTAAGACAACGACCGAAAAATAGGGAGTAAGGCATTGAGTTATAAATTCGCCATTAAAACATTAACCAAACAGTTCCATTTTTACAATAACGTTTTGTATATTAATATTCTCATTAACTTACTGAATTTAAACAGCTGATTGCTCACGTGAGTTAAAAGTTACAGCTGTTCTAACAAAATTTAAAAAAACATCCTAAAATTAAAATTTTGCAAAATCCTTTGCCAACACTCCTCTATATTATCACACGAAGGTACCCTCCAAATTTCTAGTCTGCACCTATTGTAGCTTAGGCTGCGCTTTGGTTATGGATCAGTCAGTTAGGACATCTTTTATAAATATAGATTTCAAATGAACCTTTCACTCTCTATTACGGGTTCACTTTCAGCGGTCACGAAATCACATTACCTCGAACATCTATAAGTCTGTATTTTCGCTGCTACACAACTTTCTCCGCGCAGTAACGTGCAGTAGTTTGTGAAAGTAAGAGTAATAAATAAGAATTCGGTTTCCAGAGCAGAGTTAGGAGGCGTGCTAAGGGGTGGTGTACGCTCTCCCTAGCGTTGGACAATTTTCTGCAAATGTTGCAGCAAAGCTTGCGTCACGTCCTTCAATTCAGTAAAGTCAATGTGTTACCGCCCTTAAATTGCTCGGGGCGAGACGTTTTCAAAAATTTATGTCTTTTTAAAAAACACTCTTGAGATAAGAATTCACTTAAGATAGCAATCGCAATTTCTCGAAAATTATTTTCTACCATCTGTATCTTGGGCGTTTTTCTAAATAAAAGCTGGTGACATTCATAAGCTCAAGATCCGGAAGATTTAACACGATTGTTGGTAATTCAAAGAAAAATATTAATCTAATCACATAAAAATTAAAATGTCTTTTATTTTGTTTAAAACAATTCTATTCCTAATATATTAATTAGGGTTTTTGGACTATTTATTCATTAGATTTTCTCAGTTTATCTATCTGTGTTTACCTCTCTCTCTCCCTGCCCCATTTCTCTTTCCTTCCAATTTGTATATGTATTAAAATGCACATGCACAACCTATATTTACTTTAAAATGCACTCCCAGATTTTTAATCAGGTCTATTAAAAGTAAATTACAGCTCGCCTCTTTTAGTAGAAATACGATATATAGCCTTAATGTTAGAACAAATATCAAAGAGCTCCAACTGACTTGAAATAACATATAAATATCCGTTTGATACATGTAGTCAACAATAATAACACAATGAAACGAGTTTAAAAAAAAGTTATTGATTGCGAGTTGGTGTTCGTTAGGCTGTCTTTCTTTTGTACCCTCTCTCTTTCATTTTCCCTCCCATTTAAAAAGCACATAACAAATAATAAAAGTCACAGTAATTTAATTAGCCCATTTGAAAACTAAATTACAACTTTACTCTTTGAATAGAAGTATGATGCCTGCATGTTAGAATTAAATATTAAAGAGTAACTCACATTGAATAATTTATAACTATGGTTTACAATTTGTATAGTTATCTTTACTGATAATGACGACCTTGTCATTGAGACGCGTTTGGGAAAACAAATTATTGATTGTGTTGATGTTCGTTATTTTTTAATTATAACATTTTTTCAAATGTTAAACTCAAACTCAGGAGCCTACGTATTTAAATTTAGTTTTAGCTTACGATTCAAGAGCTGAAGTCCATTGTGAGAACGCCTTACCAATACTTCCATCTCCTCCGGGCTGTCGCGCTTCCTTCTCACTACTAGACCTTTATTGTAATTCTCTTTTCTATTCTCTATTTTCTATTTTTCGGATTCAGTATCTTTCTTGCGGAATGATTTTCATCGATCTTCTCTTTATGATTATGCGTATCATTGTCCGAGATATTGTGTTAATAACCTGTTCCCTAAAGCAACCTTGATACTATTTAATCCTCCATAAACTGAATTTGGTGCAAGGATATAAATAAGAAATACACCCCTAAGTGTAAGTTAGAGTTTGTAGTAGCAACACTCTCTGATGATGATGACTTTGTCATTCAAATGCGTCTGAGTAAATAAATGATTAATTTGTGAGTTTTGTGTAGTCTTTTATTTGTTATTAACATAACCTCTGATGCTAAGAATCGTTGGCAAGGAAATATATTATTCGTCTTATTATATCTCATTTATTCCTGCTAGTTTATTGTGAGCATGACGTTTAATTGACGTTATCAGTGTCTTTTCTTTGCGGTTGATTGTCTTGCGTGTCAGTAAAGTTTTGTTGTTGGCAAACATACTTTATTCATGTTATTATGTCAGGATATAATTCTATATAACCGCTAGACTAGCTTGCGTCTCATGTAAAGTGTAGTTATTTAATCTAACATTGTACTGCGTTCTTAATCGCTTCAGAAAAGTTAGTCTCCAACACACACTATACATACGCGATGTCACTATTACAGACTGTAGCCAAATCATTCAGCAGACTTCCTTTCTTTATCAGCTTTCTTCCAATGTTTGACACCTTTCTATGATTCAAATAGAGAGTATGATACGCCAGATACGCTAAAACAAGCGAGAGCATAATAACACTCCTATATTCTACGTCAGGTGGTTGTATGTCCCCATTATAATCCTAGCTATATTGATAGCCCTTTCCTATCTTTAAATAATTGATAATTATTATATGTAATAATTGTTATTCCACCTTATCGTCTTTCAGAGTATGGAAAATAATCTTTTGGATATAGATTGGTACATCTATGCAATTTAGTTTTACTTAAAATATGCTACATGCCCGGTGAACAGTTATTAAAAAACCCGTTGGATATGAACGTCAGATCTTACGTATGTTTAGGTTTATTTCTTTTTTTTACCATACCCCATCTGTTCTCATATTGAACTCTCCAAACACTTTCACCAAATGTCATCTTGATTTTGCAAATAACGCAATGTCAGTCGCCGGTTTCTCATTGTTGGGTTTGCTACGACCTTAACAAAAGGAGAGCTAGCTGCTCCAAACTCTTGCACTCCTTTCTCAACCTAGTTCTATCCCACTGAAAGCTAAATACATCATGCACTTCCTGTTCTTGCGCTCGGTCATTATTGGCTTCACTTAGGTGAAAAATGTTTTATGAAACCTATCGTCGACGTCTCAAAATCTAGCGATGGCATCTCCAACTCTTTCTGGTTTTCCACCGCAGTCCGACGATTCTTTCGAACTCCTACCATTGCGGAATTTGTCTACTCCTTTCCCGCCAATTTAACATTTGAAAGCTTCACACGAGGGATCTCAGTGATCTAACTGCTATCTGAATCCCTTTCATTCGTCCCTCCTCAACTCAAAGTCCTCCTGGATACCCTATAATGGTTACTGTTACGTAGTGTTCTTTCTTCATGGGTCTTTAGATTAGTAGTCCAAGTTAATTATATTAAATGTATAATATATATATCTTTGTATATCTAACACAAGCCTGTAATCATGTATAAAAAAATCACAAAAATTCTGTGTTGGCCTAAAGGGTTTTCACTTTGTCATATTGTCATCAAAATCTGTACATAGCTCTTAGCTAATTTTCGAGAGGACATATATTGACACTCGTATATACGCAAAAAGGGAGAAAGTCAGTAGCTATTCCACCTCGTGTATAACGTAGTAAGAGTATAAAAAAAGCCTTTGGCATACCCTTCAAAAAAAAAAGTCTTACCACTATGCCAGAAAACCATCCTTTACCTAAAAGTCCAGATCCCACATTCTTACCCGCAGCCAGTGTCGCGGGAGATAGACGTTGCATAGCCTCGTGGTGTACCAAACCCTCTCCTTTTCTGACCAACATATATATATATATATATATATATATATATATATATATATATATAATATATTACGTACTAATAATAGTAGTATAGTATAATATATTATTTTATTATTAATTTTTATTACTCTCTGTCTGTCTGTCTCTCTCTCTCTCTCCCTCTCCCTCTCTCTCTCTCTCTCTCTCTCTCTCTCTCTCTCTCTCTCTATATATATATATATATATATATATATATATATATATATATATTTATACATACGTACATACATATATATATACTAAGAATATTATAATAGTAATATAGTATAATAATATAATTATTATATTGTATTACACTATATATATATATAAATTTATGTTATAAAATTATTTATGTGAGTGAAGAAAATCTACTGCTCCACACCTGGCGTGCGGACCGCTGCCGTGTTCCAAAAAGCATTTAAATGAACCTAGTTAATTCCTTCATTGTAATAATGCTTTTATCAAGGGAAGTTAAGGTAATTAACGTCACTGCGTCACTTCGATATTTTGAAGCTTTACTCTTCAAAAAAGCCGAAAATTCCCTAAAAGCTACTTTTAATTTCAAGTATTATGCGTTTACATGGTTTCAGATTTTTTCTATGACCGGCTGCTTACTTCAGGATCCATGGTGGTTTTCTCTTTTGTATTAACTTAACTAAGTATTACATAAATCCCTCCCACATGCCTGTTAAAGTAATAATAGCGTATAAAAAAAAGATATATATATATATATATATATATATATATATATATATATATATACATACATATACATCAGTACTGTTTGCCTTATAATGCCTCAGTAAGCTTATAATGATAAAAGATTAATAAATAGTAATTGTAATTGTATATCATCAGTTGCTTTGATTATTGTAGAAGAAAACACAATATATAATTTATATACATATTTCTATTTATTTAAGCACTTGTACCAAGTATGACATGAATGAAAATGCGGTTGAAAACCCTATCAACAATATTTATTTTAAATCAGCAACGTTTCGGCAACTAGTTAGTTGCCCTTATCAGAACTTTTCTAGTTAGGAAATTGTTATTTGACCCTCTTACATTTCTCATTTGACGGTGAAATGTAGGGTTTTATACCACAATAGGATTGATAAGGGCCACGAACTATTTGTGAAAACGTTGCTGATTTAAAATAAATATGGACTCGGATATAAATAGCATTTTTATTCATACAACACATACACACACAAACACAAAGACACACACACACAACCACACACACATACACACCACACACAACGATATCTGATAGTGTGGTGCTAGTACTTGCCATAACCCCGCCAATATATCTTTTGGCTGAAGAAAGACAGGAAATATTCGAGCAACTAAACGGTATTAAAGACACGCAGAACGAACAAGAATGTAAACGTATAAAAAAATAGCTAAGCAATCTGCTAAAAGTCGCCTGTTGGAGCTTTGGCAATCAGAGTGGAATGATTCCAACACGGGCAGATGGACATACTGCTTAATTCCCTGTCTAAAAGCATGGATGGCATGGAGAAGTGAACTACTATCTCACACAAGAGCTCACTGAACACGGATGTTTGGTGAATACTTTCATAGATTTAAATTACGTGATACAGCTCAATGAGAGTTCTGCGAATGCTTAAACAATGACGCAAGGCATACATTGTTCTACTGTGAGCATTTAAACGAAAAGCGACAACAAATAAATGCCTGTCTGGGCATTACCATTAATGAACAAAACATGATATCCACTATGATAGAATGTGAAAATAAATGGAATTATATAGCTAATTTCATAGTGTTAATTGTGTTAGAAAAAAAATGAAATAATAAGAAACCAAATGAACACGTAAATGTTTTGACAAGTTGAAACAGCACTTGCTGTTTGTCATGTCGCGCCCTGGAGGGGATGACAAATAGTGGTTGAAAGAAGTTTGAGTTGGAGGTTTTAGGTTATTACTACAGTTAGAGTCTGTAGTCATGAAGTAATATGCTGAACAGCCAAAATCCCGAGTTTGGCCTTCATGTCATGAGGATGCTGTTGTTAGATCAAAGGTCTAATCCCTTTTTTTCCTCCAACCTATTCTAAGTATAAAAGTTAAATCCTATAGTTATGATATCGTTCTTCAAGAGAAAGGGTGTCCCAATTTAATATTATTATTTGAAGATAGAATAATAAAAACAGAATAAAAAGGCAGGATATTATCCAGATTCAGTAGGCCTATTCATACAGCTGTAGCAGAGGGTTAAATAGAATTAACTGTGCGAGTACCACTTACATTTATTAGACTATTTTGCTAGTTTTAGCAGGCCTTGTTGAGTTGTGTCATTAAAACCTTATTTGTACTACTACTAATTTGTAAATTGATAACAAACTTAATCCCTGAGAAGGAGGTGTTCTTTGACGTTAAATAAGCCAAGAGACAAGGGACTCCAACAAGGCACACTTTTAAATATCATCCAGCTAGAGGATAAGTGCTGAACGGACTCGCTCCATTTATCTAGGTATGCACCATTTGGAAACAATTGTCTACGTTCCCCCACTTATTTTTAGCAGCAGTTTACTTGATTTTAACTCGGTAAAGAGTAATTCTCGTGCTTTAAAACTCTTCTAATTTAGCTTGAGGTTCCTAAAATTGACATCATTGTTGTTTGATATTTAGAGCATTACATTTTCATAACCGGGACAATAAGATATCCCGAATATCTTTTTCGAGACCCCGGAGCATTGAACACAAAAGCGGAGACAGTCCGGGAAAACCTTAACGTATGGCAATGGTAGTCATTTACGATTACATAATTTAAAATGAGTTAAAAATATAATCACTTGTTCAACTTATACATTTTGTCTTATAATAAATACACATATTTTAGTTTTAAAATTTACCTCTTTTGAAATTTGAACTTTACGGGCGTTGGAATGTTAGCCACATTACTGCAACGTTTAATTGTGATTTATAGTAGTGGAGGGAACGGGTGCAGGGGTAAATCGGTTATTGGTTTATCCCATACTGAGCTGCTCTGAATTTAATCAAATCCGTAAGACAACTTACGAAGCTAATCTAGTTATATAGCTGTTGTGTTAGCTATAGATACGGTGATGTCTTTGCCATTGAAATGCGTTCAAACATTGATTGCCGCTTAATTTAATTAGTTCGAAATTACGCTTTTGGTATTACTTGGCAATAAAACCACTACTTATTTATATTTATCATGACGGTTCGTGACTCACAGTATTGAACAATGCACTGACCTATTGCGAAAAGCGTCTGCTGAAAAATATCAGCAAGAAGTGATTTTTTTGGTCAATTGATACCAGATGTCCATTTTTTATGTAATTGATTTAGATGTGTTAGCTATACATACTCGCTGACGGTAATGTCCTTGTCATTGAAATGCGTTCAAACATAGGTTATTGAGGAGTTGATGCCCGTGAATATTTAATTAATTCGAAACTACAGTTTTGGTATTAGCTGGCAAAAAACCACTACTTACAGCATTGAACAATGTACTGACCTATTGCGAAACGCGTCTACTGAAAAATATCAGTAAGAAGTGGTTTTTTTGGTCAATTGATACCAAGTGTGTAATTATAAGAAAAACCTCAAGATGTAAAACACAAAAACTGCAAATTTGAAATTGTTGTCCTTATTTAATTTCAATCGTTAACGTAACGATCTAAGGGCTTGACGACTTACATAAAAATGCATAATTTAACAATCAATAGTCAAACTAGCGTTTTTACTAATTTTGTAAAATTTACTTGTTAAAGACTAATATAAGCAATTCTAGCGATTTCTGAACTGTTTTACTTTTCTGTATATTGTTATGAGTTAAAGGTCTGCGAACAGAATGCCTTACGGGAAACGACTCTACTACATAAAATAAAGTAGAACCTCGTTACTACGGACCCTTTTAATCTGACGAGTAAACGACTGCTGATACGGTCGCTAATACCTTCTGTCAAGTGGCATTTCTTCTACGAAAGGTATAAAGGAACAATCAATGTTTATATCAATGTGTTTACCCGGTTGTTTACGAAAATAAATTTTTTTATTCAACACATTTTTAATATTCACCACATCAATTGTTCCCTATGAACAATTATTCTCCTTATAAAGCGACTTAGGTGGTGGTAACCGTCTTACCATTTCAACTCCTTTTTCTAGAAAAGCAGAAATGGTTACATTTAATAAAATTCGAACCTGGTTTCAAGCTACAAATTTAATTTATCAATTTAAAAATTAAAATTCAATCGTTAGTAAACAGATATAACTTAAAGCGTGATTATATGTTCAAAATTACATTTTATGTAGATCTTCTCAAAATTTACAGGATACCAGGATAGAATTCCAAAATTACTACTGTGTGTGTTAGCTCGAGAAATTATAAAATATTGTAATCTACTTCAACTGTAAAAATTAATGTTATTTAAAATATTCTTGACATACCTTATATTGTTTACCTAATCATCACTTCTCTGTTATTCTCTCACAAGAAAAAAAAATAAAAAATAAATGAGAGTAGGTGTCGGTCGGCCATATTGAAAACTCCACAATTAGAAGTTTCAATTTACGTTACTAACTGCTAAATTATTCCCTTATATTAGTACAGTTTGCCTTTAAACCAAATTTGTGAAGAAAACCAAAATAAAATAAAAATGCTCCATCAAGTCCAACTTATACTAAGATTCATCCTCTGTGGGTGTCCCGGGAGGAATGAAGCTACCCTTAGTACGAAACTAGTTTTACTATTTATTGCGTGGAAACTTCTACGTTGACTGGTCCGAATATGTCACATGGAGTACACAGTTGCGCACTGAAACCGCTTACACCGGAATCTGTACACGTTCCGTAGGATATTTCAATATAATTCGATGCCTGTAGGCCTTCCATATGATTAGATATTTAAATTCGCTCATTATTTTCCTCTTGAAACGAGTTAAAAATTTTGCGATTGCATCGGACCGTTCCCTTTCTACAAATTTAAATAATACAACATAACTTATTCTAAACATTATTTAAGAGAAACAAAACTAAGTAAAAATTTTCTTTTATTCTCATGCCAGATTTAAGTATAATTATTTAAAAAATATTTCCAAGATTTTCCACATATATCATCAAGTTTAATTAATTTTAATAGAGAAATATTCTCTATGTCCTCATCAAAACTCTAGTACCTTGAAATGTTGTTTCTGCCTTAAAACGATCTCAAGATGCTCTTGAGATGCTCAAGATGCTCTTGATATCAATCTGATATCTTCCTAACCTAAAGTAAGAAAAATAAATTGTTTTTCCATTGCCACTGTATTTTTCATATCAGTGAATGTTTTAACTGATGTTTAATAAAATACACGCTACAGGTGCCTTAATCAGTCTACTTGCTTTATATAATCTTTATATAACAAAAAACGCAGTTTTTATTTGCATTTTACGATAACGTTTTCTTTTAAATCGGACTGTAATTAAAATGGGATACTCTCAGATTCAACCCAGTTCGTTATAATGAGGTTCTACTGTAATACATAATTTGGTCACGTGATTAGCTTGTTGGACATATTCATTGTGCAGCTTGTACATAGTCTAAACCAATAATAAGCATCTTACGTTAACCTTTTGCTATATATCATACTGTAATTAAAACGGTTCAATCTAAGCCCCAACCAGTCCGTTATAATGAGGTTCTACTGTAATACATAATTTGGTCACGTGATTAGCTTGTTGGACATATTCATTGTGCAGCTTGTACATAGTCTAAACCAATAATAAGCATCTTACGATAACCTTTTGCTATATATCATACTGTAATTAAAACGGTTCAATCTAAGCCCCAACCAGTCCGTTATAATGAGGTTCTACTGTATTATATAATGTGGCTTTTCATGATTAGCGTGCTTAACTTGTTAGTGATATAGCTTATAGTTAGTCAATGCAAGTTCCTTGCATTTACGTTAACCTTTTCCTTTATATCGGAATTTCATTAGAACGGGCTACTATCAGCCCCAACCAGTCCGTTATAATGAGGTTCCACTAAAATATATAATGCGGGCGCGTGATTAACGTGCTGAACATGTTTGTAGTATTGCTTGTACTTAGTTATAACTAATTCTTTGCATTTACGTTAACCTTTTCGTAATATTACATCGTAAAATGTTTCAAAGATTAGGAAACAAAGAACTATGAAAGCTTAAAGTTACATAGCTAGCCTAAATATTACGGAATAATGCTCCATTCTTAGCACCTGCGAAGGTTGTGTTGATAAAGTAGGAAAGCGTTTCCTGCCTAAAATGGCGGACATTCAGCGGGAACTGTAACGGTGGGGAAGGTGAGGAAAATTCAGATTATGAAAGTTTGACTTAACAACCTACAAGCAAAGTTTTTTTACACATTTTCTTTGCTAAAGTTTCATTCAGTTTAGCAAATAAACACAAGTGAATCTTTAATTTTCAAGTTTCATGATTAAGTATAATCTATATATACTTTTATACAACGAAGGCGATAGATTTTTTGTTGTTATATATGTATTCTTTAGTGAATATAAATTATTTTGTAAACATTTTTAAAATTGAAATTAGGCGAGGAAATAAAGCACAAAAATAGGCCAAACCTACGATAATTGGTGCAGTAAGTCGGATCGAAATGCGGGTTTTTTCATTCGATTCAGGAAGCCACCACAAACGTTTGTGAACATAGCCACTTTATAAGAAATCAAAATTGCATCGGTGCATAAGAAAAATGCATTTTTTAAAAGTGCATTCACTGGCTCGATTAAAAAAAAATGTATAACTCGGTGAATAATCACAGAAATGGGCCGAATTTTAGTACTCTGTGGTTTTTGGGGTCGCTGAACACGAATATGATATCCGTAATCACCCCCGGAGTACCTGGGGCCCAGGGCGGATGACATCAACATCATCTCCTGGAGTTTTCCGTTAGTACAATACAAAATTGATCGAAACTCGTTACTCGGGGGTTTTTGAGGTCGCTAAGCACGAATATAATATCGGCGATGATCCTCGGAGTACCTGGAGCCCAGGGCGGGTAATAACTATGGCATCTCTTGGAATTTTCCATAAATTCAGCTCGAAATTGATCGAAGCTCTGAAATCAAGTCAAATTATACTAAAATAGCAGCTTATAATTAGTAAATTTTAAAATAGAAATTTTTGAAACAGTATTAAACAAGTAAAAATAACAGTTTTTGCATTAACAGTTCGTGTTGATAATGGGACACATTTCCCGACATGGTTTCAATTAGATAAAAAATAAGTGGTACTAGAAGAAATGATTAATATATTAATAAATGTAATAAATGTATGTTAATAAATATTAACTGTAAACTAGTAGCTCAAGTAAAGGATGAATATACATACATTTAATGTTCTAATTTAGGTTCCAGTTAATTATATTAATTTGTTAGTATATTTAACTAGTATATTATTATTAATTAAAAGTAATAATGAATGAATTTGTTAAAAGGAAATTTAATGACGAAGAAATATATTCTAAATTATTTAATCTAAATGCAAACTAATAAGATAAAACAAATTAGTTTTATTGAAAACTTTACAACTTCATAACTAAAGTTGGCAGTACTGACAGTCAGCCATTGTTGAACTGTAGTTGACATAACTTTAGGTTCTTGAACTAATATTGCATCACATCTTCTGACATTTCGAATACGTCGACATGTAGTTGTTTATTGATTTTGCGGTGGAAATGTCAGAGGTGCTGTATAATAATAAAATAAATGAATTATATCTGTAAAGAATTATGACTGTAAAGAGAAACTCACTGAATAGAGTTTGGATAGCTTTATTAAGCCCGTCTTTTTAATTGAGTATGGAAGCTAGAAAACGTAGTAATACAAATTTTCGTAACGGTCAACATTAAAACCGTTTACTCTAGATCTCACTACACATTAGTTTATTAAAACAAACACACTAGTTTATTAAAACAGACACACTAGTTTATTAAAACAGACACACTAGTTTATTAAAACAGACACACTAGTTTATTAAAACAGACACACTAGTTTATTAAAACAGACACATTAGTTTATTAAAACAGACTAGTTTCGATGACGATGTCACTTTCATCAGTACTAGGTTAATAGGCCTACTACTAAGTGCTTGTTAACTTAAAAATATTTCCCGAAACATATTTTCCTCCCAAAACCTACTGTGGTTATGATTCTAGCACTTAGTATATTCGAATTTTTTGTTAAAATTCCTTATGCAAGTACCGTCTACTTATCTTAATTAAGGCATTTCTTAATTAACGCATCAATTATCCGTTGTCTGGCAAATTATTTACTCTGATTTCCGGACATACGTTTATATTAACCTTCTTTCTTACTTTCTGCTCCGAAACCATCTTTAAAAGAATGAGCTTTTCACTTCGATACATCCTACATATATAAAAGACAACATTACAAAAAGTTACTTCTTAGTTGTTACAACGAATGTATTGGTTTTGCCCCAGCTGAGATCTTTTGCAATGCTTTCGGCCATCCCACAACTAAATAATAATGGTTGGCAGTTGGAGATATTCCACCCTGGTCACGTTTTTTCTTTGAATTTATTTGGAGTGTTGATGTATTGTGTTGTTTACTTTAATGTGTGTTGTACTTTAAAATATTTTGCTAGTCTATTCTGTTTATAAAATATGGAAAAAAGGTATTTTTAGTATTTTATTTCGGTAGTTTAATGGGTTATCCATAGTTTGAAACAATTACTGTGGTTAATTAACAATAAATATTGCACAAAAACCTCTAGCCAGATATATGTTTATTCTAATCCTTAGTTAGCAAGTATAAGTATCAATCCTCAAAATCATGACAAACATGAGTATTATAGGTCATGTCTCTGAGGATGGTTACTTGGTAACAGAAATGTCAATCAGGTTAGAAAAAAACATACTCGTGATTAGAGGTCGTGTGTGTTATTTATTATTAAGCTCCTCCTATTAGCTCACACTATCCTAATATATAGGCAACCTTGTACAAACTTTCAATCGTTAATAAAATACGTTTTTATTCATCCAAAGTTCAAATACATTTTTTAAATCTATAATAGATAGCAAATGATGTTAATACAGTTTTTTCAAATATTCAATCAATAATTAAACTATAAAATATGTGGGGTCCAGACGGATTCGAACTGAGAATCTTCATGTTCGATGTCTAGCGCACCTTGTTACCTCGTCAACTTTCCAATACCTAGAAATATGGGAAGATGTATATGAATTCCCCCCTCCCATCTGGTTGTAGTAGTAACCTTTATTGTACAACCTTAAACTATTGCCATGGTAACCACACAATATTATAAATAGTGCTCTAGGGTAAAATAAAATCTTTCTTTGTTAACTTCAGTTAACTTAATTTTTTTAATATTACTTGTTTTGTATTTTTGAATATGTAACCTTTCCACATATTTATTTGTGGGCCTCTAGATGATGGTTTTAATATTATTTCATCGTTGACTGAGAATGAGTTTTGATTTTTTTTATAGCATTTTGCTAGGTTTGATTTATATACGTTTCTATTAGGCTTAAAAAATGGCTTTACAAAATTATATAAGGATAAATCTCATTGCATCCTGATGTTTTAATAACTTTCTACGATTATTACCGAGTAGGATTTAGAACTATTCGGCTACACGTATAATACAAGTACGATTTTTATAAATTAATACCAGGAAAAAAGGTCTTCTAATATACGAACCGATAAGATAATTTAAAAATGAATTTTTTAAAATTATTTATATTAAGTTTTGTAGGGAAATCACGCCCAGATGTATGTAAACAATTATAAATAAATAATACCTTTAAAAAAAACCTTTTATTTATCTCCTCATGTAGGCCTTACATTTCGATCGCAAAGTAATAATCTATAGTAGAAATTACTACAAGATATAATAAAAGGTTTTGTTGTTTAATAGGTTTTACTTATTTATAATTAAACATTACACCACAGTTGCTCCAATTTATTAAATATAATCAGATATATGTCTCAAGCTATTATATCGACATAGGCTATAAGGGTTTGGACGAGTTTGTAATTTTTCAAGGTGAGGGTTTCGGCTAGTATTTAAATTTTGTATTAAGTAACAGAATTATTATTATTCCATTTTTTGAGAAAATTCTTTATAAAACGATTTCAATAAACATTTTGGTCAAATTAAATAATTGAGCAAGTTATGTGTAAAACCAGTGCTCATATCGCGTAATTTCAGCTCGCATTGTTCACATCAACACAGATTTGCTCCCCTAAATACCGGACATGCACGCTAAAGCAAAAAATCCAATCCCGCACTTGCCAGTTCATTACGGTCCCTCCATGCACGGGTTGTTTGTCTAATGAAGGGGGTTGTAGTGAGGGCCGACAGTGCATCTGGCCGGGTCGTTATACCAACATTATCCTTTAAACTACTTCCAATTGTTGGTAGATGTTTTAAAATGTTTTACCTGCGACTAGACTTCATTTAGCATTTCCAAGAGTGAGATGGACGGGAATGTTTTGCAGGTGTATTGTCTTCGACCGCACTTAATCAGCATATCTGTCTCAATTAGATATAGAATGTGGATTGTAAATAGAAGTGGGGCAGAGGTTTACCGTTGGGTAACAAATAATAATTTCCTCTTTACGTAGCTTCTTCAAATATTTATTTGCCCTTTGAGCAGATTGTTCTGCTAACATACTTTATGCTCCGATCTATACGTTACTATACTTTATAAAGGTTTGGGAAGAGGGCTGTTTCCTCAGGCTTTCCAGCGATCGACTGTTATAATCCCCTCTCAACACCCCTTGGCCAGGTAACTAGTCACATTTTGAGTATTTCAAAATGAAAATTCTATTTTATTTGTTAACAACAATATGAATATAATTGTAGTTTTATCAAAATGAAATTAAAATTAAGAAAAACGTTACCAATCACGAAATAATTTTATTAAAAAATCAACTGTGAAGGGTTAAGTATAATATTAATATAATGCTGAGATTCTCAACATAATTATGTTTACTTCTGTGGCATATTGGTAGACCTTTGAGGGGGCTACATATTTCTCCCATTCCTAACATCAAAACATTGTTCTTTGTTTACGCGTTTCAGAAAAACTCCATTATCAAAACTTTAATCCATACGCTTGATATTTTTTTAGAAGAGTACAATAAAGATAATATTGAGGAATACAGTTTAAAGTTTACATGATGTAAAAGTTTAGTTTAATGTTTTGATAATGGATTTAATTCGAAACGGGTCAACGAAGAACTATGTGTTGATGATAGGAAAGACCGAAAAGCATTATATATGTAGCCTACTCAAATGTATATCAATATAATTGAACCGTATGCTGTTGATTTCAATAAATAAAATATTTCGTGTGTTGTATGTTCTACCGTTATTTTTATCTCTGACTCTCCTTTCAATAAAACTAAAACTTTATTGATATTTTTATTAATAAATAAAATAAGATTTCATTTTGAAGTACACAATAAGTAACTAATTGCCAGGCCAAGCACCGTGAGGTGGGTTAACACGGGATTATAATGGTTGATCGACCGGCAGCCTGAGGCCACAAAGCTCTTCCGATACTCTACAGACTGTAGGTATTCCCAATTGGATATATGTGTCCCTTTACAAACTCTTCTTGTCGTGATGTCACGAGTATCCTATAAAACATGTATAATTACTACAATAAAGTTTTTACAGTTATATACAGAAGTTCCTCTGATATACTAATACTATTAACTCAACAGATATTGAACCTTTTTTATTTTTAAAAGTTACTTTCTTTTCTAAAATGCGCCAAAGTTAAAAGTCTTAACTATCATCGTTCGATAGCGCCTCTTACAGACGACCAGCTAATGCTGACCCAGGACTAACCGGATTAACAATATTTAATAGAAAACTAGAAAAATAATAAAGTGTAAATTGGAGGCAAACGAAAATAAAACAAAGTACAACAACATTGGGGGAATCCAAGAAGAAAAGAACCTAGAAAATAAAATAAAGGAATATGGGTTTACATATTTAGTTATAAGAATCGTAAACAATGGAGGAACGGAAAAATGTAGACGAGAAAATCAGAAAAGTAAAACAGTAATTTGGCAACTAAACTCAATTTTCTGGTTAAAGATATAGCCAATCACAAAATTCAATCTATAATAGAATATACTTATGCATAGTACTTTATACTTTTGAAGTTTGGAAGTTAAGTGAAATTCAAAAAAGGAAAATAAATTGTGTATTACTGACAAAAGAGCACTCTGACAGAATGCAAAACGAACAAATAGTTGAAGGTGAGGGAACATTATAGAACAAATGCAAGGAAATCATCAAATATGGTAAATAGGATTTCCCCCTTTTTGAGGAAAAAATTTCCTCTTTGTAGAAAATTTTTGTTATTGGCGATTTAAAGGTCTAACGACATTAGAGTTTAAGGTATTTGACCTTAAAAAAACAAAATCGGCTATTTATCCTTTTGATCGCATTCACGGCTTTGGGACGACGAGCCAATCTTTCTTATCTAGTTTGGGGACAACAAAAAAAGCCAACGGCAAACTTGTACGAAAATATTATAATTTTGTGAGAATAAAGTGTACCTTATTATAAAACTGCATTATGTAGTTACGATCGATTCGAATTTTGAAAAAAAGGAAATATTTTGGTCTTTCTAATCCCCTAAATTGCTTGTCATTCCTAGCGGTGTATTAATGAGCCAATAACCAACTTGTCTTTGATTAACAGCTACAGGCCACATAAAGTTAATTCTACCCGTCAGTGACAAGAAAAAGATGCCTAATGGAGACCATTTTGAGAGATATGACCTTACGCACAACCATTTTTTGTTTAAATATAACGAAAATATGGTAAACTTTCCGCATTAAACCCGTTATCATTAGATAATATTCTACTTTCAAAACTTTATAAAACATATGACTGTAATTAAAAAAAACAGAAGAATGGAATCGCCCGATTAGGAAATAGGCTGCCTAATTTTACTTTTATGTTGGACTGCAGGATAAAGGTACGATTATCAATAGAATATGAACACATAGTCGTTGCTTTATCAAAACTAAACTACTAATAAATTATTGGACTACAAAATAGACATTATTAACTGTAAAACATTAAAGAATGAAAATAATTAAATACTCTTTTAAATGAGGAACCTTGTAGAATAAAATTTTAAAACATTGTAATCATAGGTTAGGGATATTAATAAAAAATACAAAATAATACGTTAAATTTAAAAGAACGTAAAAACACGAACTACCTGTGATGGCAGGTGCCTAAAACCTATGGGGATTGCAGATCGTAGTGTTAGTTTCTTTCAAGGCAAATAAATCGTAATCATAAAAGCTTAAAGGGGTTGTTATAGGGAAAATAGATAGGTACTGCTTAATACTTTGTTATTTGTTCCATTGAAGGAAATATATTGGTATTTTTATTTTATTTTTACTTATTCAAGACACCGAATCTCAAGTTATGGGTTTATTTTTCAACAAAACAATCTCAAATCAGTCTTAACGGTACTCTTCGGATGGTCCCGGAGAGAACACTCCTGAGGTCCCAGCCCGTCTGCAACCTAATGAAGTCTTACGGTGCTGCCTAGCTGTTTTAGTCTGTCTGGACCTTACAATGCTTTTTCTCCATTAGGAGTGACGTCACTGGGTGTTGCTGGTTACTATGCAACCAGGCCGAACGAGACTGTCTGCGATTGAGCGAACGGTCGCTGCGGTTCTGACGTTTTATTATTAATTATAATAGTGGATCATCTTATATGATGAATAATCGCTCGTAACAATGTATATAACTCTTACAAAATAAATTAATTGCTCTCAGGTTTGGGGGTTGCGCAACCGTGCAACCTACTCACGAGCCGCCACTATGAGCAGCATTGCCTATTATTAGTTCTAAAGTGAACCACCTACTAGGTATTTTTTAATATTTTTAGGGCAATCAGCGTTACAATTATTATCGAAAAATGAGAAATATAGGTAGGATTCGGACATGGCCATAAAATCCTCTGTTCTTATATAATGACAATAATTGTGTCGCGTACCTGATGAAGACCTACTCTTTATCGGAGCCAGAAAGACGTGTCTACCTGGTTATCCCTATTGCAAGAAGTAGGATAAGGTAGGGTGGACCATTAGGTAGGCCTATGTAGAGCATAATAGTCCCCTGTGCTAGAGAGAAAAGTATGGGCAGGGTTACTTGCTATAGGTAGGCTTGCTCTAACCAGATGCGGGAGAGGGGCAAGGCAAATAGTGTTGCTAAGGGCATAAAGTTTTACATTGCGCTTAAGAATACATGCATATGTTCTCGTGGATATTGCAGTGTAATCATTACAAGCAGAAAAGTAATTCCTACAATTTAATTCCGGATGCTAATTGGTCCCCATGAAATTTCTCAAGCAAGGACCAAGTTACAATAGCCTAATTAGATTCATCTTGAAGCTTGAGGGCTAAAGACGGTGGGAAAACTATCAAACATGTCAAAACTGACCTGGGTTTCGCCCCACTGCCATTGATAGATCCAATGGTTTTCTAATGGAAATATCACTATATTTAGTTTATTAATAAGTAAGCCATATATCATGGATGATGATTAATAAATATACCAGATGCTGATAACATCAGGTGAAGTGAATTTGTTTATTGTTTTATTTTTCTGTTTAATTGAAATGTTGAATTTATGTAATAGAGGAAGGCTGAGAGTTTGTGTAAAATTATTTGGGAATGTTGTGCAGAAGATATAATGGTTCAACTGGTTAAGAAATCAATAACGATGATGAAAATAGTTAAACATATGTTTCTGTTGTAAAACATTGTTTACCAAGAAATACTATTAGGATTATAGCGTAGAAAGTATTGGTATTGAAGCACCATTATTATTATAAAATTTAAACTATTAAAAAGTATTTATCAGTGAGTATTTCTTTTAATTTTATTGTAATAGATAAAAAGCAGCAATTGCTGCTAGGTACCCGTTGTATAACTTTAAAATCATGTCTTTTCACATTACAATTTTATTGATTCGTGGCAACATTGCATACCCTAATTTGTTTGTTTTCTTCCGGATGCATTTATAATAAAGTGTATGGTCTTCTACAAGACAATTGTACTTGTTTGACTATTGCTCTACGTATTAATATCGTTTCACATTTCCTCTCTCGCGCTCAATCGTCATTATTCAGGCAAACAAAGTTTTATTTCCGACAGTTTTAATTAAATTCTGTTTTATTTACGATACGGCAGCACAACTTTGTGTAATTTGGGGGCGTCCGTTGTCTACACTTTGTAAATAATTAAACAGCGAACTTGAATTGTTTAGCTACCGAGTCGGCGGTTTGGAATTTTAAATACTTTAAAACTTGCCCAACCTCCCCTACGGCCATTACTTAAGCGCCGTTAATTAATTATTTATGGTCGGTTTGGTAATTCTTTCTATGCTGAAACTTTTTTCTTTTCTTTATTTTAACCATTTCACTTCCTGTGGCTTCCAGTGCATAAATGTGACAGATTATATTTAGGAAATTTATGAAATCCATAGGTTAGATTGAATGCGCCGAAGGAATGGGGGTTTTAAAAAATATATAGAGAAAAATAGAGGAACTTAATAGTTAAAAATTCTTTAATATTAAGGTTTTCAATTGTGATAATTTTGATCTGGAATAGTTAAGTTGAACCAGCATTGATATAAATTTAAAAAATTAACGTTTTGCCCCGGTTAAATGAAGGTTTTAATAGATTTAAAGCACACAATCAAATTAATGACGGAGTATTATGTTATTATTTATTCTCAAGGCTAGTCTTTTAAAAAGTAGGGATTATAAATGGTAAATTGCTAGCCAAAAATAAAAAAGATAAAATTTAAAAAAAAATTAAAATAAAATTGTTGAAGTTAATTTTGAAAATTTTTATTAAGAAAATATTTGTACAGATTTTAACATTAAAAATAATAAAACTATTTAATAAATAAACACATTTGTAACAGAGAAAAATATTAAAAATGAAACTATGTTTATAATTTGCCGGAATATGGTCAACATATAGTCAGTAAATCACGTACTATTACATAAACCCAAACACACACACACACACACACACACACACACACACACACACACACACACACACACACACACACACACACACACACACACACACACACACACACACACACACACACACACACACACACAACACACACACGCACACACACACACACACACACAACACAACACAACACAACACACACACACACACACACACACACACAACACAACACAACACACACACACACACACACACACACATACAGTTAATGCAAACAGGTGCTTGAAAGCATTAAGTCAATGACCACTCATCAGTCTCTAGTTTAGGCCACAAGACACGCACACGCTTATCTGCAGTTTCAATTAGTTTTTTTTTTTTTTTTTTTTTTTTTTTTTACATGCTCCCTACACTATCTAGGAGGATGATGCAGCATCTGGAGGGGTGCACCCACACATATACTGTTTTCAGTCCAGCTTTCAGGAATTATTAATATAATATCATTATATTATTTATAGTTAAATATATTAAAATATATAAAAATATATTATTTTATATTGTATTGCACTATATTCTAATAATAACTGCTACATTGTAGCGTCTTGCATTCCTAAAACACGAACATTGCCCTAACAGAATCAGCTTCTGAATGGGCCATCAGCCGGAGCTAAAAATATTTGAATACAAATTATATTATAAGAAAACATTGTAATATTTGAGAAAAATGTAATATAATGTTATTTGTATACATTGAATTTAATAAAATGAACTGTTTCCTTTCTATGGAAACCAAATTAGGTATCATTGTTTTCTTAGAATACTTTATACTAAGAATTTTTACAACAATAAATAAATACATTTTTACTTATAATTAGGCCACAGACAAAAGGAAATATAATATACTACAGACGATGGTTAGTTAGTGATTGAAAAGTGTAAATATTATAAATAAATATTTTAAATTTGGTTTTTTTATTGGCTGTATCAAAATTGTGCTCAGTTAAAGAAGGTATTATTTTTTATTTAAGATACTGTACATGAATCCCTTTCACATATACAGCGAATAATACCAACTAATAGAATTGAGAGCTTTACGTATGATAGTTTCAGTTTGGTTATAGATATAGATATCTTTATAGCAAGAAAATATACATTTTCAAGAGTTAGAAATCCAGAGAGCAAGAATGATTTTAATTTGGATAACAATGACAAAATGGGCAATAAGTGGTTAAAATTAATGACAACTTCAAGAAAAACGAAAGCTTTTCAGGTTTATAAGAAGGCGTACACCCATAGATAGGCGGCTAGAATGGTAACAAAAGGTAAAGAGTAGCATGAAGGGACGAGTGAGTCTGAAAAGAGAACGAAATACGAAAAGAATGAGAAATAGAGGGAAACATATTTCGACATACACGACAAAAAATATTTTAATTACATACACCTGGTTAACAAAAGGTAAACAGTAGTACGAAGAGACGAGTGAGTCTGGAAAGAAAAGGATATATATTAATATAAATATAAAATACGTTTTCTCGTGTAATAATTTAAAACAACATAGGTTATTCAAATACAAGAATATTTATTAGTTTATATCCAAAGCTTTTCGTTGGTAAAAAGTACCAACATCATCAGGAATGAAAATTACGAATGATTGTAATTTTCATTCCTGATGATGTTGGTACTGTTTACCAACGAAAAGCTTTGGATATAAATTAATAAATATTCTTGTATTTGAATAACCAATGTTGTTTTAAAATTTATATATATATATATATATATATATATATATATATATATATATATATCCTTCTCTTTCCAGACTCACTCGTCCCTTCATGCTACTATTTACTTTTGGTTACCCAGCTGTAAATAGTTAAAACATTTGCTGTCGTGTAACGAAGTAAAGTCTTTGAATTAGATTTTCCTCTATTTCTCATCATTCGTATTTCCTTCTCTTTCCAGACTCACTCGTCTCTACATGCTACTGTTTACCTTTTGTATATATATATATATATATATATATATATATATATATATAATGTGTATTTAAACACAAGAATATTTTTAAATAGCTCATTTAAAAATTGAATTTTTTATGTTATCAGAAAGTACTAATTTTGTGGTCTCGAGGTGTTTCCCTATCAGATGCATTAATACTCTAAGTTGTTAGGGATAAAAAGTCACTGAAGATTACTTACGAATAATCACCGCCAGTTTCTAATCAGAGTCTTTTGTTTGCAAGACGTCTCTATGGACTGTCTTTGCTGAGGATTGACATAGGTGAAATATTGCAGTAACAGGAGATCGGTTTCTAGAAGTTATTACTGTGAAGTCAGCAAACATGTATTTATTAAAAGCTTGTGAAAAGTACTTAAATGATCGTTGAGTGTAATATGTAAGCAGGCTTATTTTGGAGGTTAAAGCCTACAAAATACACATTATAGAATGCCTGTATGTCTGTCTCACTGCTGGAACGCACCATATACTCATCAATTCTGACTATTGCGTTTCACGACCTACGAACGCAATACTAACTGAATCATTAAGTACTTCTCCGAAGTGAGAGTAGTTTGGCCTAAGACGTAACTAAATTTGCTCAGCGTTTGAACGATACAATCGCTTATTTTCGGTCTGTTTTATCAGATTTGAATTCAATTTTAATAATTTTAGATTTCTATAATAATTACAGTACAATTTACTTTTTATAACAAGTGATATAAATAAGAGTTTTTAAAATAAAGATATAGTTGATGCGTGAGTCAAAGAAACTTATTTATAAAGAATCTTTCATCGTTTTGACGACTAAATTGTAGCCTGATCTCCTCTTTTGTACTATTTTCAAACCTACTAGAAGACAACTTCCCTTCTACATTTTTAATTAATTCAACCATAGAACCTCTGTCTAACTGTCTACTCCTACAGACAGTAACAGAACTGTGTTTAATGATGCCTGCGGAGGCCAAAACAGCAACCATACTCTCACAAGGCTGTTGGTGGCACAAACTGTTTTGGATCGTTTTAAAGTAATAGAGTAGTATTGCCCAATAAGAGGACATAGTATTTTACCTTGTGATAGGAACTTTTCTGCTACAGAAAGAGTGATCCGAAGACATGATAGAATTTTCCTACCAGAACATTATATCGATGTTACATCAACAGTTAGGAAAACTGGTGATGCCTTCCTTGTGTATCAAGTTGCCAATGGAGACATAAGCTTTAAAACGTGGTGGCCTATATTATTCAAAAAAACCTCATCCACTGTGCGAGACAGTAAGGTAAAATTTCTCAAAAGTAAATTTAGATATAAATACAAATCGAATGCTAAAGGTATGTAGAAGTTTGTGAGTTTATTGATGGTTTTAGTTCAGATACATTCAAGTTGCTAAAGCTAAAAGCTAGTAACCTTGTACTTCCAAGAGAAAAGTCTTATGACGGACAAGTATCTATTAATCTGAAACAAATTAATGATGCGAAGAAGATTATTCAGTACATCCCAGATGAGTTCAAGCACTTTTACAATAACATTTGCAAATAGAAGACGGCTCAGAACGACAATGGCAATGACGAAGACCGCGACTAAAAAGGAATTCATGATTTTCACGAAATATATTTTTGATGTTTTAATGCTTTTGTTTATTTACTCTGTGTTATATACAAAGTACGTACATATAGCATACACTAGCACAATGTTTTAACATTATTAAAATCTGTGATTTGGAATTATGTAGACAGTACGAGTACTAATCATGAAGTTTGGCATAATTACATTTTTACGAAAAATGAGTGGAAAAAGGAAGTAACTGTAGATAATAATTACTATAATATGCACGAGAATGGTAGAATAATAAGAGTTATACTGTATTTATATCAACGAAAATGTCCTTAACAAAATACTAATGTAATATTTTTATTTAGTGTCTGTTAATAACTATTATTTTTTTATATAGGCTAATGACAGATCACAGAGAGTTTTGCTTTTTTAAAACACTCAATGTTTCGGATTTCTTTCCAAAATTCGTTTTCAAGAGCTCAATTTTGAATAAACAATTATACAGCATAACTTACTATTTATAAAATACATAACATTATATGAAACATAATAAAAATCAACAAATTATAAAACTCTTAATAAATATCCATTTACCAGTAGTAAGTAGTAAGTAAATGGATATTTACTAAGAGTTATATAATTTGTTCATATTTATTATGTTTTTATAATGTTATGTATTTTATAAATAGTAAGATATGTCGTATAATTGTTTAATTAAAATTGAGCTCTTTAAAAGAAATTTCGGAAAGAAATTCGAAACGTTAAGTGTTTTATAAAAGCAAAATTGTCTGTGATCTGTCATTAGCCTATATAAAAAAAGTACTAATTATTCATTTGGCTGTAAAGTCATGAATAACACTATAAGAAGTTTATTCCACTTTCTGAAAAGTTAAGGGAGGCACTTATTCCCATCTCACCGATTCAATTATTAGTCGATACAACACGTATTAAAAAAGATAAACTATGCATTTATCTCAAACGCGTTTCGACGACTTTTGTGTCATATCATCAGTGATAAAGATGACACTAAACGTTATGAGCGGTCAAGATTATATGAAATTTGATTTGTCATTGTTTTCTAGGCGACCGGCTTGTATGACTATATAAATGACTGGTGTTTAGTACTCAACATAGTAAAACAAAATTGTCTGTTGTAGCTCCCATTTCGAGTGAAGAATTGTCAAGGAACAGATTTCAACAGAACGAGCATCTATCTCAGCATTGTTTCAACCTTTACCCTTACTTTAAGTTCTACAAAAGCTTGACTTTTGGACATGTTTTTACTTTCCTCCTTACCTCCTTACCAACCCGTTTCACAACTCTCAAAACCTTGGTCCAAACGTTTTTATTTCAGACAGTTTTAATTAAATTCTCATTTCCTTCCTGCCAAATTGGTTTCTTTTCACCGACTGCACTTTGAATCCAACAACAAACTTCGCGCCTGTCAACTGGAAAACCAATATTTAAAATTTTAATTACTTGCAAAACTTTTAACTACTCCGCAGTTTTTAATTAAAACTTTACTTTTAAAACATTTACCGCCCGTCTCATTGCACTTGCTTGAAATGTATTTTGCACATGTTCATTAGTTTTTCATAATCGAGCGATAGACATCTAGAGACTCCCGTAGAACTAGTAAAAGTTTTAGTTGCAATTATATGGTTTGGTTCATACGTTTCATTTGATTAAAAAAATCATTGTTCATTTGATCTTAAACTACAAATCAAACGTTAGACTATTCTGGTAAATTATTTATTACTGCTTCACTATTCTTAATGTAAGTTTGGTAACCCGTTAGGAAACATGAATGTCAGTAAGTAATAATATTAAATTGCAACATTACAAATAAATTGTCAATTCTCCAGTGACACACGAATAGTGGATATTATCTGTATGAATTCATATCTATAAACAAGTAATATAAAAAAATTTCAAGTTAGTTTCTACTTAGGTAAAACAATATTTTAGTTCCTTTTTATTTTATAATTACAATTTAACAACTACTACTAGTGTATACTATATATATATACTATATATATATATATATATATATATATATATATAT
The DNA here is from genome assembly GCA_036971475.1 of Prosapia bicincta. Taxonomy (NCBI): domain Eukaryota; kingdom Metazoa; phylum Arthropoda; class Insecta; order Hemiptera; family Cercopidae; genus Prosapia; species Prosapia bicincta. The sequence continues at coordinate 74,311,888 of JBAIZL010000006.1, read as the reverse complement.
ATATATATATATATATATATATATATATTTGTAGTTATGCAACACTGTTTTCTTGTATACACTTATCACTTTCACTTATGTACTTAAACAAGAACCTTACTTGATATTTATGCGAGTTAACTTTCAATGACTGGCCTTGTCATTATCATCGGGCATCATCAGTATGCCCGATGATAATGACAAGGCCAGTCATTGAAAGTTAACTCGCATAAATACTAAGTAAGATTCTTGTCTAAGTAAATAAGTGAAAGTGATATGTAAATATATATACACACATGAGAGAATACAGATACAAGAATGTTTTATTGTCAATATACAACTCAAAGCATGTCGTTGGTAATGAGTCCCAGTACCAACTTCATCAAGAATAATCATGACTTATCAGGAACCTCGTTTAGATTATTCCTGTTGGTGTTGGTATTGTTTGCCAACGAAAAGCATTGAATCGTATAATACAATAAAATTTTCTTGTAGTTGTATATACTCGTATTTGTTTATAGTAAAATACATTTTATTCATCCACTCAAGTTCAAATACATTTTTAAAACTTTTAGGGGATGACGAACACGATGTTAATACAGATTTTTCGAATATTAATTCATTATCTTAAATTTAATAAAATTGATGTCTTTAGGTTGGATTCGAACTGTATGACTTCATATTTGAAATCCAGTAGTTGAGTGGTCGAATACTTCGAAACACTTCGAACACAACCTAAAGACGTCAACTTTTAAAAATTTATTTAAGGAAGTAATATTTGAAAAAAAATAATAATATCAAGTGTCATCCACTACAAGTTTAAAAAAATGCATTTAAACCTGAGTGCATGAAATAATTATTTTAATACCAATTGAAAATTTGAACAAGTTATACACATTAGTGCGAACTAATAAAAGGAATCGAATCAGTAGCCATTACAATCATGGTGATAGTTATGACACTCGAATAGGAAAGTGAGAGCTTTGATGGAATAGGTTTAATTATTTTGGAATTGTATGTTGAGTATGAAGAGAAGAGTGATTAAAGCTATAATTTCCATGTCTTTTAATGAAACGATATATTGAATTGTATTGTAGTGTTGTAATTTTACCAAACAATAATAACAACATGAGTAGAAAACAAATAAATCCAGAGACAATATTACAAAAAATATTAAATGAGTTAAAAACTATAGTTACCGGAAGTGGAAATCTTTCTCTGTTTAGTATTTTTCTGTAGTTATAGTAGTTGTTCATTCATATGACCCCTATACTGCTGTTTTAAAAATTGGAAACCTCCATCTACCCGCCATTATCTTGCTGTTTTCCTACGGTTATTAGATACGACAATTAGTTAGTAATTCTACTCCTTATGAGTTTGTTAGTTAGGTTGGTTTCAAACATACAGTCATACAGTTCGAATCCAACTCAAAGCCATACATTTTTAAAATATAAATAATGAATTAATATTTGAAAAAAACTGTAGTACCATTAACTGCCATCCACTATAAGTTTAAAAAACGTATTTGAACTTGATTTGATGTATAAAAAGTATTTTATTAACGATTGAACATTTGAAGATGTACAGAGGTGTAGGCTAGTAATAAGAATTGAAAAACAATTAAGAAAAATTCTAAAGAAGGTATAAAAACTCTTTAATAATTAGATTTCATTACTTTAAGTCATTTTTAACCATGTTTGCATTTTTTTTTACTTTACCTGTCACTATCGTTGTTTATTTCAATACAAGTGTATAGTGTGCTTAATTCAAACGGAAACTTTTGATTAATCTGTGGAATTACAATCTCGCTAAGAAATTCTGAGTTTATAATTGTTTAAATAACCCTTGAATATGACACTTTGGAATACTTTGAAAACACCACTCAGTGTCAGTGATTTAGAAGTGAAAGAAATAATACTTGGAAAACGTTTTCTTGTATTGGTTCTCATTTAACTAATAACGGCCTTTATATTAAATAAAAACAACCTCTTACCACAAATTCAACAATTTTTTTTTTAACCTAGGTTAAATTTATTTTAATATAGGTTTTATTTAATATAAACATTTACGCCACAGTTGCTTCAAGTAGTTATTAATAATGGGCTTGTCATTTCTTGCTAATCTTTTTATTGATTCCCTAAATAAATAACACTCTATTTATGCCCTTAAATTTATTGTCCACTTTCTACGTATTCTTCAGATATTTAATGTATTTTAAAATGAACAAATTCACTTGACAAATTTTATCAATTTGAGTTTTATTTTAAACGTAGTAAAAGTCTAAAATGGTATTTAATTGTGCTCTCTTGAAGATACACATTAGCCCCCAGTCAACCCCTTCCAAACGCATTTTCTGGCTGCGATAATGAACAATAATATAGTTTTATCGAATAATAATTATAAACCAAGTTTAAAACTTTTCGCTAACATGCATTATTTTTCATATCATGAACAATCTTAACTTATTAAACATAAATCACCAGTGAACTAATTTCTCAACCTTACAATAGTCAGTGTAGTATGTAATTTAATTTTAATAGGAGCATCTAATGATGATACGGTCATAATGTACGACAGGGTTTAATCTAAAAACTTGTTTGTTGGTTATTTTTGGTTATTGTTTATAGTTTTGAAGTTATTGTCAATAGCTTTATTTTAATACTGCCACTGTGGTCTTTATATTGTTATTTATCATGATATAAGGTTCCAAAATAAGATCTTAAATGGGATTTACTTATAATAACCTCCTGTGGTAGTGATTTGGAGGTGAAGTTTATTCTCAATGCAAGAAAAGATTTCAACTAGTTTACTGTGCAATCAAATTACGTAGTTGTAATTAAAATGTTTATGATTAGTAAATGTTATATACCCATGTGTATTTTTAATACAAATCTTTTACCATTCGTCGAAAGAGTTGTAATAAAAACATATGCATACTCCAATACATATTGTTTGGAGTAAAAACGTTGTTGAGTATTGGGTGTAATATTTGAAAGTCCTTCGCTCTCTGTATTCAGGACACTGTGTACGGTGATAAAGCCCAAGAAACGCAAAGAAGCCTATATTTGATCGTAATCCGAGACATGACGAGTTGAGATACAAGTACAAAGCAGACTCTGTTTACGGGGTTGCCATTAGTTACGGTTGCCATGGCAACGGTATTCTGGCTTTCTTTATTCCAGTCTTTACGCAAAGAGTTATCTGCATAAAGAGCGCTATCGTATTATAATACTCTTTGGCTTTTATATCTGGATTGCTTTGCCCCGGCGTTCAATTAATACCCGAAGCAAAGCTAAACGTCACACTTTAGTGTTTTGTGTATCTTTCACCAGTTTAAGATTGTGGACATAATTTTAGTTTATGTTTACATTTTTGTTCGTGTTACGAATATTAAAAAAATATATTTAGCTTTATAAGGTTCTGATTTTTGATAAATTTATATTTATACTGTGACACCCGGTGCTGTGAAACCTAATTTAACATTTGATTAAACCTTATATTTATATAAATCTCAGTAAAACCTGTGTGAAACTTATATTAAACGAGTATATTGTGCAGGCATGAGGCGATACCTAAGCATTTCGATTCCAATTTCAACTCTCAAATTTTCTTTCGATTCTCGGTTCTTTTAACTTATATAGAGGTCTACATGATATTCTCTAATAACGAATTTAGTTAACGTCTCGGTCTTTGAATTTAGTTAACATATGGCGATGCCTTTTGAAAGTTACGTTTTAATGTAATAGGCTACATAAAACGTTCGACCTTGATTTATGAATAGGAATTTCTGAAAAGGTGACAAACATAATGGATAAAAGTAAAGATTTATTTAAAATTACAAATATGAACTTCAGCTCACAATTACAATACAACTTCAGTAATAGCCATTTCAGTTTGTATAACTTAAAAAATTGGAACTACTTTTTCCTTGGGTTTTGTTTCGACATGTATGAAGTATGAATGGCGGAGGAAGGGAGGTAGGGAGAGAGAGAGAGAGAGAGAGAGAGAGAGAGAGAGAGAGAGAGAGATCGCAATAATAATAATAATAATAATAATAATAATAATAATAATAATAATAATAATATTTTCGTGATCTCAAATAGACATTTGCTTATTTCGTTTAATTCATTGAAATGAACTAATACTTGAATAAGACATAGTTGATAATTAATTATATTTCCTATAAAGTACTCCATATATGTATGTTAACAGTTAAAAAAAAGAATCGAAATCGGTACTTTAATCAATTGAAAATCGATAATCAACGATTCCTGCAATCGAGAATCGGAATCGACCCATCCCTAATATTGTGTAGCTTAACTGCTACGTCCCGTTGTATATGCGACACTTTTCAGAGTTTATGTTTCGCTCTAAAAGTACCGTTTAAAACGTAATAAGACCAAGTTGTAAAATAGTTTGGAATATTATAAAAGTATTTACAAAGTTTTGAAAATTTTAAAAATTAATATAATCTAACTGAGGAACACGTTATTTTAGACTTTTTGTTTTCATTTTTGGCCGAAGAGTTTAATTAGAATCCAATAGATTTTATAATTTCTTTCACCCATAGGTAGATTTAATCGGGTAGAACTTAATGATTTGTCCCTACTGTCACTACCATAAATTTACTACCTACACATGAAAAAAAATCAAAATGTCTAAAACAAACCATAACACCTTACGCTATACACAAAAATAAACAAGGCACTGAAAACAGAAGTCGGTGTGACGATTAGACGGCGACGGATATTTTAACGCCCAGTGTGTAAACGCGACATTTTGTTAGAGCGGCGACGGTAAAACAAACGATCGGAAGAAAAACGCTAAGTGTGCCTCCGCCCATAGTATTACTGTTAAATTAATTAGAGCTTAGCTAGTGAGAACTGCTCACAACAGTAAATATTACAAGAGTTTACTGAAAATCTCACTACGACGATGTCGCCTTCACAGTGATTGGCTACATCAGTGAGTAGCTAATCACTGATGAAGGCGACATCGTCGTAGAAACTAGCCTGTATGCATTAATAAACTAGTGTGTAGTGAGATTTTGAGTGAAGGCTTTTATTACTTTTAATCAATTTTATTAGTCATCAGTTTTACTCTGTTCCAAGTTAAGACTTTTTAGTGTCGTCTTGGTAAGTTTTATTTTGCAAAATATGTATTTAGTCGAAGATTCAGTTTACGTTCCGAGCTGGTTTATTGTACAGTAGATTTCTAGGTGGTACTGTATACATTGTCGTTCTGTTGTATTGTTTCCACATATTTGTATCCTTGAATGCTTCCAGCAGATGACGTAATAACGAGTCTCCAATTGTTAATTTGTTGCTCTTGAAGATTAGCAAGACCTTAGTTATAGTTTTTTTTTCTGACAGAATCTTAGAATCTTCGTGTCAACTGTCATCAGTATTATGCCTTTGTTTCAGTTTATGAGTGTTTTACATGTTGATGTGGGATTTTGTGTGTTATAAACCAAGGACGAAAACATTAGTAATATAGTGCTGTTATTTGTTTGTTCATCCTAAAAAGTCGTAACATTTCAGTAATAATTTTTATCAATCGTCAAAATGTATTTGGCCTAGTACCAATATGTATCACTTATCGATGCCTTTTAAAATCGATTATTTTTTAAAAAAACACCTATCGCTATATGCAACTGTTTCTGATGTATTACTATATAAAATATCCGAGTAAATTTTGCATTTGTAGTATTGACGTCTTAAGTTAGTTATCGTAGCCTCTGAATGTCAAATCCGTTACGCTTAGAGTTCTAAATAGCCTTTTACTATAAAATAAAATTCTTAGAAACTCCATATATCTGGCATTAATCTTTAACCTTCATAGCTGATTATAAAGTGAATCGAATGCACGATTAAGGAAGTACCAACAGATTATGTAGTTGGCGTTTAAAGCGGACTATTCACATGGGGACATGGTTCGCCGATCACGATCCGCCGGACACACACACACACACACACACACACACACACACACACACACACACACACACACACACACACACACACACACACACACACACACACACACACACACACACACACACACAGACTAATAAAGACTAATATGACAACATGTTCTCTACATTCAGCGACCTAGGAAGATGCTAACGGCGTACCGAACAAACATTTCGCAACAGACGGGGAAGACAGAGTTCGTGACGAGTACTATACTTAGCGACAGGTAGAACACTTTATTACTAACCAGATGATTCTAGATTCGATCCCCAGTAACGGCAAAGAATTTACGTTCACCTTTTCAGGTGTACTCCACCTCTGAAAATAATTACCTAGAGTCAAGTCTTGGGCAATATTTGGGTGGTGGAGCGTAGGGTTGCCTCTACGAGTATCATCTTTCAATAACCGCTTCTCCGCTAGTATGCCATCTAGCAACTTTGCATCATAGTATGAAAGGCGCATTATTATTTTACAGTTCTAAATGTCCCTACAGAGTATATGAAACCCTTACAACAATTGGTTCTTATGGTGATAGATTTTATCACTGAAAATGTATTTTTAGAGTATTTTTTTTTTTAATTCCTGACCTTTCGAAAATATTTTATGACAAAATATGACTTTTGCCCAATTTTACACTTGTCAATATTTTTATTTAAAGATTTTTTAAATTTTAACAGCTTGCATTTATTATTGTTTTTTGTTTTCACACTATTTATTTTGTATAGTAAAAATGTTGGAACTAATTTAGCGTCTATTTGAAACCCGATTGATTCCAGCAAGTTAGTCTTATCACACCCTATACAGGCTTAAGTTCTCCGAGCCCTAAACGGCTTTAGTTTTAAAACTTCTTTAATATTTGGGCAAAGTTAGAGAGTTCTGAGGTTTTCTGGTTTATTTTAAACTTTGATTATTAAAATAATCGCTGAAACAGTTGTACCAACTTGAAAGTGAGATAATAAAAGATATCGTAAATTTCCCCCAAAGTTTATAATTTGTTTTAGTTACTACCGTCAAAATGTGTCACTTTACTTCCTCTTGTAAAAACTCATTTTGTTGGCTTTAGTGAAATATTCACATTTTTTAAAAGTGATAGTAAAATAATTCAACGATTTACAATACAACATTAATTTGTAAACAAAAACAAAAATACAGCACTGTAGCGCATATTACATCATAAATAAGAAAACAATCTTCACTATGACGGAACTAAAGTAGCTGCAAAACATTTCGTCAACACGGCTAGTGTTATGAGTCATAACCTTTGGTTGGTGCTAACCTTTTTTTTACCGAGACTTCCATTAAGGTTGTGTGTGTGTACTGTACTAGTAATTTAATTTCAGTGTTATAAACGAAAAGTTTCAATTTATTCAATAAATTCAAATTATCAAAATTTGAGAAAATTTTACAAAAAAACTACTTTTATTAGAACAGGCTAAGAACAATTTTTTAAAGCGATATTTAACTCACACATGTTCTTTGATTAGAATGAAATAAATCGAACTTAAAAAATATAGATGGGTTTTCAAATATAAAAGTTTCTTTTGGTTTTCTTCTGCGATAAAAAAGATCATTTTATAGAATAAAATCAAGTAATAATTTTACTTTAAAGATGTTTTGAAATTATAAAATCTGACCAATTAACAGATTTGTGTAACGGGGACCACTTGTATATTAAGGACAAAATAGGAAGTACTTAGTTTGAATAGTAAAAATGAATATTATTACTTAGAAGATGACTAAGCAGTATTTAAAAACTAACATTCTCTAATCTACATTTCTCTATTTCTTAATTAATTTTGACAACTTAAAAAAAATTGAACTAAAATTTTATATTGATTTTTGGTTTAAATATACCAACCACCAAAGAAATCTGAAATAAGTATGTCAGAATGAGAATGGCATGGGAGTATGCGTGCGCGCCCGTTTCTGTATTCTATTGTGTGCTTACAGTATGGATACATTTATAAAACTAGAACCAATATTGGAGTATTTTATTGTCTGAAATGCAAACGAAAATACACAGAAACAACAAAATCCTATTTGACATTCAAGCAACAAGTCAGACACTAACACATAAGGTAATCAAGAACACACAGTTTAAGAAAATACAAAAACAAAATTTGTTTTTAGTAAATATGTACAATAATTTAAGTATGCAGTACTTAGTGGAAATTTCGCTTTTTCTAGCCTTAGAAATAATGAAAACCTAGTTTTAGGTAAGTCCCTTAACAAACGTATCACTGGTAATGATAGTTGTTCTAAACTGTTGAAAAAAAAACAGACAAATTAGGGCGGGAGAGGGCAATGGAATGTACAAGATTTATAATTATTTATGTTTACTAATACATATTACTCTCATGAGAAACATTTCAATTGTAACAAATAAAATTGGGAACGAATAATGTATTGTTACATTGCTTACATAGTAGATGCTTCTATTATACGTTTTCCAGTATTGTAGCTTTTTATACATACACAGAATCAACTCAATCTGTGGTGTCATTGAACCGACAAATTAGAGAAACTAAAACGATAGTGTAACAGAAAATCAAAACGTTAGAGATTATTGGAAACATGTTTTTCAATATATAAATATATGCTCTGGCTTATAATTATATTTATATTTAGGATTAAAATTTAAAAAATGTAAGGAATGTTTTCTATAACCGTGTTTATTCTACGATTGAAATTCACACGAAAATCGTTAATTTTAGGAGAGCCCGCCAACATAGCTTTTGGTTTTTATTACGGACATACCTTAACGGTATTTTTATTTGTTTGTGTTATTTATGAAAACAAAGACAGGTTAGAAAGCTAGGCGAGTTGAATGTAGAAAATTTAAAATTTTAGGTGTTTACTTAGCTCTGAAGGTTTAATTGGATGGGTTTATGCCCACTAAGGACCAAGTTACGAATCTGAAAGCCCGGTCCTTAGGTAAGTCTAACAGAGAGTGGATGAAGGTCCGATTACACTACCTGGAGTAAACTGGACGGGGCATTCAGGTGCGAAAAACCTGACCGTTCGGAAGGTCTACTCTACTGGTTCCAAGTAGTTCTGGAAAAGGATCGGAACCCCTTCCAGTTCTGGAGTTTTCCAGTACTTCTGCTTTTTAAATAGTTTTAGGACACAAAACACACAGAAACTACTCGACCTTTCTTGGCATTAAACTGAAAATTAGAGAAGTTAACACGCTAATGTAGACAAAAAAAAAAGAAACGTAAAGAGGTTATTAGATATCCGTTCATGAATATAAAATAAGATGCGCTGTTATTACACCTGTTTTAAAATTTATATTTAAAATTAAAATTTAAAAAAAAACAATTTTTTTTAATATTCATGTTTATTCGTAGCTCAAAGTTTATTAAAATTGTTAGTTTAAGGTGAGCGCTTCAACGTATTTATTGGTTATTTGTTAGGGTTACAAACATAAATGAATTGTTATTTGTTTGTGTTATTTATGAAAACAGAGACAAGGTAATCAGATTTAATGATAAAAATTTATAGTTTGAAGTGTCTACTTAGTTAAACACTCTATTCTCATAAGAAATACTTCAATACATATTCGACATTCGAAAAAGATGAAAAAATGGTACTGAGTATTTAGTTGTAATAGCACAAATGTTTTGTATAATAATAACAACTAAATGAACACGAGATAAAAGCCAAACGAACACAGTAGTAATCTAAGGGTTGTTTCAAATTACCATTAATTTTATTATTTTGCATAAAAGCATGATTGTGACGAGAAACAAAACTCCGGTCACGTGACTTAGAGAAACGCCGCGTGCTGAATGCTAATAAAAACTTTACTGTCGCGAGAAGACGAATCTAAACGAATTGGATTTCTCTTAGGTAAAGAAATACTTAGGGTTTGAAGGATGATTATCTCTCCCGTTTGATTGCAGAGGATCCAATCACGAAATACTCGAGACAAGGGCGTTTCGTTGGGCAGGAGGGGGAGTAATTGGCGGAAAATCAATAGACATTCTCGGCTTTGCATACTTCCGGAAAATGTGGAAAACATAACATACATTTTAATGATGCTTTAACGTACTATAACGTACGACCTAGGGAGTTATTGTTACGTTTAACGAGCAATTAAGATTAAATTTAAAGATTCTATTAAAAGATAATTTTGGTAAATAACAAAAATAAAAAGAAGATAAGACAGTTTGTTCTAAAGAATACTAAATTATACATTTTAAAACCACTTTTATAAACGTAGTGCCTAAATATATCAAATTATGTTTAGCTGTAATCTTTGTAAGCATCTGTTTTAAAATTATTATTGCTTGAAGCAAAGTCCGAACTGTTCAGTGCCAATGTTATTTTCGACCTTTTTACCATCATACATTAGGTACCTAACCCTACTATACCTAAATAGCCTAACCGGAATCGATTGTTGCTAGCAAGTAAAATTATTAAAAAATACTCATGGTTTTATTCGCAAAATTATATGTTTGAACAAGTACATATAACTGAATATTTACTAATCTAACCGAAGATTTTCTAAATTACGGGCCTAATAAGATCTTACTAAATAATATTTACAGTATCATACTTGTACATAAAGTCTATATATTGCTATAAATATAAATTTGTATGTATAAATGTGTTCACAGCATATACAATTAGTATAAAATTATATATATATATATATATATATATATATATATATATATATATAGTCTTATATATATATATATATATATATATATATATATATATATATATATATATACTACAGATACATTTATAAGTATATTATAAATTTTGCTAAAATGAAATTTAAATAAACTCTATATTTATATTCTATAACATTTCGTTGTTTTTGATCCGATAAGGATCAAAATTATCTTCCTTTACAATAAAAAAGTCTTGTAAATAAGTCGCATATTGGGTTTACCTAAAAACTAAGCCCGTGGATTAGGGCCATTCGTAGTATGAGACTTTCTCTATATTGTTAGCCATCCAGTAAATCAACAGGACTTAGGTCCAAGCATTTAATTGATATTGGAGTCCCACTGGTGGGGGGATTTCTAGGACATGACGTTTTGATTAAAGGCACAAAAGTAATTAAGGCATCGTTAATTACTTCGACCGAAAGTTAATTACTGAGAGACAATAAGTTGCTATATCTGACGTTTTCCTCTCTTACGTCATTCGCATCGACGTTTACTTTATAGTGTCGGTCTTTTATAATTTAATTTGCTTCATTCCGATCGATTTATGTTAAAAAAACGATTCGTAAGTTTTAAAGTAGTGGTTGAGGTAGTTTTTTTCGTAAAAACGAAGTATGAATTTATTTCACTTAGTAAATGAATTACTAATATTAATTATTTATATGGAAAACGATTAATGTGTTAAATATTTTGAGTACATGAATATTTTAAGTAAATTATAATTGTTTAAGGGTAAAATGATTTATTTCAAAACAAAAAAATCTCTCTATAATGTATGTAATTAACTACATTTCAATCATACTAGGGTTAAAACCCCAATAATTCTCTTCAGCCATTAAAATAAATGATACTTTGAAAACGTCATTACAAACTATAATTAGTTTTGAAGAGGATCATGGCTTTTTAACCGTTGTGTTTGAAGCTTTATAATTAATTACGTATTGTGGAGAGAGAAATGTCAAGTTTTTAGTTTCGCTAAACGCATCTTAACCCATTATTCATTTCAAGCCGTTATTAGGACACATAAAAATAATATTATTTAATGTATTGTGTGACAATAACGAAAAAAGCTATTCTCCTGGTTTTTTCAATGGACGATACAGATGAAATAAAACTGGTGATGCACGCCGCTGTAGAAGGGTTAAATAGTGAAGTTGTTCCCCCAAATAGAATTTAAAATGGCACCCCCCTTAAAAGGAATGTTGACAATTAACGCTCCTCAAAATATTTAAAATGATATATACAAATTAATATAAAGATTACCGTTTGCCTTGGTGTTTAATAAATGAGGTTACCTCCAAGTAGTATTTACTGGCTTCTTTGAAACGACATCCGATCGATCAGATGACTTCGCAGTTACCAGCTTAACAGGCTTTATTTAGCTGGTACCGTCATGTCACTCTTTATTTGGCTCTCGCTAATCGAACCTATCTATCAGACTCTTAACTCCAATTTAATTTTTAAAACGTTCGGAGACCAAGTTTATGGCAAACCGTTGCTTATGAACAGTGCACCGCGGAGAGCTGCTCTCACGCAGCAACCATTGAAACTAATAACTATTTTTCCTCATCTAATACTAACGGTTGTTTGGCGGTAATGCGAACCAAAAACCATTACATCAGTTACCAACAAAACTATATCTTGGTTTATAGCAAAATATGGGTTATTAGGATACGATAGGTCTGATGTGTTCGACTTTCTCAACTCCTAAAAAATCATGCTGTTTTTCCGATTGCCCGATTTAGCTGTAATTTCTTTGAAATGTGCACTGCCAAAAACTGAACAGTGTTTTGGTTTTACCATTAGTCTCTTCTATTTTTTGTTTCAATTCCCACTATTAGTTTACACTCTCTCCCCCCTCTCTCTCTATAAATACTTTTTATTCATCCATTCAAGTTCCAACACATTTTATAAAACTTTTCTTGGATAACACTTGCAGTTAATAGTTTTTTCAAATATTCATTTTTAATTAAATTAAATTAATTAATTTCGCTTTCTATTTTGCCGTATTTAGTTTTTTATTCATTCTAACTATTTGATAAGAAGTAACTGAAATAATTTTTGTTTTTGGTAACCCAAGTAGGAACAGACTTAATAATTTTTGTATTACTTCTATAGGCCTACTTCTAAAATACTTGCAACATTTGTTTTCTTACTTATAAAGAATATACTCAACATTTGTTAATATCGGTGTTTTGGAACTTATAGTATTACATAAAAATAATTCAAATGTTCTTTTACTTAATAACGCCTGACAATTTTAGAGAAAAATAGTACTATAGAGAAAGTTTAAAATGAGATAGTTTCTTAGGAGTGGTCTAAACTCCGCTCATAAACATTACTCAATTCAACGCGCGTAGTAAAAGTTTGAGGAAGAAAAGTTTGAGCAGTTCAGTTGGCTTAGCTACTCTAAGCGATAAGTGCGGAACGCAAAACTAAACCAAAACCTACTAATAGGAAATACAAAATACAGTATACTATTACGTTAATATTGTAGCATGCTATATAATAAAACTATGCTACTGTTTTAAATTTTAATCTGTTTTGATAATATTGTTCATAAAACTATTTTCAATAATAACTCGACCTCAGCCAAATTTCCTATAAATTATTCCTTTTATGTAGATTTTTTTAGATCTTATTATTCAACTTTAGATTGATTTTTCCAATAAAAATGTTTTTGAAAATTGCATAAATAGTTTTTAGCATAAATAGTTTTTATTTATCAATTATATTCCCATATTTGTTTCAAAAATACAACAAATGTAAGAATATAAGTAAACTATAGTGGCATTTGGTGATTTATGTTGATAAATTTGTGGAATATTCAGGGTTCCGTTGATGAAACAAAAATTATGTCCCCGATTATCCGACCCCCAACCAACCGACTTCCGGGTTAACAAAGGTATATATATATATATATATATATATATATATATATATATATATATATATATATATATAAATTGTTTATTATTCCTGATGATGTTGGTACTGTTAGCCAACGAAAAGCTTTGAATTGTAAATTCAATTATAATTCTTGTATTTGTATTTTGACTTAGTTCTTTATTAATTCACAAGAATACATATTGCGATATATATATATATATATATATATATATATATATATTAAATGTGGTGATATGTTTTCTTGTATATATAGTTAATAAATTTAAAATATTTCAAACACAAGAATACTTTTAATGAATATATTTATTCAAAGCTTTTTGCCGATAAAAAAGTATCAGCATCTTCAGGAAAAATAATTATCTAATGATTAAGATAATCATTATCAGCATCTTCAGATTAGATAATTATTTTTCCTGAAGATGCTGATACTTTTTTATCGGCGAAAAGCTTTGAATAAATATATTCATTAAAAGTATTCTTGTGTTTGAAATATTTTAAATTTATTAAATATATATATATATATATATATATATATATATATATATATATATACGAGGCATGTTTTTAAAGTAAGTACCGTTTCTAAATTTCCCCGCCGCAGATCTGCGGTCGGCGTTTAGCGCATGCGCGCAGTGTAGCTACATCTGTTGGGAAGCTACAGACGCCATTGTGACGCCGTTTGATCGAGTCTTAGTTTGTTTACGTGATTTTAAAATGCCGCAGACAATCGAGAATCCCGCCGACTGTGAAGTGCGTGGTGTGATTCGTTTTCTCTGTGCTAAAGGCTTAAAAGCAATTAACATTCAACGTGAAATCAGTGAAGTTTATGGTGAAAACATTATGAGTGAAGGAATGGTGCGGAAATGGGTTAGGGCCTTCAAAGATGGCCGCACAAACGTTCATGATGAGGAACGAAGTGGGCGACCTTCAGTCATTACCGATGATCTCATTCAAAAAGTGGACTGTAAAGTGAAAGAGAACAGACGGTTCACAATTTCGTCCTTAGCTGTAACATTTCCTGCTGTATCAAGAAGTGTTCTCTACGAAATTGTGTCTGAACGTTTAAACTATCGGAAACTGTGTTCACGGTGGGTACCGAAAATGTTGACTGATCAGCACAAAACCAAACGATTGGGCAGTGCATTGAGCTTTCTCGAGCGTTACCGTAACGAGGGCGATGATTTTTTAAGCCATATCGTTACAGGTGATGAAACGTGGGTAGCCTACGTTACACCAGAATCAAAACAACAGTCAATGGAATGGCGGCATTCAACATCCCCTAGGAAAGTCAAATTCAAGCAAACAATTTCTGCCCAGAAAATCATGTGCACTGTCTTTTGGGACAGAAAGGGTGTGTTGTTGGTCGATTTTCTGCCTCGCGGTGAAACGATCAATGCAGCCGCGTACTGTGAAACTTTAAAAAAACTGCGCCGCGCAATCCAAAACAAAAGACGTGGCATGTTGAGTGCAGGCATCGTTTTGCTCCACGATAATGCTCGTCCACATTCAGCAAATCTAACGCAAGAGCTCATCACTTCATTTGGCTGGGAACAATTGGACCATCCTCCATACACTCCATACAGTCGCCTAGCGACTACCATTTGTTTCTACACTTGAAGACGCATTTAGCGGGGAAGCGTCATTCCAATGATGAAGAAGTAAAAACGTCTGTGCAGCAGTGGTTGTCCAGTCTGGCGGCAAGCTTCTATGACGACGGCATACAAAAGCTGGTCCCAAGATACGACAAGTGCCTTAATAATAATGGAAATTATGTAGAGAAGTAGAGGAAAGAATGCTCTTTGAGGTAAATAAAGTTTTGTTTGAAAACATTTACTTGTTCATTTTTTATATCAAAACGGTACTTACTTTAAAAACATGCCTCGTATATACACACAGAACGTATATACGTTTTGGCTTTCGGCATGTTCTTAGCTGATGATGTTCCACAAAAGGTACAAATCAGATCCATCATCACTTACGCAGCTCCCATCTGAGCGATACTTAAAAAAAAGCCCTTTGCCTCGTCTACGAGGTCCCACGAGGTTCGAATAACTAAAAGCTATGCCTCAGCAAATTCCAAGCTGAACCAAATCTGTCCAACAGTCAAAATTATAACATTTCTCAGCACCAAACAACCAAGTGCAAGATGTAAATGTAAACTAGCATCTAAATCTATCGTTCAACAACCAGCCACTGTTACAATAAAGTCAAGTGCTACTAACAAACAGCTGTATATGAGTTTTTTCAGACAGCAATCCACAGGAAGAGAACTCCGTCGAAGAAGCTAAGGATGTTCTTAGAGATACAATGTAAAAGCTAAGGCTTTTCATTTATACATAAAATCACCTATAAAGGTTTTTAAGAAATACTTTTTTATCGGGAGATACACTTTATAATGTCTTTTTCATTTTAGGCTTGTTTTATTTTACGTCATTGGATATATGTAGTAGATAAAGTTTTTCATATCTTTGACGATTTTATTCCTTTTAAGAGTTTCCCATGCGTTTCCTAGTTTGTACTCTTCGAGGGACCCTCAGTCCATTCGACCTCGGATAATCGAGGTTCTAATGTAATGTAAATACTATGCTAAGGTTTACGTGAAGATGAATGAATACCCTATTTCAAACAAGACCTATATGCAAAACGAAAAGCTGACTAGTGTAGTAGTATTAAGTAGTATGTTTTAATGTTTCAGGTAAGAGGAATTGAAGTACCAGTGCAAATATTTGGAAGCCACTTCTGTATGACCCTTATATAGAGAAGGTACGTTTAATTCTATCATACGTTCTGACACACGATAAGAATACTCTCCTGTATAGTAAATCATTGAATTTTATGTCAGTACCGGAACCCCGCTATATTCGTATTCCTCTCTTGTTATTATTAGGATATAATAGTTATAATGGTTGATGACATTAGTACTTGGAAGAAATATAATGTACTGTTGTTAATTAACGTCAATAAACAATTGAAATATCGGTTACATGATTCTCTCTGTATATAACTAATTAGTTTAAAGATTCAGTTATATAGCAGATCGTAATATATTAGTTTATATTTACTATGAAGTTCTATATATATATATATATATATATATATATATATATATATATATATATATATATATATATATATATAGAGAGAGAGAGAGAGAGAGAGACTAAATATATATAAATTTGTGTGTGTGTGAGTGGGAGTGTGCGTGCGTGACGTTTAGAAAAAATATTATCTAGGTGAACCCATCAACAGTTGAAGTGCGAGTGGTAGGTACTTAAGTGACTCGCTCTTCAACTCTTGATGGGCTCACGTCGTCGCTGCTAGATGAGATTTTGGCAAAACGACGGCACTGTGTTGTATGCACTAAAAAGTGAACCCAATATTTAATATTAACTATTCATCTAATTTTTCCATCCGTAAAGGAATATGTACCAACATACACACACACACACACACACACACACACACACACACACACACACACACACACACACACACACACACACACACACACACACACACACACACACACACACACACACACAGACGCACGCACACACACAGACACACACCACACACACACACACACACACACACACGCGCGCGCGCGCGCTCGCGCGAACACACACACACACACACACGCGCGCGCACACACACACACACACACACACACGTATACCGGTATATATATATATATATATATATATATATTTAGATATAAAATATAGACATTGTTTTGTTGTAACCTTTTTTTTAAAGTTTAAAACAAGATCCACCATTAAAAAATGGCAGTTAAAGCTTTATAGTGATCGTAATGTCAGAATTTTTACAAACATCTAAGATCGGATATTTAGTGTAAACATCAAACACTAGTTAGTTAGTAACTACCAAAGTATTAACTAATTAGCGTTAGATGTTCAGGGACTGGGACTACAGAAACATTTTAAACTTTACTATTTGATTATTACCTTTATTATTTATTATGTTTTGCAATTGTGGAATAATAATTAATTAATCACAATAACGCAATATTCACAACATTATATTTTTTATACATTTTAGTTCATTTTGTGGTTAACTTTTACTCTTTGAATATTGTTTTCAACCAATGTATATCAAATATTAAAAAAAGGAATGTACGTAGTAAAGCACAAGACATTTGATTATTTTATGTTATATTTACCGCTAAGAGTAGATAAAAAATTTGCCTAGAATACACTTCCAGTTAAAGGTTCTAAAGAAACAGTTGTATGTCTTAAGAGTGTATTTATTTCCTATTCTGTCTACTTTAAATATTGTAAGAAAGTGTAAAATAAGCAATTCGATTAATAGATTTAATATATACAATACATTTATTCTATATATAGATCTGTAATTTTTAAAGTATTCTTACTTTGTTGCATTTTTATTCTTAACGTATTGGTTTTAACGTAGCAAATGATATATCTGTTCACCTAACCCACATAAACATCAGTAATTCGCAATTCGTCAAACGAACATAGCATAATACGCAGGGTACAACAAAGGGGATGGACTACAATTTCCTGCTACTGTTTGTCAAGAGCTTAAGTT
This sequence comes from Prosapia bicincta, assembly GCA_036971475.1. Lineage (NCBI taxonomy): Eukaryota > Metazoa > Arthropoda > Insecta > Hemiptera > Cercopidae > Prosapia > Prosapia bicincta. Next base: position 74,293,776 of record JBAIZL010000006.1, on the reverse strand, counting down.
GGGGATGAAGGGTTGGGGTGAATAGGCTTTCAGACATGCTCATATTGAGCCTAGTCGATATTATTTTCACTCACCTGTGAAACCTCCAACATGATTCTCTCCTGAAATTGTTGGTTGATTAGTTTTGTGGTAAAACCTTTCGTGAATCGTAGGTTTACGCCTGGGAAAATGAAATTCCTTTATTTGATGATTTAAAAAAATACTGTGGTTTTTATTTTTAGGGTAATATTTAGTTAATAATAGTACAGACTAATGTTTTAAAACAAACTCCTGTGTAAATTTTAGCTTACCAGTCGCTTTTTCAACCAACTTGCTCTTTTTTAAAAATTTATGTTATATTTTGAAATGACTTAATGAAATCTGGATTATTAAATTTGTCAAATTAGATTACACTGAACATATTGTTTATTGAGTTATTTTCAATAATAAAAAGGTTTAATTTGTTTTGGGGGCAACTAGTTAGTTAACACACACACACACACACACACACACACACACACACACACACACACACACACACTCACACACACAAACACACAAACACACACACACACACACACACACATATAAATATATATATATATATATTTGTAGATTATGCAACACTGTTTTCTTGTATACACTTGAGCGCTTTCAGAGACTAGTGAGTGCCTCCATCTTCTGGCATACTCCAGTATGCCAGAAGATGGAGGCACTCACTAGTCTCTGAAAGCGCTCGCATAAGTACCAAGTAAGATTCTTGTTTAAGTACATAAGTGAAAGTGATATATATATATATATATATATATATATATATATATATACAACAACATAGACATACAGATACACTCACTTCTTCGCGGGGGCTCGCACAGACGCGCACTCTCTCACACACTAATACTCAAGCGCACGCGCCAGTGCACACAAGGACTTAGCACGAGCATACGACCACATAAGAACTTAAACTTGCATAAACACACACTCATACACATGCATATCAACTCTTTCGCGCAAGCGGACAGTAACATGTAGGGATGTATGTACGCACGCGCACACACACACACGCGCGCGCGCACACACACACGCGCGCGCGCGTGCACACACACACACACACACACGCGCGCGCACACACGCACACACACACACACACGCACACACATACACGCACGCTCACACACACACACATACACACATATATATATATATATATGTATATATATATATATATATATACATATATATATATATATATATATATATATATATATATATATATATATATATATATATATATAGAACCACATAGGCATACATATACACTTACTCTTTCGCGGGGGCTCGCACAGACGCGCACTCTCTCACACACTTATACTCAAGCGCACGCGCTAGTGCACACAAGCACTTAAGCACGAGCATACAACCACATAAGAACTTAAACTCGCATACTCGCGTAAACACACACTCACACACATGCATATCCACTCTTTCGCGCACGCACCCAGTAACATGCAGGGCTGAACGCTCGCGCTCACAAGGACAAGCATACTCACCCAAGCACGTGAACACGCTAGCATTCAAACATACACCATCACTTTAAACAAGAAAAAAGGCCTACGCGAGTCACCATTTCGCCCTACTGTTGCTACCAGTGGATAAATTTCATTGCATTCTTGACCTTATCTTTAATCCACCAAGGAAGTATAGCGATACTTAAGCACCTTTACTTCAGGTATATACATATAAGCTGTGGTCTCTTAATCCTTCCATACATCACAAACTTAATTTCATGCACTTATCTGATCTAAGGACCTGTACTAACTAATTTTTTTTATATTGCTTTCGTAAATGATAATAGTCTCCAAGACTGAATTCCACTGGACGCTAAGATAGATACATATGAGACATACTCTGCCATAAGTAGCAAGAGCACTATATAGTACATGTATTCTTCCGCTTGTAATGGCCGGGTAATATATGTGTTTAGCTCTTCTTTAGAAGCGAGGGAAACATCTTAGGTCTATAGTCCTACGATCTGGAAGTAGATTTGTTTTATATATTTATCCTGCCTTTACACGAGTCATTTTCAGCGAAATAGAAACTTTAAGTTAGGTTAGAACAGATTAGATTGAGTTAGGTTAGATTTAATTGGAATACACTTACAAATTGAGTTGAGAGTAAGATAATTAGAATTGAAATAATTTTATAGTAGTTACTTAGTATGATTTTTGTAATATACAAGTAGTTTTTTGTTTGAATATTCAGATTATGTTGGATTAGATTCAATTCTTATCTTAACTGACAACTCAACAGTGTCAGTTGAGAAAATTGCTATTAAAACAAAATAGATTACAGCTATCTTAGTAGTATATTTATTTTCGTAACAAAGTATATTTTATAATGGGTTTTTGGTCTGAATGGTTTAGCAAGCTGTAGAAAACTTAAACAGTCATATGAACCGAATAATTTTATTTATTTTTTTTTATATGACGGTTTTAAATATTCTATCCTTAAAAAGGGAAAACTCTAGTTCCGACTATTTTGATTAAAGTTGGTTCAGATACAGACTCTAAAGATAACACAATCAACCGGTCAAATTAGCTTCCAAGGGATTTCCCCTTCGAATTTGAAAAACTAATTTAACCGCAGTTTCATTTGATTCCCTCAGCGTCGACCGCTCCGCAAACCGAATTAACGGACTGCAGAAGGCAATCTGTAAATCCTGGGTTGTGTTTTTACTGCGTTCTAAAATGCACACTTTCTGTAATACAGTTTCTTTCAGTGAATTTTCTGTTTTATGAATCCATCATAAACGAAATACAGTAAGTTTTTTGTGACAAATTTCTAGTTTTAAAAGGAAACAAAACGTTTTAACGGGGTACTGACCTATTTTAGAATTATACTAACAATTTTATAAATACAAGTATTGAGGCATTAAAAAAAAACAGTTGTGAAAAAAATGACGATACAAATTATTCTTACGAGCTCTGGGGTCTGGTTTTAGTGAATGATTAAAAAAAACACAACACGAATTACGTTTTGTGTGATATAGGTTTTCACTCTTGTCTACTTAATATCGTAAAATTAGCGATTTAGAATTTTCTTAAGACCTGCTATTAATATGTTTTGAGAGATAATTTTTGACGATTACGATTTAAATGTTTGGTTTAATTGTTAGTTGATTACGAAAAGTGCCTTATAAACATCTCCAATGTTTTTGTGCGTTGCATTTAGTTTTATTTCTCATCAAAGTTTACAGCTACTTACAAGCAGACCTAACATTTTGGCATTCACAGTGCTACCAATTAGGAACCGATATTTAAAGTAATTTGGGTTTTTATTACTTTAGTTTAAGGGTATGTTAAATGGACCCTACATTAACAAGTCTGATTCTACTATAACTGGAAGATTCTTTACTTCTAGGGGCACTTGAGTTACTGACTAGACATTTAATCCTTATACGAGTTAATTTAAACGTAAATATCATTACGAATTCAAAAAGATTAGACCTTATTATAATTTTAGAAACTTTAATTTATACCATCACAAGAGCATAAATATCAAATAAAAAATATTGTCTAACTGAAAGAAGAAAGGGTCTTTTAATAGTAGCATACAATCATCATAGTTACCCTGATACGAACTTATCCAGTAAGTTAAAATAACCTAGCTCAACCTAACCAAATTTAACCTCACCCAACCTAATTTAACATAGTATACTGATCTATGTTATTCTTCAGCTTAGATAACCATAAGTTTAAATATATTAATCCCAGTCTAGCTTGGGCGCGAGATGATGCAAACTGTTATAAAAATCACCGGTTAGCAGACAGCTTAGAAAGGGCAGTCATTTCTGTCATCCAACGTGACAACTCTTTCTGTTTAGCGGGTAAAATGTTTCCAATTATGGTTGTTATGAATGTGAGAGAAATTATGGTTAGGCGAATATTTACTTTAGCAGCATAATAAAGCATTAAATGTAAAATAACGCTTTCTTGAATGTAGTAATGTAAGGGCTAATGTATTATTACGAAATAGCTGTAGAGCCTTGCGTTTAAAGATAGGAAAACACGAAATAAAAAGCAAATTAATAAACAAATAAAAATAATGTGCTGATCAATCGATATAGCTATATTCTATCGCCAAGTGCACTGAGAAATGAAAAAAACAATTTAAAAACAAAATGACAAACAGCGGAAAAATACAAATAAACTGTGCTCCCGAAATAAGCGCCATGGTGAGCAATAAATTTTAATTCCAACTGCTTGCCACAAGAAATAAAAACTAAAATAAAAATAAATAGACATTTATGAAAATGCAATTAATTTAACAATGCATCGGAACCATTGGAATGGAACAGAAAACAAACATTTAAAATAACGGTTGTTGCTTTTACGTTAAATATATGGTGCTGTTTTTCAAGAAATACACGTTTTTATCTCTCACAGGTGTATATATAATATATATGAATGCAAAATTGTATCAGAATTACAAAGGAATCACTCAAGATGTTTCGGAGGTTAAAAGTTTTGAACAACACAAATATTTATTATGTATTAAATTTAATACGTTTGTAAACGATTTTTGTTGTTGAAAAAAATTATTGGTTGTCTGTAAGAGAAGTTAAGTACGGCTCAAGAGAAAATCAAGTCTACGTGGAAAGATTTAAAATGATATATATATATATATATATTCAATTAGAATGTAGGTTCCTGTTTACGATAAATTCGTCCTCGGAAACGTTCCTTAGCTTACAAATTACGACTCACTCAACTTCAAGTGTTCTTTAAATCGAATAACACAGCCTTAAATACAATCCAATTTATGAATCAACTGCTAATCATCAATCTAGACAAACGTAACGGTTTTCAAATCTAATTTAAAAAACTAATTCAACTTTGGACTCCCTCGGCACCGACCACTGAGGACAAAACGCAATTTGTATACCCTATTTCGACTTGCTGTAAATAATTGCAATTAGTAGCCTATATACTAAGCATATGTGCTTCATACGTTGCAGCTCATTCACGAGGGAAGTAATTACATTTTGCTTCATACGTTTAAGGTTATACTTCCCTTAGATTTATTCCACAGCTTGACGTATTCATCGAACTGTATTTTAATGTATAACTTTTGACAAATAATGTTGGCCATTGTACTTTTGAAGTATTTTAAGGAGAGTGCTGACGGCCGAAAATAATTGTTTTTCGATTTTTCGTTTTTTAATGATAAATAATCTCCTAAAAATTCTCGTTCTATTGATATATAACACAATGTACAAAAGAAAATATTTAAATGTGAAAAATATACCACTCTTTTTGTAGCAGTAGATGGCTCATGGCAAAAGAGAGGTCACACATCACTGAACGGAATAGTATCCGTGACTTCTGTTGATACCGGTAAGGTATTGGATATTCATAGCATAAGTAAACACTGCTTATGCCCTAACAAATATGACAGTATACATTTGCCAAACTGCAAAGCGAATTTTTTGGGAACAAGTGGGGCTATGGAATGTGACGGTGCGATAAAAATCTTCAAAAGATCGGTTAACAATGTACGGTATGTAGATTACCTTGGCTACGGGGATTCCAATGCCTACAAATCTGTTTCAGACTCTAAACCTTATGGAGAACAAGTCAAAATTAACAAATTAGAGTGCATAGGCCATATACAAAAAAGAATGGGAACCCGCTTACGCACCTTGAAACAAATGTCAACAAAGACTAAACTTGCCGATGGAAAGGGACTTTCAGGTAAAAACCGTCTGACAAAAGTAGCTGTAGATAAACTGCAGCTGTTTTATGGCCTATCAATAAGAAGAAACTGCCATAGCCTATCAGAAATGAAGACAGCAGTTTGGGCTACTTATTACCTTGTCATGTCTAGTAATGATGACCCGCATCACGAACTGTGCCCTAAAGTGCCTACAACTTGGTGTAAGTACAATATTTCACTGATTGAAGGCAAAGATTATGATCATGATGCCCACTTGCATCTACCTGAAATTATTATGAAGCAGATAAAACCAATATTTAAAGATCTGGCCAATTCTGAATTATTGAAATTGCTTGGCCGGGAAGACTCAAAATCCAAACGAGTAGTTGAACAATGTAATTTGGGCCAGAGTACCTAAACGTACCTTTGTAGGACTGAATGTTTTAACATTTGGTGTCCATGATGCAGTGTTATCCTTCAATGATGGATATTATAGCAAGTGTAAAGTGTTAGAGGAATTAGGCGTAAAGGTAGGTAGCCGTTTTGTGACAGAAATGCAACGTATGGACAACACACGTATATATAAAAGTGATAAAGCGACAGAAGATTTTGAGAAGAAAATAAAGTAGAGTAGAAACCTAATCAAAAGAAGACTTGAGGACCAGTTTGATGAGGCTGAGGACCCTGACAACCCATCATATGCAGCTGGGGAACACTAATTTTTTTGAGTGCACTTACTACAATCGACGTACTGTTGGTTTTTATTGGTTTTCCGAAAATTTTGCTTTTTTAAGTTTTAATGCCATGTATATTAAAAACTACTAAAGATAATTGTATGAAATTTTCAGGTTAACTTATTTATGTTATTACCTAGCGCCCTGTGGGAGTTTATTAAAATAATGACACTAGGTTTTTAAATATAAATTTTTTAATATTTGTTTTGTGTATAAATTGTGGCACTTTTGAAAAATAACCGGTAATTTTTTTTTTCTACAATTAAAATTTACCTCCACTAGGTACTAGATAAAAGACCCCTCTTTAAGGATAAATTAAAAGTCAGGCTCTAGGTTTATTAGTTTATTAGCTACACGACATAAATGTAACATGGTCTTATGTCGTCAGCACTCCCCTTAACACAAATAGATTTAATATAGATATAATTTAAATCACATTCAAATGTATACGTTAAACAAGGTGAAAGTTAATTATTTGACATTTTGAATTAATAACAATTATTTTTGTAAAAATAAATATTTTCTTGAACGCCTTATAATTACTTTAGCTTACCAACTATGAGTAATGGCGTTTACCTTTGTATACAGTTTCATCACTATAAAAACATTCACCCAATAACCAGTATGTAGGCCTACTGGGTTTACTATGCTACAAAGAAAATGTGGCATTGTGTTGACCAATAATATCGAAATAAAGGTACGACAGGTTGTATTTTGTCTCCCATTCTATCTAACATCTATATAAGGTAGCGTCCACTCTTAAAGGCTGTCGTTATACGTATACAATTTTAGAATCAAGTTTTGGAAGGCTGTGTATTAAAATGCAATATATGTTATGGAATCCACCAAGACTGAACGATAAAAAATGATATTTTTAATATCTTTAGTGTTTGCCGATGCTTTGGTGGTCCTGGATAAAAGTTTTCTTACTTAGATAAGTTCATAGGCCTAATTAGTTGGAAAAGTTTCCTCTCACGCCCCTCCATATGTGAATTCTAGACCATCCACAAGGACCAACACAAGTACCAATTTAAATAAATTGCATTTAGAAGCAATACAAAACGTTGATCTATAATGAATAATCATTTCAAGTCAGTTATCTAGATAGCGCTGCGTAACCACATATTTTTATAACAGAAAATTGAACAGTAAAATGTAAAAAGCTCACAAAAACCCGAGGCAAGAATTGAGTGACCTTGATCACATTGAGTGAAACTATATTGGAAGTTACAAGTTTTAAGGAATTTTAAACCGATTGCTAGAAAGGTGGAAAGGAAAAGAGACTTTAAAACTCATACATATATGTATCACGTCATTTAAGAGTTTAGGTATAAGTTAAATTTCACATCCCAATATATAGACTCACTCCCGATACTATGCAGAAATTTTCCTTTATTTCCAGCTCCAGGAAACCATTATATCCTTTTACAACGCTAAATATTAAAATTGTTCACCCAAAATATTACCACACACTAGTTTATAAAAGCATACATACTAGTTTCGAGGACTATGTTGCCTTCATCAGTAGCCAATTATTGATAAAGGCGACATCGTCTATTCTAGAAGGTGAAACTAGTCTGTATATTTTAATAAAGTAGTGTGTAATGAGATTTTAAGTGAACTATTCAATATTTACCGTTGTTAATAGTTCTCACTAGCTAAGCTCTAATTAACTTAACATTGTATGCTTTATTTAATCGAACCTAATTTCATCTACCATTATTTGGGTTTTCTCCCTTTTCCGGGTAGAACGGGTTTTCTCTCTTTATAGCCCCGATAAAGAGTAGGTTTACGTCAGTCACCCAACCCTACACACGTGATCTCACAACACCTCCCCTATACCCTGCACCCAAAGTTTTAATTTCCCCTACTTTAACCTTAACTATGCCACAAAGTATCTTTCCTCTCCTAGTAGAAAGAATTATGGCCGATCGAGTAAAAACTATACATAAAATATTCTAAATAATTGTTGGCAAGGAAACCGGCTCTAATTACTCTGGAAACCACTAGGAAAATGTTCAAGCTATTCACGTTTACTTAATATTTTCGGGCATTTTATTAAACTTCTTAACCCGTCTTGGAATCTAAGAGAACTTATCTGTCTTTTAATTCTATGAATTGTCTATAGCAATGGGATCATTTTAATTCCGTTAATACGATTTACTAATGATGTTAATCTGAACGTTGGCTGTTTATTCGTGAAATATCGATACTTCTCGTGTGAAAACGTTTGTTATCATCACTCACGAAACGTCGTTTACCGCTTGTATATACACAAACGACCAACAAACGCATAAAACATTTCTAACTCAAGAAAAAAAGATATACAAAATATTGCACGTTCTGAAAAAAAAATGTATTTTAGTCAAATAAAAAGTAAAATGGTTTCAATATTTCGCGTTTCACAGTTGTAAACACTGAAGCGTCATGAACTAACAATACACCATCAGTCTAATTCAGTATTGCCAACATGATTATTTTAAATAACACACGCTTCATGAAATCTATTCATTTCCCAAGAGTAAATTGACTTGGTTAAATTAGTCCATCCCCTCCCACTACATCATAACAGCTGTTTTATTAGACTCTCCACCCCACGGCAACCCTTTCCCTCCGCTCCTCTTTCCTGCAGAAATATTACGGTCATTTCTCTAGTAACTATCATGAACTGCAATCTGTAAAAATGTCTTTGTCGAGCTTATGTCCGTTATATTTTCTTTTATGGTAGAGAAAAAACTCTGATTCCATTTATGAACGGGCGTGGTATGAAGGGAATATGTTTGCTAGTTTTATATTATATTGGACAATTTTACTCTTAAAATAATAATTGCGATTTTCTTAGAAACTAGTCTGGAACAATTTAATTTCAATTTTACATTTATTCCTGTCGAACACCAGATCACATTTACATAGAATTTGGATACTGGCTGAATTTCATTTGCCCGTTACAATAAACGATACTAAATTTATTGGACTTTATTAGTAACATAAAGTTTAATGGATTTTACGTAAAATGAATTGGTATATAGTAAATACAGTAGTGTTTAATATTTTATCTGACGAAATCCCCAGCTCTCGAAAAACATTTTACATTTAGGTATAAAGTACATTAATTTAGTTAAATGATTAACAAATATGCACGATTTTTTGTTAATTCTGAAGAGAATAATGTAAAACAGTCCAATAATAGACGCCGTTAAAAGATTGTTTTGGAATTTCTATAATCTTTTTACGGTTAATATTTTAGGTATTCTATAAAATATTTATATAGATTATATACATATAGATTAAAATAATATGTGGGTGAAACCAGAGTAAAATGAGGGGCAACGTCCTTGAATAGGCCACTTTCAATTTTGTCTATAGTTATATTAATGGTATAAAAAGTCATTTTGATTTATATACAAAATTATTCCCCAGTTATTTCATATTTATATAACTCAAGCAATGATTAAATATCTGTCCCGTTTAGTTTAGTTATAAATGGAGATGTTTAGAAAGCAGGGCATTCAAACAAAGATAATTAGAGCGTGCTGGTACTGTACGAGTTTATTACGTCACAATATATATATACATTTCTATTTGATTATTTAAGGTTCGGCGATCGATTGGTATGATTTCGAAATGACAAGTTTATACACCATTAGAAGTCTCTGGACATTGCAAAGCAAGCTACACTCTGCCTTCATGCTGTACTCGAGGTTTTAGATGAACTGTTGCGTGGGTACAAGGGGTAAATCAAAGAGAGCACCGATAGACAGTTGCTACATCAATATTATCAAGAAGGACATGTTTTTTTTAGAAAAAAAGCCCGTGAAAGCTTGTGGCGTAGATTATTATCGTGGAGTCGCGAAAGGCCAAGGGAAGCGCCTTGGGACGCATCACAAAATTATAAAGAAATATGAAACATACATTTTATTAAATCTGTTCCACTATACTGGGGTTAGATAGAACACTGTTCATGCTCTAAACAATTAAAAATATCTACTTTTATTAATTTGGAGTATAAAATTAACTTGTAAATTAGGATTTTAATTTTGGGGAGTAATTATAATTAGAAAAGCATTTCAACAAAGAGTGGTAAGGTTTATGTCTTGCTTTAGTCTTGTTATTGTTCGCCTTTCTGCAAACATTTCTAGAAATGGACCTCTCTGTCATCCCAATGAGCGTCACCGAGAATTTCTACAATGGTACTATCGTCAATACTAAGAAAACACTCTGCCACCCCTCTAAAAATCAAGTTAAACATCATAGTAGACTTACAAATAAATATGTGTAGCTGAGGGGAGAGAAGGGGGATCAAGGAGCTACGGATAGGAGCACATTATTATACTGTGGGGCTCGCAATCTGATTATAATTGATTGTTACCGAACAGATAAGTATGCAAAAGATTTTAACATTTTAACGATAAATAAAATTAACTAAATAATAGGGGTAAACGGTGAAAGTAAAGTCGGCCTTATATACGGGAAAACAATCATTTATTAAAAGAAATTCTTGAAAGGTGTTTAGAAAAAGGGTTGTAGCGTTTCTAGTGCTATAATGGAATAAGTTCAACACCAATTGTGATGAAGGTTCATAACATCCAAGCTATATAATTATAAACAAGTAAGCTGAAATAATGTTTTCAGGAAATTCATTCTTAGGTCGACAAAGAAAACTTTTATTTGAGCTACACTTTATTAAATAACTACAATTAATACAAATAAGTATATACATATGACAGAATCACAAGTGTCAAATATATGGGAAAATAGAAAGCGAAATATTAAGTGGGAAATAGAAAGCGAAATATTAAGTGGGAAATAGAAAGCGAAATATTAAGTGGGAAATAGAAAGCGAAATATTAAGTGGGAAAATAGAAAGCGAAATATTAAGTGGGAAATAGAAAACGAAATATTAAGTGGGAAATAGAAAGCGAAATATTAAGTGGGAAATAGAAAGCGAAATATTAAGTGGGAAATAGAAAGCGAAATATTAAGTGGGAAATAGAAAGCGAAATATTAAGTGGGAAATAGAAAGCGAAATATTAAGTGGGAAATAGAAAGCGAAATATTAAGTGGGAAATAGAAAGTGAAATATTAAGTGGGAAATAGAAAGCGAAATATTAAGTGGGAAATAGAAAGCGAAATATTAAGTGGGAAATAGAAAGCGAAATATTAAGTGGGAAATAGAAAGCGAAATATTAAGTGGGAAATAGAAAGCGAAATATTAAGTGGGAAATAGAAAGCGAAATATTAAGTGGGAAATAGAAAGCGAAATATTAAGTGGGAAATAGAAAGCGAAATATTAAGTGGGAAATAGAAAGCGAAATATTAAGTGGGAAATAGAAAGCGAAATATTAAGTGGGAAATAGAAAGCGAAATATTAAGTGGGAAATAGAAAGCGAAATATTAAGTGGGAAATAGAAAGCGAAATATTAAGTGGGAAATAGAAAGCGAAATATTAAGTGGGAAATAGAAAGCGAAATATTAAGTGGGAAAATAGAAAGCGAAATATTAAGTGGGAAATAGAAAGCGAAATATTAAGTGGGAAATAGAAAGCGAAATATTAAGTGGGAAATAGAAAGCGAAATATTAAGTGGGAAATAGAAAGCGAAATATTAAGTGGGAAAATAGAAAGCGAAATATTAAGTGGGAAATAGAAAGCGAAATATTAAGTGGGAAATAGAAAGCGAAATTGTTTATAAAAACTAATTAATTCAATTTAATTAATAAATTAATCGTTGAAAAAGGCGCGTTAACATCAAGTGCCGTCGACTACAAGTTAAAAAAAAATATTAATCACTTTAACAATAGTTTATTACTATTCGAACTTTAAATTTTGTAAATTTGTTAAAGCTTCCTGAGACAGAACGTTTTTGATCGCTATGTGCCGATCTTCATCAGTGTCTTCTGCTTGGAGATATTGGGTCAAGCGGTGACAGTTTTAAAAGCAGGTTTTTGATAGTATCAAAGAGTATGTGTAATTTGTATTGTGTTTGTTCGTTTAATATGTTTGTACTTTGTGTTTTTGTGTGTCTTTAAATTTCTTATTTTTCTAGTGTGTTGAGATGTGGTCCTTTTTTTGTTGATGTGTAGGATTTCTAGGTTATGATAAATGTCTGTGTATTTGTGTGCTGTTTCTTTTATGTGATTGTAAAATGCTGAGTTAGTGTTCAGTTTGTGTTCCTCAACTCATTGTTTAAAGCTGCGACCTGTTTGTCCAATGTATACTTTGTTACATTTCTCGCAGTTCAGTTTGTATAAGCCTGGTGCTTGTAGTTTATCTTTGTTGTAGATGTTGTGTTATATTTTGTATTGTAACTTGTAATTAGTTTTGTATGCTATTTTGTTTTTTGAAATTTGCGGGCTATTTTATTTGTTGTTTTGACATCTCCAAGCAGAAGACACTAATGAAGAATAATTAAGATTCACCGAGCGTAATGGACTACAATATTCAAGAAAGAAAATATGTTTGAACTTGAGGGAATAAATAGAAAATATTTGATTACGATTGAAAATTTGAACTAGATTCATAAATAAACATATAAAGGGAGAGTATGACAGGAATTGTAAACAGGCATAATAACAGGAATTGAAAAATAAAAATCACATTTTGATACGGTAACATGGAAGGAGGGTTTTTTTAAAAATAAGCGGGTTTCCAAGTAATTTTCATCCCCCCGTAACTACAATAGCCAAATGAAACATGGTAAAGTAACGTTTAGTTTGGAATGTTCTTTAAAGATATTCATTCCTTCAAAACCATATATGTATATATGACATTAAATAGTTTGGATTTCATTTGCATGATAAAAACTTTCATAGGTTAAACCATAAACACTAAATATTGTGTTTCCATTGAGTTCACATCATGACAGAACATAATATAATATTTACTTCCGTCGTCCGTCCCTTAAAAAAAGTTTTCCGCCCCCGCCGCCTACTAAAGGACTTATCCTCCGGTATCCATGTGATGTGTACAAAATTCCTTGTATTTATAAATTACATACTTTATAGAATTTGACTTATTAGTTAATTAATTCAAATATCAAATAACTAAATTTGGTTCATTGGTAAATAAAATAGATCAAAATAAAAGCTTTACAGAGCGCTTATTTCAAGGTAAAACTTTCTAAATATAAAACACAATATTGTTTAATGGTTAGCAATAATCATTTGAGGTGAGTAACTAGCGACGTAAATTAATAACAACATTTAACTTGTAAACAAAGCAGCGGCATGTCCATTTCGCCGAAAGCTTTTGCCAATAACTTGCCTTGATGAAGATGAAGTGGCCGTGAATGTTATGCTAATAGAGGCAAGCTAATGGCAGCAAGAGTTACTCCGATCAAACCAAAGTTTGCTAAGGGTTGCAACCCCCATCAACTCTAATAGGCTGCGTATTCATTAGGGCTTAAAAAGTAAATCATCACGTCAAATAGCTTGAGCCGCCTTCAGGTAACGTTGAAATGAGGATGTTATCAAATTCATTCAACTTAGGGGTATTGTATTAAGCAATTTATGTTATACATATGAATTTTTCAATTATATTGAGTTATTGATATTTATGGTGAAAGATGAAGAAACAATATCGTTAACTTTTACTTTAAAATTGTTCAAATTTATAAATAGGACTATTTAGAATTTGGAATAGAGCTATTTTCACTTTTCAAAAACCGTCTGCATTATTATTGATAACGAAAAAGACTAAAAACGTGTGTAGTGTTACTTTTTATAAAGAAGTATTTTTCTTAATATGTTAGTTGAAGTTTAAAGTTAGTTGATGGTCAATAAATGTAATTATACTTTCAAAAGATGAATTTAAATAACTAACTTTAGCCTGGGGTGTGAGAAAAACATAAGTAGCAACACCTTCCACTGATGATGACAGCTTGGCTGTTCCATGAAACATGTATGTCATTGAGGTAATTAAAAAAATATATTTGTGAAATTTGATTTATTTTGCATGTTTTTTGCTTGTTTTATTTTTTATATTTACATTAATTAGAAACTATTAAAAACTAAAATAAATTATAAAATAATATTGTATAAATATAAAGTTATATTTCTGCAACATATTTCCAAAATGGAAAACACTGAAATGAAGTTGTTATGAAATTAATTTAACTTAGGTGTATTGTATTAGGCAATGTTTTACATATGAATTTTTAAAACTTATAGAGTTATTAACTAATAATAGTGGAAGTTATAACAACAATTTCGTTAATTTCTGCTTAAATATGTTTAGGTTTTACCAAATATAACTATCGAAATAGAAGTGTTTACTGTATATTCATTTTACAACTACCGTCTGTATTACTATTGATAATGGAGACGACTAGACACCTAATAGAAAGTTATAAAGTTTCTTAAAGACTGTTGTTTAAAAACTAATATAGATAAAATTAATTATTTCAGATCGATATATGTGTATTTATTTTTTTAATTGACTTTTTATATAAAATATCAAGTTAGTTGAGAAGTCAGTCCAAGCCTAAAACTCGTCGATGATGAATATAAATGTGAATTTACTTTTACATAATATGAAGATAAGTATACAAAATTGTTCGGATTTTAAATTTTTGAAACTAATAAAAATAAAACAAATAACTAGAAACGATTATAAAAATATAAAGGCTTATTTGTTCAAACTTACTTCCAATATAGAAAAACAATTCTTCGAAAAGTTCAAACGTCTCTCGTCGATATTGGTTCAGCGTAATAATAGATTTATCGTTCCACAAGTTTAGAAAAACACACGAGTTTGATGAAAAATTAATGTAGAAAAATAGTGTGCTTATGAAATATAATGAGAAGCTTTATAAAGAACGTTTTTAGGTGTAAATGGTGAGTTATTAAATTCATCTGTCTTACATTCACTCAAAAATTTTACTTATCTAGGCATCGCCTTTTCGCAACGCAATAGAATAAACAGAATTTTCTGAATCGAAATGTTATTATCTGTAATGTCAATACATTTCTAAACCTCTATCCTTAAGCTAACACAAATCTTTATGTTCACAAATGGGCTGAAAAAACAAACTAAAATCCTTCGGTAATACCGAGAATCGAACCCAAGAACTTTACGTAACTAGTCAACTGCTCTACCCACTCAATCACTAGGTTGTCACTGAATAGTTTACGCTTATAAATTTTATTCAACAATGCAAAACATCGTGCTTTTGTACCTCGGCCTTATGACAAGCACACGATCCATGTAAAAAAATATGCGACGGTGAAAGCGAACAAATTAAGCAATTTATTTTTATTTTTCATCTGAGTGCATTGACATGCTGATTTTTCTACTTATTTACGTATCACGTGAAATAAAAAAAAGTTTGTAAGTGAAGCTTTCTAGTGTCACGAAACGAAAACCTAAAGACCGGTGATACTATTATAATCATGAAAATGTGCAGTAGCCGATATTATCACAGGTACGTGGTTCCACATTATAGTCACTTTGTTCTCACATTGCCTACATCGCGCCGTGTAATATGCAAATTAAACTTTGAAGAGGCGTAAGGGTGAGTAACAGACTCTTCAGATAACTGCACCACTTTATTTAAACCAACCCTTCTTTACACGCGTAAGCGTAAACTTTCGCCGCGTATCCTCCGGCACACAGGATCTTATTAGCGTGGGGTGAATTCGTGGTGCGTTGTTTTATCTTCTTGTTGCTTCATATAAGAGAGTAATATTTTTATATTTAACGTGGAAATAATTTTCAAATCGATATTCAGCTTTAGCGTCGCCTGGTGAACCATGTATTTAATTAAAATCCATCAAGTTAATGGTTATATGCTAAAATGTATTTATTGGGTGGTGAGTTTGGAATGTATTGTGTTCCAGCTTTAAAATCTGACGAGCATAATTAAGGCTAATTTTTTACTTAATGAAGAGTTAAAGTTATATATAAATAATTTGTAACTTATATCTTCATATAAATGGAAAAAGGACGTTAAAAGTAGGTCGTCAATGTTTCAATGTATTTAAATTTTGTTACTTTGCAGTTTTTACAGATTAAAAGTAGGTCGTCAAAGTTTCAATATATTTAAATTTTGTTACTTTGCAGTTTTTACAGATTAAAAGTAGGTCGTCAAAGTTTCAATATATTTAAATTTTGTTACTTTGCAGTTTTTACAGATTAAAAGTAGGTCGTCAAAGTTTCAATATATTTAAATTTTGTTACTTTGCAGTTTTTACAGATTAAAAGTAGGTCGTCAAAGTTTCAATATATTTAAATTTTGTTACTTTGCAGTTTTTACAGATTAAAAGTAGGTCGTCAATGTTTCAATGTATTTAAATTTTGTTACTTTGCAGTTTTTACAGATTAAAAGTAGGTCGTCAAAGTTTCAATATATTTAAATTTTGTTACTTTGCAGTTTTTACAGATTAAAAGTAGGTCGTCAAAGTTTCAATATATTTAAATTTTGTTACTTTGCAGTTTTTACAGATTAAAAGTAGGTCGTCAAAGTTTCAATGTATTTAAATTTTGTTACTTTGCAGTTTTTACAGATTAAAAGTAGGTCGTCAAAGTTTCAATATATTTAAATTTTGTTACTTTGCAGTTTTTACAGATTAAAAGTAGGTCGTCAAAGTTTCAATATATTTAAATTTTGTTACTTTGCAGTTTTTACAGATTAAAAGTAGGTCGTCAAAGTTTCAATATATTTAAATTTTGTTACTTTGCAGTTTTTACAGATTAAAAGTAGGTCGTCAAAGTTTCAATGTATTTAAATTTTGTTACTTTGCAGTTTTTACAGATTAAAAGTAGCTCGTCAAAGTTTCAATATATTTAAATTTTGTTACTTTGCAGTTTTTACAGATTAAAAGTAGGTCGTCAAAGTTTCAATATATTTAAATTTTGTTACTTTGCAGTTTTTTGCAGATTAAAAGTAGGTCGTCAAAGTTTCAATATATTTAAATTCTGTTACTTTGCAGTTTTTACAGATTAAAAGTAGGTCGTCAAAGTTTCAATATATTTAAATTTTGTTACTTTGCAGTTTTTTGCAGATTAAAAGTAGGTCGTCAAAGTTTCAATATATTTAAATTTTGTTACTTTGCGGTTTTTACAGATTAAAAGTAGGTCGTCAAAGTTTCAATATATTTAAATTTTGTTACTTTGCGGTTTTTACAGATTAAAAGTAGAAGAACTGAGAATAATGTTGTGTTAGGTCTAGCTAAATTAACCTGGAGTTAACAACCTATATCAGCCACTAACCAATATCAATACCTTGGACACTTATTCCTTGTTTACCCATAAAGGCTAGTTGCGTAGTTCCAAGTACCATCCATCTTGGCTAGAGTAACCTTAAGGAGGCGATCCAAGGGACAGCGTGAAAACCCTGGATGCATGTTACTTGTTTATACCTTTATACGTCCACTTTCTGACTTAATGCGTCTGTCGTGGACATCCCTTTACTCCGTTATCAGGATAAAATATACATTGCCGAGTTCTTTCACTACGATGAAGTACTTTTTTTCCCAGTTAATCTATTTGTTTACGTTCTGCTTAAAAAGAAGGTCTCTAATATTTTAATCTAGTAAGATAATAATTCTGATTTACTGCTCTCTATAAAGCTTATTGTCACATTAAAAGTTATTCATCTGTTTAATGTTTCATTTTATTCAGCACCTTTCCTTAACCAGCTTGTTCTTATTTCTCTTTACCTCTCTTGTTCCCATTTCCGGTTATCCGGTTTTTTCAGATTTCTCTTTATCTAGTTTTTTCACATTTCTCATTATCAGGCATTAATCATCACCCCGCTTGTTCATATTTCTCTTTACCTAGCTTGTTCACATTTCCAGTTATACAATTTGTTCAAATTTTTCTTTATTTAGCTTGTTTACATTTTTCTTTATTAAACTTCTCTGTTTATCTAGCTTGTTTAGATTTTTCTTTATTAAACCACTTTCTTTATCCAGTTTGTTCAGATTTATCAATGTCTAGCATCAATCTTCACCCAGCTAGTTCATATTTCTCTTTACGTAGCTTCTTCACATTTACAATGATCAAGTTTGTTCAGATTTCTCTTTATCCAGCTTTATCACATTTCCAGTTATCCAGTTTATTCAAATTCCTCTATCCAGCTTTTTTCCAATTTCTAATTATCTAAGACCCGTCGTTATACAGCTTTGTTCATATTTACCTTTATCTACCACATCTGTGCGTTCCGATAGCTCATATTTATAGTTATTCAGCGGTCGTTTTATCCAGCTTATTCACGTTTCTCTTTGTGTAGCTCGTTACATTTCTCTTTATCCATCATCTAGCTTATTCATATTTCTCTGCTCATCTTTATCTTGATTTAGCCTATTCACATCTCTCTCTCTCTTTCTCTCTACTCAGCGAGTTCACCTTCTTACTATCCAGTATCTCCCTTATCGAGCTTATTCCCTTTTATCTTTATCTAGCACCTCTATTTTTCCAGTATCTCTCTTTATCCAGCTTGTTCCCTGTCACAGTGGACAAAACGAAACATTAGTAGTGCAGAACCCTGGGGCTCCATATTTGGGATCAGGCGGAGATTATCACAAAACGCCTATTATTTTATTTTTATAAATAACTAAAAAAGATCGTGTTAGGTTAAACAATTTGAAGAACTAATGTCTTATTTTGGTTTTAAGTGTACGTTAAGAAAACAAATTCTTTGAAAACGGCATAAAATTTTGATTAAACAAATTTCAAAACATTGCTAGTTCTTTTATAAGTTTTTGGCCTTTTACGAGTTTTGTGATATGAATTGCCTTTTATAAGTTAAAGCGAGAAGAAATAACATAAAATTTAGTTAAGCAAGCACTTCAATGGATAGCTTTCAAATGACTAAAATTCAACTGACTAAAACGTACGCAACAGTTAACTAGACAAATTTCGCGACGTTCAACTAATCAAAGGGGCATGAAATTCAACTGATAAAAAATTTTGCGGTTTGTCGGGCCGTTCTGCAGGCGTTCATCACATAATTTGAAATTAATAAATGAGCAGTAATATTTCTGTAAAATCTAAACTTCGTGTTGAATGTAAGTGTAATTACAAAAAAAATAATACTGTAATATTATTCGTTAGGTGATATTCGATTTTTTTGTAAAGGGTATGTAAAACGTACTTTAAAACAAGTGAGTCAGTTCTCTCTTGTCTTTTTATACATCAAGTCACATGGGATAAAAATGAGCCAATATTATACAATTTGGATTTAAAATACCTACACGTCAAGACGATAAATAGAATTTGGGATGACGAAATTTCTATTTCGATATCTTTTAATAGGAAAAGATGAAAGTGTTTGCATTGTGTAAAGTTTTTTTAAAGTATTTGCCATAAGACGTTGGAGAATATGTAGTCTAAATTTGTTTCTAATAATTATATTTCACATTTCACCTTATGTTATTATTATTTTATAATTTTATTACACAGGGTGTATGAGGGAGATATTTCTTTATGATCCCAACAGAGGATTTTGTCTTATACGTTTGACTCATGAAAGTTTCATATATTCTAGGCCAAGTTAGTTTTATGCCCAACCTTACTTTTTTTGCTATTGTTCATATTCATTTATAGTCTTTTATAGCCCTGAAGCTTACTACTTGCCTTAGAATAAAAAAGAAACAAATAATTTACCGTTAATATATTAGATCAATTTTCTTCAATAAGGTGTTTCAGTTATATTTCTGCTACATCTTTCATACATCTGATGGTTAATACTGGAAGAAAGTCTCTTAAATACATGTAGAACCTGCCCTTTACTATATTAGATAAATTAATTTTCAAATCGATGACCCAAATGTTCAGAAACATCTCATCGTTTAAAGGATGCAATCTCAGTCAGAAAGTAAGTAATTTTAAAAGTGGTAGTAACTCTTACCACTGACTGCGCTCACTGTATCGATGTTGAAATAACCAAGCTGGATAAGTTTTAAACCAAGTTCGTTGTTACCGTTGTAACAATTCAGTAAACTCTTTGTCAATCTACGATTGAGTGAATGCAAACTCACAAGAATAGCGCCCTTCCAGCAAACGATATGCTTTCAAGTAGAAGTAAAGTAACCGGAGAAACACAGAGTCAAAGTGTTTCAGTGCTCTTTTCTTTCTTCAAAGACGTTATTCGGTTGTGTAAACCTCTCGGTACAAAGATTTCATTGCAAACCACCAGATATACAGCGACGTATAGCAACAATAAAACCGAGTTTTTAAATAAAAATGTAATAAACGCAAAACGAAAAATTATTCTATTTTAATTACTTCTTTAAATTTTCTGTTGAACATTTTCAGAACATTTTCTGTTAAAATCTTGTAATTTATTTATTCAATTCCTTCTATTAGTTAACAGTCTCCTTTGTATGCATAATGTACATATTTTCAATCGTTAATAAAATACGATTCATCCAATCAAGTTCAAATAAATTTGTTTCAACCTGTAGTGTATGACAATTGACATTAATACAGTTTTTTCAAGTATTTATTCATTAGTTGAATTTTAAGAAGATGATGTCTCTGTCAGATTCGAACTGATCGACTACATGTTTGAAATCCAGCACGTTAGCACTGAGCCAACTTTTCTATAGCTAGAAATTAATTACTTAAAGATATACACGAAATTAGAAGAGAAAGTTTCCTTGCAATAATGGACCATTACAAGAGATCCATAGAATGAGAAGATATAGACCACCATCAGCTTGATAAACAAGAAACGAGAAAAGAAAGGGAATAAATAGTAACAAATAAAAAAAATAGTCCAACATCATATACTGTATAAAGAGAAAAATGGAAAATTGCAAGGAAATTCGCTTTCTATTTTACTACTTAATATTGCGATTCTGTCATATGTACGCTATGTAAATATGCATATATAAATTATATACGGAATGTATATACGTATTTATGGTAATTGTAATTATAAAATAAAAAGTAACTAAAATTTTTCTTTGTCAGCCTCAGTAGCAGTTGACTTGAAATTTTCTTTTCCTATATACCTTGTTATTCTAATTTTTATTTTATAAATACGTACGTTAGGTTTAAAAATTTTTTAGGTTCAAGGTTTTCGGTCAATTTGATTGTTATTTTCTAAAACTGATAAGGAAAGGAGAGTTTATAGTAGATAGCATTAGGTTAGGGACAGAAAACCCTTTGGTCTGTGAATTAAAGAACGGGAAAAGTCACACGTCTGATGTAGTAATCTCTACATAGTACCATCAGGATCAAAAGTAAGTGGGTAGGGAGTGGAAAGGTGAAATAAAGTTAAGAATAAGTATGATCCCATGGAACTGAGAGTAGGGAAATAGTGTGACCCTCATTGATATGGGGGCTAACTTGATGGATCGTGGCTCTCGCAGGGAGGTAAGGATTCGCTACCCATATCATTACAGTAATACCTCGACTTACGCTACTCCGTCTTACGCGATTCCCAAGTTATAAATCATGCTGTCCGAGTTACGCAGAAACTGGCCTGTTCTAAAAGAAAATGCCTAAGAGAACTTTTATAGCTCTTGAAGAGAAAATATTTTTAGGTTTTAAGGCCCCCAAAGACCGATTGACAGTGATGGTTAGCGCAAATACAACTTGTGACTGTAATTTGCAACTTAACGTAGTTTAGCGTTCAGAAAACCCAAGGGCATAAAAAAATATGTCTAAAGCTAATCGTAGCTTGCCCGTGATTTGGAGGTCGAAACGGAAGGCTTGGGTGACAGCTTTTTTTTAAAGACGGGTTTGGTCATCATTTCATACCTAAAGTTGGACGTTGTTGTCGCCCTAAACAAATTCCTTTTAAAGGTAATTCCTATTAATTGACAATGCACCTGGTCATCCTCCTACTACTTCAACTAATTTCTACACATGCGTGAAAGTGATATTTTTGCAACGAAACACAACTAGTTTGCTTCAAGCGATGGATCAGGGGGTCATCAAAACATTTAAAGCTTATTACACAAGATGATCATTTGCACATCTGCGTGAAGCAATGAGAGAGAACAACGAGCTTTCTGTTGAAGATTTCTGGAAACAATTCAATGTTTTAGATGGTTTGAGAATAATTGGTCTATCTTGGAATGAAATTTCACAAAAAACTTTTAATGGCGTTTGGAAAAAGCTCTATCAATTTTTTTCGCCACTGAAACGCAAGCGGAATCAGTGCAAAAGTCTGATGAAATTGCTGATGTGACTGAAGAAGTTGTCGGTTTGGCCAGACAACTAAATTTAGAAGTGGATAACTGCTGGATTTAGACAACCAGTAGCTGAGAACTAATTGATGAGGTTATAGAAATGCGTGAGCAAGAGCAAGACCTTAAAAACGCAGATTCTTTAGACGTAGATGAAATGACGGTTAGAATGTTAACATAAGACCTTAGTTAGATTGAGCAAGCTTTGGAATCTACAATGATAGTATTTCTGCCATAAAACAATACAAATTTAGCGAGTTACGAGGAAATTCTGCGTAAAAAGTAAAATTCTTCAATTCTTTAAACAAATTTATTTGATTTTATGAAGTCTTCTATGTCAAAATAACTTCATTTTACTTACTACTTTCCAGTATGTATGTATATAATATTTTGTTGTATTATATATTTAAGAATTTAATACATACTAATTTTTTTCTAAATTATTATTTTATTTAGTCTTTGTTTCCAATTAAACATGATTCCTATGTGATTGTATGTAAAATTATACCCCGACTTACACGGTTATCGCTCCGTCCCACCTATCGCGTAACTACGGCGTATTACTTCAAAACTTTTAAAATCATTTTGGTAAACACTAATTAATTTCATCTTGGCCGCCCGAAATTAACTATTATTTTGTTGATAACAAGCTTCTGACGTAAAACATCCTTAATAATTCTTATTTATCAACACCCTTTTTTAAAACGCTTTTATTAGTTCGGTTTCCGTCATATCTGTCTGTCTGTCCAGGAGGAGTTTTACAATCGTGTTTATACTAACGTCCCGATGAGTTAGATACCTGAAATTGTATACATAGGTCAGAAATAATTGAAAATGCAATATTCACACTGTTTTTGTCTCTACATTTGTTTAACAAACAGCTGTTTCAGCAAATCGGATTTGGGTGATAAGCTAGGTTACGTGTTAAAAAAGCGGTTATACAACATTCACTCATTGTACGTTTGTTAAAACAAATTAGATTTGCTTGAGAAGCAAGATACTTTTGCGTGCATTTATAACTGTAGTACGTTTATTGAAGTATAAATCAATAATTTAACAGCCAGTGAAAAATATTGAGTAATATCACTTTAACCTAATGATATACAATTACTAAAGTAATATTAAAGTAACGCGTTAAAACAGCTGTTCTACAATAAAACCTAAAATAAACTGTTGTATGAAATTATGTTACAAATCGATTAAAATTTTCAACCGAACATAAAACTAAAAAAACAGAAAATAATAAATTAAATAAAAACGTTTTTGTTTTATATACCATGGAATTCACGATAGTTAAGAAAGATTAAATGCATTAAATTACAGTGCATTGAAAATAGGATTCACTGTAGTTTAATTAATTAATCCTCCTTTAATATCAGAAATTACCCGCGCCCCACGTTTTTCACTCAAAATATATCTATAGTCACGAACAATTCTCCCTCCAAATTGTAGAAGGGCAAATTATGTAATACTTCTACATTTTTAAAACGTTGTATATTATATTTAAAAAAAATCATTTATAAACTAATTAGGTCTACATATTTCTATACCCCTTCTTATGTCTTCCTATGAGTTATTCAGAGGAGATGATTTGGATAAAGGAACGACCATTTACTACCCCAGGTTTAACCCTAGGGACTCATTTTCAATGGGTTATTTGGAAGATAGATAAACACCATAAATATTTTTTTTACTACCGAAGAGGCATTTATTTTAATATTAAGGCGATCAGTCAATATATTATAGGCTATGCAGGATATTATTACCTACAAGAATTATGAATATACGAAGTATTAAAGTGAGACATTAAGGCCTGTGGTAGAAGATATAGGCAGCATATGTGCACAGCTACGCATCTGAAGTAGACCTACTCTCTGATGGGGTCATACAGAGGCGTTTACCTGTTAATGGTACTTGTAAGATGAAGAATAAGAAATGGCGGATTAAATTAGTTAGGTAGAACCGAGGAAAGGGCGAATGATCTCCCAGCCATTGTATGACGTTTTACCATTAGCGGCATGTCACTGTTAGTGTTCCAATTCCACATAATAGAGCTAGCTGGTCATAACACTAAGATGTAAGTTTAAGCAGTTTGAAATTATAAACACTTGAAGTTACTGAACGATGATTTCGTTTTCAATTCTCATTCGTATTTCCTTTTGATTTTCCAATCTTTCGCTTTGCTTAGGTCTATTGTTGTTCTAAGATAAGATTGACCTCTATTTTACGTGTTCAGTATTGTGAATGCCCAGTACAAGTACCATGTCTCGCCGCTTGTTAAGTTTCTATTATAAACATCTGTTTGGTATTTGCAACGTTTAGTTTTAGTTCACAGTCATAAAATTGCTCTCTGTATTTTAATCAATCGTCAATTCAGATCCTCTTTGTGTATCACAGTCACGTTCAGATATTCTAAGTGTTTATTACCATAAAATAACGAATAAATTTACGATATAACAGGTTTTTATTTATTAAAAATGTTTCCTAATAATTTCAAACGATTTTTATTTATCAACAAGATTTGTCATTTTAAATATTATAATGTTGTTTGAATATATAATATAATAAAAATTATATAATAATATTAAAAAATATTTAATATAAAATAGGGGTTTCTTGTATAGTAATAAAAACAACTGAGGATATTCAAATACAAGAAATATGTATTAATGTTTTTCATTATTCAAAGCTTTTCGTTGGTAAACAGTACCAACATCATTCCAGGCCATGAATCATTCTTAATGGCATTAGTACCGCTTACCAAGGTACAGCTTTGAATAATAAAAATTTTATAAATAATTGTTGTTATTTAATATCTTCAATTGTTATGTATGTAAATAACAATTATGCAATTCAATTATGTATGTAAATATGAAATGGGTTTTCTTGTATAATATTAAAAAATAATAATGTTTTTTTATTAATAAATAATTATTGTATTTCAATAAACTCAGTTGTTTTTGATATATATATATATATATATATATATATATATATATATATATATATATATGATGAATTGTTACTATCTGGAGTACATCCGTTCATTCTACAGTCCATAAATTCGCAGTTCCGACGTTTCGCTAGAATCTCACCTAGCATTGACGAGGTGAACCCAACAACAGTAGAAGAGCGAGACACTACTCCAGATAGTAACAATTCATCATATTTTTCCATCCGTGAAGGAATGCTTATCAGCATATATATATATATATATATATATATATAAATATATAATTTACTATAAAACAATACTAGATATAATGATTTAAGAGGAAACCCATCTATAAGACCTTAGCATATAGGTAAATCTGAATTAAAATATCCTAATTTTAGCGTTTTATTGATTTGTTGAGGTATATTATAATACATTTTAATAATAGACCTATATTATGTTGGTTATTTGTTGTTTCACACTTGAAAATGGCAATAAGATTCTGTGTATAGCCAGAGCGTTGTAGATTAAAGGAATTAATTAAATAAATACAGCTTGTATGGTTTTATGCAAGTATATTAGTGTATTGAAGTTATATATTAATAAAACATTTGTCTAAATAGAAAATGAAGCATTTATTATTTTATAAAACCGATTGTGTAGTGTGAGCCATAAACGGCTTTAAATGAATCAAAAACGGGGAACAGAATACTGAACGCCGAAACAGGCGATCGCCGGTGAAACCACTGAACTTCGAAAAGACTGAACAGTGAAAAACGTTTTACTGAACAGAGGGTGAAATAGTCTGAGCTTTATATGAACTTAAGGTAGATGCGGAAACCTTCCACTGAGAAAACGTCTTGAGTGCTTCTTTTCATTAATTAACGTAACAAAATGCTTAGAATTTTTACTTGAAAATAGTTTTAAATATTTAATAACTGAGATATCTGAAACTTTAGTCTGAAACGTTATCTGAAATGAATTTAATTATCGTCTTCCACCATGTAAAAACAAATTATTCCTTAGAACATCCACTTGTCTACATTCCCCGAAAGGATATCAGTTAAATGATAAACGTGAAATTGCGTTTAAAGTACAAAGAAATATCTAACGTAAAAAATAATGAGAAGACTGAACAAAGTGGAGCGATGGGAAAGCGGGCGTCGCTGCGAGAGGAAATTACGTTGCTCGTCAGCTTCCGTTTTAAAAACGGACGTTTTCATTCCTCTGTCAAAGCACTTCTGAAACGGGAGTAACGAGAGCGTGTGAAAAACTCTAAAAACTTTCTGTCGTCGATGATTTAAAATGAAATTTTATTATAAAATTTATAAATTTTCAGAGCCCCAAGTAATGAAGACATGATTTAGTTGGTCGTGATACATTTTATGGAAATAGCCTCAGAAATAAACCGTTGCATTATCTCATTACTCACATAACGTTATTCTTGTTACTATTCCGCTCACAGATATTCTTGTTCCGTGTGTGTTATACATAAGTTAATAGTATGATCATTTCTACCAACGTGTAACACAACTCAGTAACAGGGTGATTGTGTTGTTGCGAGGGCTAATTAGGCACGTGACGTACGATCTCTATAAGTGGTAGACTTTCCAGGAAGACCTTTTCCGTATTTACTTGACGAGTATGTTTCATGAAACTATAACAAAGCGAGAACGCTCCGCACCAGTAAAAAGTTACCATTTTAACAATGGCAATGCTGGCGCTAAAAGTGACGGAATTTGGTACCACGGCACTACGTGAGGTAAAAAAGATGTGTTTAGATACAAAATAACACCTGTCCAGATTACATAAGTCAAATCTATAAATTGCTATAAGATTTCAAAGTTGTAAAGCCCTTTTTGAGCCATCCTATATTTTGGGTAACTGTAGATTATCCTAACTTCATCGACATTGCAAAACAAATAATAATTGTTATTGTAAAGCCATTGGAAATACAAGAAATAAACTATACACTAACGCTTTAAATGTCAATAATTTGTCAAACACAAAAATAATCTTACCCAAAACACAATTTTTATTATTTCAACACACACACACACACACACACACACACACACACACACACACACACACACACACACACACACACAAATACACGCGCGTACGCACGCATACACACACACACACACACACAAACACAAAGTTAAATTAAAATACCTATCGTTCAAGTTAGCGCGTCGGAGAAATGTTGCCAAGTTTTAATTAAATCCAGAATCCAACACAAACTCAATTAACTGAGTTGTGTACACGCCTGTGATTTACATTTGTTGCCATGAGACGTGAATTTGTGCTTCCATACACGGTGCCGACAAATACCAAGTCTCCGGCACGTTAAATAGCAAAAACTAACTTTGTGTTATTGCATCTGCACATTAAATGGGCTCATAGATACTGTATAACACACGGATTGTAATTATTTTCAGAGTTTATATTACCGTCGGGTTATCAGTAGTAGAAAATAATTAGTAGCATGCTTCCTTATAGGTGTATTCAAAATCGGGGGCAGTTATTTGGTTAAAAAAGACTTTTTTCAACTAGGTATTTTAGATTTAGTTCTTAAATGTGATAAAGAACATTAATTTTCACTGTTCATTTTCTGTTATAGATACTTTTTAATGTTGATATGTTATTCAACGTGAGTTTACATAAAAAATTTAGAGTTGCGTCCAAAATAGGAGATTTTGTGGACAGAAGCAAAAATGAACATTGAAAAGTGTAGTTTTATATCCTATAAAAGTATACTGTATTTGGTTAGAATAAATTAAATTATTTAATATCATAAATTTAATTAATTACTTATCTTATATAAGATACTGAGTATTTTGAATTAATAAAATATTTTAAACATATTTGGTTAGATCGGCTAGTAGTATTTAACCTATACCCTTGGCTTCGTAGGCTCCCTTCTCCAGGTGGATGTTGGTAAACGTTTTGTTCTCATAGTTGGTCACGGGAAATGGTAGAGGAGTTGAATCACACTTCCTAACGCCCTTTTCTGATTGTATATAAAACAAAACTAACGGATACGTATATATAACCAGTATGTGATTATATAATGTTCCAATAAATAACCAACATTTTATGAATCTCTCTTTTCAACAAGCAAAACGAAATTATTGGTTAGTCAGTTGTTTTGATTATACTAAACCATAACAGAACCAATTATTTTTAATTTATAACCATATAACATTGTCTATTTTAAAAATCTAGAGTTGAATAATCTACTGTTAACTTTGTAATCACGCACATTTACGACCTTTTTCAAACACGACCTATCTCACTTGTTATAACTGTTTCTTATAACTATAGTTTTACTTTCATGCGACCACTCTTATCCTTTGTTGCTATTAGATGCTCCTTTTTACCAAATTTCCAACGCCAAATTTTGCGTGTCCATCCTCCCTTTTATCGCGGATCAAGTCACTAAAAAAAAGCATATTCAAACTTTCTACTTTTTGTTTTATACATACTCTCCCTAGGCTACATCTGGCACTCTAAAACTTCAAAAACACCCTTCATCGCTATCGAGCTAACAACAGTTTTACTAAATTAAGATATCTGTTATAACATGCTTCATTATTGTTTGGTCTTTCAGCTTGCTGTTAGAACTTTTTTAAAACATGAAATTATTTTTCTAAACAGACTCAAACTCACAACACTTTTTATCTATATTTACCCATTAATTAACAATAACATCTGAAATCTCACGAGTTTGCATAAGGCTCGGTTTCGTTTATTGATTAATTTTAGTAATTCAATTTAAAAAAATTTGTGGCAATTCTATATTTAAACTAATTTGTTGAATATTATTTGAGCGTTTTAAGCAAGGTAGGCAGATTAAAGATAAGAAATACAAATATTTCCTGAAGCGATTGTGCTCTTGAGCGTCGTCTGAAGATGCTGTGAAAATTGTCCACCTGAATGCTCCGCTGTTGTGTCCTCTTAGCCCATTGTCGCATGTAATAGGTATCTTGTTCCTTCCGATATCTCCTTAAAATTAAAATCCCTACTTTAATAAAATATTTGTATAATAAACCAAAACTGACGGCACTTTCCTCCTCACATTAACTTTATCAAGCAATTAGAATAACCTCCTTGGTCCTAATACTTAATAATTAATATAAGCCCTGAACAGCCGCTAGTATCGACAACCCAACCCTATCCTGCAAAAAAGAGTTTTCTCTATTTGACAGCCGAAACTATCCGTCCACCAAACTGTCGAGGATCTTTGTCATTTAAATTCTTACTGTTAACAGAGCCTTGCTTAAAAAATCTCAACCAATGAGATTGTCTTTCTATTCTATGATATTTTAAATTCGTTAAACATGTGTTACTTGTAGCCTACTTTCTTCCTTTCAAATTCCGCAAAAGAACTACAACTAACAGATGTGTTAAACACCTGTTTTAAATCACAATACTCTCTCTGCCCTTGCTACTGGTTTTTGTTTCTTTCAAAAATTTACATATTTTGACAGGGTTTGGTGGCGACATTGAATTTCTGCACACAGGAAATCGTTTAAGTTATACTCTTATTGTATATAAATAAATGAATGAATGTAAATCTTATAAATAGAGTACACCTTATATAATAATATATTTACATGTAATAAAAATAATAGATACAATCCTTTTAACAATAAAATATCTAGAATTATAACACAAAGACAAGAGTCTAAAACAAAATTCACTTTTTTAACTAGCTAAAATAAATGATTACTCAAGGTTTGTCTTCAACCAGGTGTATCTGTGCCCAATACATAAAGTGTACGCAACTACTTGCTGTGAGCTTACATAATGGAAGAAAGGTTCCGTCCTAACTCCAGACCCTTCCTTTTATAGTGTTGGCTGTGCATTGATCAGCCAGTAATGGAGTATATATCAACCCTTCTACCCCTTCTGATACTTTTCTTGATCTGGGCAAAGCTTTTCACTCAATAATTAAATTATTTTTGTAAAGACGTATAACATTGGTGTGAGAGATAGGTCTAACTATTTGAATGCTATAAAATGTTTGTCAGGTATATAGCAAAGTGTGAATTTGAATGGAAAACTGAATATTTCTGAATATGTAAATAAAATTGTTCCCAAAGTATTTTACTTGAACGTCTTTTATTTTTATTTAACATCAATAACTTGTTTGAGAGTGTGTCTACTTGTATTATTTTATATGTGAAGGATATATAGCTAGGTTTGGTTTGGAAATTGATAGAATTTATAATTATTTCCGTACAAGTTTTGCGCATAACTTCTGCTTAATCAATTTAATTGTTCACAAAACTGCTTTTGCAACGTTTCCAAATAGCGTAACTGCTGTATCAAGGTCAATGGAATTAACTGCGAATAACTCGGTTCTAACTTTACTTGTAATGAATATTTGTACCAATTAAAAGATTTCTTTTCACTAAATGTATAACGTAAAATCGATAATTGGCTGCGAGAATACGGTTTAAAAATGCATGTAATAAAATAATTAGTTTTTTTAGATTTATAGATGGTTTTTTAGATAAATATAGAGTTTTTAACATATTGTATTTTTAACCACTGATTACGCTTTTACTTTTATAAATGTTTAGGAATAAAAATTGAATAATAGAGAAGTTATAATGTTTTAAACAAACTTTTATTTCACAAGAATAAAACCTTCTTCAAAACTTTAAAATATTTTTTTTTCACGTTTTGTTTTTTGAAATTTCATTGGCCATTATTGTATAAATATAAATTGTTATATTTTTTACTAATAGAAAGTAGCAAAAAAATCACAATATGTTTTAGTTTGTGCTAGTTTTTTTTATTACATAATATTGTGACTCACAAGGTAAGCTTAAATGATATTCACAAGACAGTATTACAGTTGGCAAAACCGCGTCTAGTGCGGTCAAACGGTTCATTATACAAAAAGGATTTAAAGTAAATGTGTTTATTTAGACGCCTTATAAAAACCAACGTTTTTGTAAAATATTTCATAATACTAGCGGTTATTTAATACTCTCTACTTAGTCAAAACGTTTTTAACACTATTAACGCCAGAAATTTACTCACATTCAAATAATACAGTTATGAACACTTAATAAACAACATAAACTAACTTCTAACTTGAATAATGTTTTAACGCTACTAAACCTGTTAATACATCGTTACAGTGCTTAGAAAGTGTTTTGGATGACTTTTGGATTATAAATTCATCCCAGGCTGTTCTAAAATAGTGATTATTAAAACCTGTTTCGTAAGTGTTTAAAACAGTTTTGTTCTTGTGTAATTTAGTTGAACACTTTATCTAGTTTTCTGCTGATGGCATCATTTGAAGCCTCTCTATGCAGACATCATACCTTGCAGTAAGCCCAATTTACTTTCAAAAATACTTATCGTTTCATCTAAATATAAACTTTTATAATTTCATTTTCAAAAGGAAAGCACAGCAGCAGGTGCAGGAAGAATGGAAAGTAATTTGGAAGATAGCGCTCGGAGCTGTGAGAAATTCTTGGTAGCTTCAACTCTGCACCAGTTTTATTCTTATTTGCGTAAAGAAACTTGCATTTTATTTAAAGTCTTTTTATATCGTAAATGTGATCAGTGTAGGTGAATGTTGTTTTCATTTATTAACTTTTTGTTAATATGTAGTGAACGTTTTACGATTAAGTTCATAGGGCGAATAAAAAGCACATAGACCTCGGTATCATTATGACAGGTTATTACGACTAAATACCCAAGTGTGAAAAGAAATATATACTTAACTTAAGAAATATATGTATTAACCAAGTAGCGCCAGAGATTGGTTAAAATTTACACCAAAGGAACTTCTTAAAGAACTGATCTACTCTCATGTTATTAAGATGACAAAATTTGGTGGCATAAAACAAGAAAAACATCCTTACTTTTATGGAAACTGTAAAAATAAAAAACTTCCAACTTACATTAATATGGGTATGGCCGTTGGAAAAATCAATTAAAAATATTCAAGATGGGATTATGAGTGAAAATATTATTTGGGTTTTAAATATGTAATACTCTTATCGATATATTTAAAATAAATTATATTATAAATATTATTTTCTTTTTTCGCTCTTGTAGAAAGTACACATGATTACAAAAACATGTAGATAGTTGTTAACTACAATCACAAAAAGAATGCATTCATTTTCTCTGCGACGTCCATTATTCAGCATTTTATGAAGCGCATTTGCATCTGAAACAGCTCCTTTAAGCGACAGTTTTACGGCCACTTATACAATTAGAATCATTTATGTTTTTATAGCAACGCTGGCTTTACGCCAGGGATTAAACACAGTGGCCGTAAACAGTTTTGTATTAGCAGGATATGATGCTAATATATTGCATTATTAGTTCCAACAAAATATATCATACTTTTATAAGGGTGTAAAATATTTTTTAAAAATAATTTTATATGATTTAAATAATAATTTACACTCTATACAAAGTTAATAAATATTAAAATTTTTATATTTTCAATTATTTTGGAGTTGCGAGCACGATATGCACTAAACTAACGTGTATATGTCTCTCCAGCAAAACGTACATTTCACCTATATAATTGTACAGAAAGCATGAAATTACCGCCAATAGAACTCTTCAGAATCTCTAATATCTGATCTGTAATTATTATCAGAACAAAATTTCTAGTCGTAAATAGAAATTATGTTTAGGATATGATCTCTTATTTCTATCTACATTATAATAGAATTTTGTTTCATGCCGTTGATTATGTTGGCAAAATGGCCAATGTTCATAGATACAAATTTCCGATGTGCATATATATCCCTCTAATCATATTGCTTGATCGTTGCTCGAAAAATTGACACGCCCTTAAAAAATACGATAAACATATCAGTTTGTCAGATGAGTTATTTTTGTTTGAAAATGGATCTTCTAAAAATCTTATATATTATTTCTTATCTTGCAATTATTTTATTCATATAACTTGAAAGCATGTTAATAATTATGTAATAAAAAATCTCAGGCAAATGTATAATAATGATATATTAAAAAATATTAGGAAAAACATTTTTACACATAAAATAATAATAAAAAATAAAGTAAAAATTAGTAGTAAAGTTATATTTTAAGAATTTATCCCTATAATTCGTGAAGTAATGAAGTTTTCACCTGCGGGTTATTGTATGTCTTGCTTATGGTAAATGTAATAAATCGTATTTTCAGTGTATTTATTAGGCTTATCTCATTCTAGTTATACCTAGTTATATATCAATATTTATAGAGCATCGAAAAAAGTCTAAGTAGCTTTCTCAAGTAAGAAATAAAAAATCTATTCGTTTTATACTAATTTTTTTCTATGTTATTTTTATGTGGTGGAAACTTACATAAAACAAATGATCTGATAGTTTATTTAGCTTATTAATTATCTTATAGTCATAATCCATAAAAAAAAAATATTCACTACAACATTTTTTTTGAAATTTTAAATATTGTAATAAAGTCTCCAAAACAGATGGATTGGGATGCAACTATAGTGCGACCACAGGAAGGGTATCTTATTTCATTAGCAAGCAAATTACTTTGATCGGTAAAACATTTCCATAGTTATCGTTGAACAAACATTAAAAAAAACACACACTGATGGAATACAAAACTTCCTCCTTTTTTGAAGTCGGTTATAAAATTCGTTTTAAGAAAAACAGAACCGACTTAAAAAAAAGAACCCAAATATATAATTTCAACTTACTAAAAAGTGAAATATAATTTTCCAATAACGAAAACATAATGTATGATAAGCCTATTACCTACTAAACACACACACACACACACACACACACACACACACATACACACACACACACACACACACACACACACACACACACACACACACACACACACACACACACACACACACACACACACACACACACACACACACACACAAACACCACACACACACACACACACACACACACACACAAACACCACACACACACACACACACACACACACACACACACACACACACACACACACACACACACACACACACACACACACACAAACACCATACACACACACACACACACACACAAACACCACACACACACAAACACCATACACACACACACACACACACACACACACACACACACACACAAACACCACACACACACAAACACCACACACACACACACACTCTCTCTCTCTCTCTCACACACACACACTCTCTCTCTCTCTCACACTCACACACACACTCACACACACACACACACACACACACACACACACACACACACACACACACACACATACACACACACACACAATTTAAAAGTAAACAAAGTAAAAAGGGGGTATTTAACTAAACAACCAAGAAGACAATGTTTCACTGAATGGTTATTGGAATGTTTAGGTTATTCGACGTGCAACAGAGTGTCTATTTGCCACTTAGGATTATAGCATCGCTATCGAATCATGATGGAACACTTGGTGAGACTGGAGTTATTCAAGTATATGCTG
The DNA here is from genome assembly GCA_036971475.1 of Prosapia bicincta. Lineage (NCBI taxonomy): Eukaryota > Metazoa > Arthropoda > Insecta > Hemiptera > Cercopidae > Prosapia > Prosapia bicincta. The sequence goes on along the minus strand of JBAIZL010000006.1, from coordinate 74,258,778 downwards.
TTGTAATTGACCGATGTTACACATCGCTTCGATCAATAAACTCACAAACTTGCTTTTCCCGTTTGTGAAATTCACAAACCTGTTTAATCACTCACATTTACTTCAGAGTTTAGTCTAAGATTTAAATTTTTAATTATTTTTATATTATAATAATTACAAGAGACAATTTTTACGCTCTATAATTTAACTTTAAACAACTTAAAATGACTGCACCTGAGTCTTTGTGATCACAATTCCAGCGCTATTGTTTTCAAACTAATAAAAGACGAATACTGGTCTCTTCACGGGATTCCTGCTAGGTCGGAGTCAAATATGATATAAATTTCATAAGAAAATATAGAGCACTTTGTTATAAAAGGCATCCCTTATGTTGTTTTTGTCTTGCGGTAGAAACAATATCCGTCCAGCCTGTTTTCTTTCACCCTTTGGATGTCTAAACTTGTCTCAAACAATCATGTCACCCCCGCCCACTACCTTTTACTTTGTCTCAAGATATTTTATTAGAGACATTTTATTAAAAATATCGTTAAAGAGAACATATTTTAAAACCTTTAAAATTGCTTTTTAAATAAACAGTTTCTATATTTAGGGAGAAATATTAAAAGAGATTTCTATTAAAAATATTTGAAGATACTGGTTTATTGCTGGGAGTAGATATTTATACTTTAAATCTGAAACCCGTAATTAAAATATAAGTTAGCCTTGGTCCTTAATTCCCTCTTAACTGAGCTAAGCATGCTCTTTGTAAAATAACTTCTAAATTAAACAAACGGTCCTCTAATATTGGAGAGAACCTTAAAATCAGTATCTCTCCTTAATGTTTTTTTTTTTTTCAGAAGTCGAGATCCTAACCTTAATATGGGGTTAACAACGAAAATGTTTTTACTAGAATTTAATTTAAAAGCTAGAGGTCAGGGTTATCGCTACAGTTCTATGTTGGCAATCTTGAAGACGTTGAGATTTCGAGAGCCTCGGTCGAAAACATGTCAACTTTAGGTATGTGCTCCTGTTCATATGATGCCATGATTTTCCCTTATCCTTAGTTTCATCCCTTCAGGGAACGTTACCTCCGTTTTTAACTTAGTCCTACCTGTTTTCCTTACGTTTCTTCTGACAAGAAGACGCACCTGTCACGTCTTTATAGCTCCAATGGAGAGTTGGTACGCTTCGGGTACGCGTCCCTTCCACGTGATGCATAACCCTCCCCTATAAAGTATACCAAGGATTATTCATGCTCCTATCCTAATCTTACATATATTTAGACTAAGCAATGGAGAGTTGGTACGCTTCGGGTACGCGTCCCTTCCACCTGATGCATAACCCTCCCTAATAAAGTATACCAAGGATTATTCATGCTCCTATCCTAATCTTACATATATTTAGACTAAGCAATGGAGAGTTGGTACGCTTCGGGTACGCGTCCCTCCCACGTGATGCATAACCCTCCCCTATAAAGTGTACCAAGGATTATTCATGCTCCTATCCTAGTCTTACATATATTTAGACTAAGCAATGGAGAGTTGGTACGCTTCGGGTACGCGTCCCTTCCACGTGATGCATAACCCTCCCCTATAAAGTATACCAAGGATTATTCATGCTCCTATCCTAATCTTACATATATTTAGACTAAGCAATGGAGAGTTGGTACGCTTCGGGTACGCGTCCCTTCCACGTGATGCATAACCCTCCCCTATAAAGTATACCAAGGATTATTCATGCTCCTATCCTAATCTTACATATATTTAGACTAAGCAATGGAGAGTTGGTACGCTTCGGGTACGCGTCCCTTCCACGTGATGCATAACCCTACCCTATAAAGTATACCAAGGATTATTCATGCTCCTATCCTAATCTTACATATATTTAGACTAAGCAATGGAGAATTGGTACGCTTCGGGTACGCGTCCCTTCCACGTGATGCATAACCCTCCCCTATAAAGTATACCAAGTATTATTCATGCTCCTATCCTAATCTTACATATATTTAGACTAAGCAATGGAGAGTTGGTTCGCTTCGGGTACGCGTCCCTTCCACGTGATGCATAACCCTCCCCTATAAAGTATACCAAGGATTATTCATGTTCCTATCCTAATCTTACATATATTTAGACTAAGCAATGGAGAGTTGGTACGCTTCGGGTACGCGTCCCTTCCACGTGATGCATAACCCTCCCCTATAAAGTATAACAAGGATTATTCATGCTCCTATCCTAATCTTACATATATTTACACTAAGCAATGGAGAGTTGGTACGCTTCAGGTACGCGTGCCTTCCGCGTGATGCATAACCCTCCCCTATAAAGTATACCAAGGATTATTCATGCTCCTATCCTAATCTTACATATATTTAGACTAAGCAATGGTGAGTTGGTACGCTTCGGGTACGCGTCCCTTCCACGTGATGCATAACCCTCCCCTATAAAGTATACAAAGGATTATTCAAGCTCCTATCCTAGTCTTACATATATTTAGACTAAGCAATGGTGAGTTGGTTCGCTTCGGGTACGCGTCCCTTCCACGTGATGCATAACCCTCCCCTATAAAGTATACCAAGGATTATTCATGCTCCTATCCTAGTCTTACATATATTTAGACTAAGCAATGGAGAGTTGGTACGCTTCGTGTACGCGTCCCTGCCACGTGATGCATAAACCCTCCCCTATAAAGTATACCAAGGATTATTCATGCTCCTATCCTAATCTTACATATATTTAGACTAAGCAATGAAGAGTTGGTACGCTTCGGGTACGCGTCCCTTCCAAGTGATGCATAACCCTCCCCTATAAAGTATACCAAGGATTATTCATGTTCCTATCCTAATCTTACATATATTTAGACTAAGCAATGGAGAGTTGGTACGCTTTGGGTACGTGTCCCTTCCACGTGATGCATAACCCTTCCTTATAAAGTATACCAAGGATTATTCATGCTCCTATCCTAATCTTACATATATTTAGACTAAGCAATGGAGAATTGGTACGCTTCGAGTACGCGTCCCTTCCACGTGATGCATAACCCTTCCTTATAAAGTATACCAAGGATTATTCATGCTCCTATCCTAATCTTACACATATATTTAGTCTAAGCAATGGAGAGTTGGTACGCTTCGGGTACGCGTCCCTTCCACGTGATGCATAACCCTCCCCTATAAAGTATACCAAGGATTATTCATGCTCCTATCCTAATCTTACATATATTTAGACTAAGCAATGGAGAGTTGGTACGCTTCGGGTACGCCTCCCTTCCACGTGATGCATAACCCTCCCTTATAAAGTATACCAAGGATTATTCATGCTCCTATCCTAATCTTACATATATTTAGACTAAGCAATGGAGAGTTGGTACGCTTCGGGTACGCGTCCCTTCCACGTGATGCATAACCCTCCCCTATAAAGTATACCAAGGATTATTCATGCTCCTATCCTAATCTTACATATATTTAGACTAAGCAATGGTGAGTTGGTTCGCTTCGGGTACGCGTCCCTTCCACGTGATGCATAACCCTCCCCTATAAAGTATACCAAGGATTATTCATGCTCCTATCCTAGTCTTACATATATTTAGACTAAGCAATGGAGAGTTGGTACGCTTCGTGTACGCGTCCCTGCCACGTGATGCATAAACCCTCCCCTATAAAGTATACCAAGGATTATTCATGCTCCTATCCTAATCTTACATATATTTAGACTAAGCAATGAAGAGTTGTTACGCTTCGGGTACGCGTCCCTTCCAAGTGATGCATAACCCTCCCCTATAAAGTATACCAAGGATTATTCATGTTCCTATCCTAATCTTACATATATTTAGACTAAGCAATGGAGAGTTGGTACGCTTTGGGTACGTGTCCCTTCCACGTGATGCATAACCCTTCCTTATAAAGTATACCAAGGATTATTCATGCTCCTATCCTAATCTTACATATATTTAGACTAAGCAATGGAGAATTGGTACGCTTCGAGTACGCGTCCCTTCCACGTGATGCATAACCCTTCCTTATAAAGTATACCAAGGATTATTCATGCTCCTATCCTAATCTTACACATATATTTAGTCTAAGCAATGGAGAGTTGGTACGCTTCGGGTACGCTTCCTTTCCACGTGATGCATAACCCTCCCCTATAAAGTATACCAAGGATTATTCATGCTCCTATCCTAATCTTACATATATTTAGACTAAGCAATGGAGAGTTGGTACGCTTCGGGTACGCCTCCCTTCCACGTGATGCATAACCCTCCCTTATAAAGTATACCAAGGATTATTCATGCTCCTATCCTAATCTTACATATATTTAGACTAAGCAATGGAGAGTTGGTACGCTTCGGGTACGCGTCCCTTCCACGTGATGCATAACCCTCCCCTATAAAGTATACCAAGGATTATTCATGCTCCTATCCTAATCTTACATATATTTAGACTAAGAGGTATTGATGAAATAAACACGCTAATTTTAAATGCAAATATTATTTTGTTGAATTCCTTCAATTAGTGCACACCCTCTATATATCGTATATATTTCTTGTTCAAAATATCAATCGGTAATAAAATACTTTTTATTCATCTACTCAAGTTCAAATACTTTTTTTAAAGTTTTAGTGGATGGCACTTGCTGTTATTAGTTTGAAAAATATGAATCCATTAGTTAAATTTAATAATGAATTAATTTTAGCTATATATGGGAAAACATATTTTCAAAAAAGGGGAAGGAATGCCACATAGCTATTTCGTTATTTGGGTTGAAATGATATAACTTTATAAAACAACTAATTTCATAATGATTTTCTTGAGCAACTGTGGCCTATGTTATAATATTTTAAATAAAAAACCCAATAACCACAAATTAACTTTATTTATTCACCTAAATCAAATAAAGTTAATTTGTGGTTATTGGGTTTATTATTTAAAATATTATAACTAATTTTATGTTATAGGTAATGTGGTAGAACAACTGATTTGACACATTTGCTATTTTACTTTATTTATACTAGTTGTGATTATTTAACAAGAAGTAGCTAAAATAAAATACTTAGTTGTTGACCTAAGTAGGAATTGACATGGACATTTTTTATAATTATAAGTTGTTTTTTAGATAATTCTACAATACATATGATTACATTTTCTTCCCTTTACTAACATTAAAATATTCTTCTTCGTTGTCGCGTTTCAGACTAACTATATTTAGGTTTTTAGCATACCTTTCAAATTTTGAGAATGTAGTTATTCCGAAACGCGTTACAAAAAAAATATTTTTATGTTAGGAAAGGCATAAAAATGTACTCAATCTATACAGATATTCATAACAGAAGTGAAAATCATTATATTAAGAATTTCAAAGTTACAATATATTTGTGTAAATAAAATCATCTCAAAGTGATATTTATTTACTAAAACATTGAAGGAAATATTTACAGTTTGAACATTTTGAGGTAAAGAAATATAATTTGGGAACTTGAAACGTCAACCCACACAGTCACCATGATATTTCTCCCTTTGTCTTTCCCGGGGTTTTCTGTAAAAAGAGTGAAAAATACTGTTTCCTTTCAAATAAATTTAATTAGAGAAAAAAGCGAATTTAAGAAAGTACTTAAGTAATTGGAGCTTTGTACAAAGCTGTGAAGGTTTACTGTTTCTTGGCAGACGAGAATAAAGTGTATTGGGGAGTTTTATAGCACTATGGAAGCTTTATATACATGGGAATCTTTGGAAACTATCTGCAGTAAACTCTTCTTAAACCCTCGATAAATCATTTTCTGAAATGAACTTGTGGCCTTTATTGGGAAATATAATTTTTGTTGGCGAGAGATCTTGCAGAAGATTCATAAAAATGATTAAAAACCTGTGTATCGATAAAGATTTAATTTGGATATTAAACATTTCGACGTTTATTTTACTATTTAGTATGTGCATTTACTCAAGTATTTGTTCTTGCAATGTGCTCTCACAAGAAACAACCCCTCCCACATCAATACATTTACCTCTGTGGCTTACACTTCTCTTACTTTTTCACAAGCCGCAACTCTTCCACAGAATGCTTTAGGCAATCCTCCAATTGCAATGCAACCGCATTTTGTTTCAATCCTCGTTTAACGTATAATCTATACATTTAAACTTCATCGTAGTTGGCATTACTTTTATTACCCTCATGTCTTCATATTTTATATTGTCACCCTTTTCCTAACATGTTTCAGAAAATTGCTTCCTAAGAACAATTTGTCCCTTGAATCAGAGATTTTTTAACTGCATCACTATGTTATACATTTGGGAAAATAATCTAACCTTTGGCGGTTTATTATGTTGAAAGATTTGCAAATATGAAAAGAAATAACAATGTGGCAGTCAGTGGGACTGGCCGACAAGTGGGAATACTTTATTTAAAGAATGTAATAAATATAGTTTTTATAGAATCTATTTAATGCAGGTATTTAATATAGTAAAACAATTATAAGAAGTTAAAAAAATTACTCGTTATAAATTTTTTAAATAATTTATATTTAAATAATTTTTTAAAAAATACATGACATTGCTAACAATATTTTTTTCGATCAGACATGTAGGATAAAGTCTCATTTTACGTTTTGATAGAAAAGGGCGGGGTAGTACGTAAGAGGATTTTTTAAACTACGTGACTCAAATCCTACTTCTATTTATGAAGTATAAAATCCAATTCAAAGGTAATTTTTTACGTTGAAATTTTAAAAAAGTCATTAGTAAGTAGATAGAACTTTGCACCAAAGTTCAAATTTTTTATTTCTTCCTCTGTTCTTTGCGAAAAAATGTTGATTTGTTTTGAATTTTTTAAAATAATGGAACAAACACAATCAAATGTTTCAAAAATCTACTAAAAATACGAAAATGAAGAATTTGTTGTTTTATATTTCAACTATTTCTACTTTTGTTAGTATTTTTATGTTTGTTAAGCTTCAATAGTGTAATATTTTATTTTAATGTTCTTCTAACATGTTTCGTCTCGATATGTTCATTGGTGATAAATCAGAAATATCAAGAATGATATTTATCCAATACCAACAAAATTAGACCTATATTGGGCTTTTGAAAAACGATTCTAATTTTTTTCTATTTTTTCTAAGTTATGTATAATTTGATGTGCAGCTATATTGGTTATTTATTTATTGATTTCATTTTTAATATTTCATTTGGGTCTAATTTTTGCATTTTTAAATAATCGTTATATGGATTTAGGTTTATATCCGTAATAAATTGTGAACATATAATTCTTTTCTTTTTTTTATTTTTAGTATTAATGACATATTATTTGAGTAGTTTTAAAATTTAAAATTAACTGATGGGCTAATCTGTATATTTTCTTAGTGTAATTTCATTAATCAGTTTAATTGAGGTATTTTTGGTTTATTAATAAGATAATTTTTATTTTTTGGTCAAATAATACATAGAATTTTTAATAATTTTAATATTTGATTTTATAATAATTTGTTTGATTTATTCTCTTTTCAGTGTTGATTTCAAATTATAAGATGGAGTGAAAATATAATTAAACATAATTTCAATTTTAGGCTTTCAGTAAATGTTTAATTCATTATTGTGTATATGAAAATTAAAGTGGTTATTGTTAAGCTGGTTATTATAAATGCGACTATTACAAAATATACTCTTCAAAAACATCAAGTTATTTCATTTCCTTCTAGTAAAATTGCTTCTGACGGAGGACATTACATTTCAAGTTTTACTCTACAATATTGCATCACGATTATTTCATTTCATTTTCTAATAGGAAATAAAATAAGTTGAAAAAAATATTTTCAACGTACGTACAAGCAAACAAACGCGCCGTGGAAAGGCAAATCGTTGAGTATAAGTTCTTTATGCTAGAAAACGTCTATTAAAAACGTTTTAATACGTATTCACCTTTCCTTGTGCAACAACCTTTTAGAAATATTAATGAATAACTGGCTGTATTGAAGGAAATCTTGATAGACTCTCCAGAATAGCAGTGCAGAAAGCTACCCCTATTTACCTGATCTAATCTTAGAGCATGCTTGACCCGGTTCCATTTTATCTACTACGATAATCTCTTAGAGAGACCTTCTCTGTAAAAGTTGAAGTTTCAGATAATATCTCATCTTTTAGTGCACAGCTTCTGATGACAAACTGTGGTCTTTGTAAGGAAAAAACTGATATTTTATACATTTTACTGCGCCTTACATTTTACAAAGCAACGTTATTTAACAAAATATTCTCTAGAAAACTTAACTTGTATACAATTTGTATTTATATTAAAAAGTTATTAATTTTATTCCTTCTCTCAAATTCTATAAAGAAAGACATTTAAAGATTGAGAAGATAGCTTTATACAATGAAGTACTAGTGGCCATTGGAAAAGCTGTACATTCTGTTCAAGCAATCCAAAAATCAAAAGGCATTATAGGGAGCCGAATATTTGACAAAGACATTTTACTTTTTTTGTTTTTATAGTAAAAAATTAATAATCTTATTTCCTTTCCTCAAGAAAGCAAATTCTATAAAGAAAGACATATAAAGATTGGGAAGATAGCTTTGTAGAACGAAGTGCTAGTGGTCATTGGAAAAGCTATACATTCTGTTCAAGCAATCCAAAAATCAAAAGGTAATATAGGGAGCCAAATATTTGACAAAGCAGATTACTTTTTTTGTTTTTATAGTAAAAAATTAATAATTGTATTTCCTTTCCTCAAGAAAGCAAATTCTATAAAGAAAGACATTTAAAGATTGGGAAGATAGCTTTGTAGAACGAAGTGCTAGTGGTCATTGGAAAAGCTGTACATTCTGTTCAAGCAATCCAAAAATCAAAAGGTAATATAGGGAGCCAAATATTTGACAAAGCAGATTACTTTTTTTGTTTTTATAGTAAAAAATTAATAATTGTATTTCCTTTCCTCAAGAAAGCAAATTCTATAAAGAAAGACATTTAAAGATTGAGAAGATAGCTTTATACAATGAAGTGCTAGTGGCCATTGGAAAAGCTATACATTCTGTTCAAGCAATCCAAAAATCAAAAGGTAATATAGGGAGCCAAATATTTGACAAAGCAGATTACTTTTTTTGTTTTTATAGTAAAAAATTAATAATTGTATTTCCTTTCCTCAAGAAAGCAAATTCTATAAAGAAAGACATTTAAAGATTGGGAAGATAGCTTTGTAGAACGAAGTGCTAGTGGTCATTGGAAAAGCTGTACATTCTGTTCAAGCAATCCAAAAATCAAAAGGTAATATAGGGAGCCAAATATTTGACAAAGCAGATTACTTTTTTTGTTTTTATAGTAAAAAATTAATAATTGTATTTCCTTTCCTCAAGAAAGCAAATTCTATAAAGAAAGACATTTAAAGATTGGGAAGATAGCTTTGTAGAACGAAGTGCTAGTGGTCATTGGAAAAGCTGTACATTCTGTTCAAGCAATCCAAAAATCAAAAGGTAATATAGGGAGCCAAATATTTGACAAAGCAGATTACTTTTTTTGTTTTTATAGTAAAAAATTAATAATTGTATTTCCTTTCCTCAAGAAAGCAAATTCTATAAAGAAAGACATTTAAAGATTGAGAAGATAGCTTTATACAATGAAGTGCTAGTGGCCATTGGAAAAGCTATACATTCTGTTCAAGCAATCCAAAAATCAAAAGGTAATATAGGGAGCCAAATATTTGACAAAGCAGATTACTTTTTTTGTTTTTATAGTAAAAAATTAATAATTGTATTTCCTTTCCTCAAGAAAGCAAATTCTATAAAGAAAGACATTTAAAGATTGGGAAGATAGCTTTGTAGAACGAAGTGCTAGTGGTCATTGGAAAAGCTGTACATTCTGTTCAAGCAATCCAAAAATCAAAAGGTAATATAGGGAGCCAAATATTTGACAAAGCAGATTACTTTTTTTGTTTTTATAGTAAAAAATTAATAATTGTATTTCCTTTCCTCAAGAAAGCAAATTCTATAAAGAAAGACATTTAAAGATTGGGAAGATAGCTTTGTAGAACGAAGTGCTAGTGGTCATTGGAAAAGCTGTACATTCTGTTCAAGCAATCCAAAAATCAAAAGGTAATATAGGGAGCCAAATATTTGACAAAGCAGATTACTTTTTTTGTTTTTATAGTAAAAAATTAATAATTGTATTTCCTTTCCTCAAGAAAGCAAATTCTATAAAGAAAGACATTTAAAGATTGAGAAGATAGCTTTATACAATGAAGTGCTAGTGGCCATTGGAAAAGCTATACATTCTGTTCAAGCAATCCAAAAATCAAAAGGTAATATAGGGAGCCAAATATTTGACAAAGCAGATTACTTTTTTTGTTTTTATAGTAAAAAATTAATAATTGTATTTCCTTTCCTCAAGAAAGCAAATTCTATAAAGAAAGACATTTAAAGATTGAGAAGATAGCTTTATACAATGAAGTGCTAGTGGCCATTGGAAAAGCTATACATTCTGTTCAAGCAATCCAAAAATCAAAAGGTAATATAGGGAGCCAAATATTTGACAAAGCAGATTACTTTTTTTGTTTTTATAGTAAAAAATTAATAATTGTATTTCCTTTCCTCAAGAAAGCAAATTCTATAAAGAAAGACATTTAAAGATTGGGAAGATAGCTTTGTAGAACGAAGTGCTAGTGGTCATTGGAAAAGCTGTACATTCTGTTCAAGCAATCCAAAAATCAAAAGGTAATATAGGGAGCCAAATATTTGACAAAGCAGATTACTTTTTTTGTTTTTATAGTAAAAAATTAATAATTGTATTTCCTTTCCTCAAGAAAGCAAATTCTATAAAGAAAGACATTTAAAGATTGGGAAGATAGCTTTGTAGAACGAAGTGCTAGTGGTCATTGGAAAAGCTGTACATTCTGTTCAAGCAATCCAAAAATCAAAAGGTAATATAGGGAGCCAAATATTTGACAAAGCAGATTACTTTTTTTGTTTTTATAGTAAAAAATTAATAATTGTATTTCCTTTCCTCAAGAAAGCAAATTCTATAAAGAAAGACATTTAAAGATTGAGAAGATAGCTTTATACAATGAAGTGCTAGTGGCCATTGGAAAAGCTATACATTCTGTTCAAGCAATCCAAAAATCAAAAGGTAATATAGGGAGCCAAATATTTGACAAAGCAGATTACTTTTTTTGTTTTTATAGTAAAAAATTAATAATTGTATTTCCTTTCCTCAAGAAAGCAAATTCTATAAAGAAAGACATTTAAAGATTGGGAAGATAGCTTTGTAGAACGAAGTGCTAGTGGTCATTGGAAAAGCTATACATTCTGTTCAAGCAATCCAAAAATCAAAAGGTAATATAGGGAGCCAAATATTTGACAAAGCAGATTACTTTTTTTGTTTTTATAGTAAAAAATTAATAATTGTATTTCCTTTCCTCAAGAAAGCAAATTCTATAAAGAAAGACATTTAAAGATTGGGAAGATAGCTTTGTAGAACGAAGTGCTAGTGGTCATTGGAAAAGCTATACATTCTGTACAAGCAATCCAAAAATCAAAAGGTTATATAGGGAGCCAAATATTTGACAAAGCAGATTACTTTTTTTGTTTTTATAGTAAAAAATTAATAATTGTATTTCCTTTCCTCAAGAAAGCAAATTCTATAAAGAAAGACATTTAAAGATTGAGAAGATAGCTTTATACAATGAAGTGCTAGTGGCCATTGGAAAAGCTGTACATTCTGTTCAAGCAATCCAAAAATCAAAAGGTTATATAGGGAGCCAAATATTTGACAAAGCAGATTACTTTTTTTGTTTTTATAGTAAAAAATTAATAATTGTATTTCCTTTCCTCAAGAAAGCAAATTCTATAAAGAAAGACATTTAAAGATTGGAAAGATAGCTTTGTAGAATGAAAAGCTAGTGGTCATTGGAAAAGCTGTACATTCTGTTCAAGCAATCCAAAAATCAAAAGGTTATATAGGGAGCCAAATATTTGACAAAGCAGATTACTTTTTTTGTTTTTATAGTAAAAAATTAATAATTGTATTTCCTTTCCTCAAGAAAGCAAATTCTATAAAGAAAGACATTTAAAGATTGGAAAGATAGCTTTGTAGAATGAAAAGCTAGTGGTCATTGGAAAAGCTGTACATTCTGTTCAAGCAATCCAAAAATCAAAAGGTTATATAGGGAGCCAAATATTTGACAAAGCAGATTACTTTTTTTGTTTTTATAGTAAAAAATTAATAATTGTATTTCCTTTCCTCAAGAAAGCAAATTCTATAAAGAAAGACATTTAAAGATTGGAAAGATAGCTTTGTAGAATGAAAAGCTAGTGGTCATTGGAAAAGCTGTACATTCTGTTCAAGCAATCCAAAAATCAAAAGGTTATATAGGGAGCCAAATATTTGACAAAGCAGATTACTTTTTTTGTTTTTATAGTAAAAAATTAATAATTGTATTTCCTTTCCTCAAGAAAGCAAATTCTATAAAGAAAGACATTTAAAGATTGGAAAGATAGCTTTGTAGAATGAAAAGCTAGTGGTCATTGGAAAAGCTGTACATTCTGTTCAAGCAATCCAAAAATCAAAAGGTTATATAGGGAGCCAAATATTTGACAAAGCAGATTACTTTTTTTGTTTTTATAGTAAAAAATTAATAATTGTATTTCCTTTCCTCAAGAAAGCAAATTCTATAAAGAAAGACATTTAAAGATTGAGAAGATAGCTTTATACAATGAAGTGCTAGTGGCCATTGGAAAAGCTATACATTCTGTTCAAGCAATCCAAAAATCAAAAGGTTATATAGGGAGCCAAATATTTGACAAAGCAGATTACTTTTTTTGTTTTTATAGTAAAAAATTAATAATTGTATTTCTTTTCCTCAAGAAAGCAAATTCTATAAAGAAAGACATTTAAAGATTGGAAAGATAGGTTTGTAGAATGACGTACTAGTGGTCATTGGAAAAGCTGTACATTCTGTTCAAGCAATCCAAAAATCAAAAGGTATTATAGTAATTATTATAATGACGTCGGTTTAAAAATTTTTTGTTGGTTTTTAAACTACTCGTTGTAATGTGTACAAACACGAATATTAACTTTTTCTGCGGAAAATACGAAAAATAATTTTATTTGCACATTTGTAATGTTAGTCTGTAATAGAATGTATACCGTGAACCAGCCGTGCAGTAGCACAGCACACTACACTACGTCAAAGTCAGTTTATTTTAATACTAAATTTAAAATCTAAATATTTAACTTTTATTTTTAAAAATAACGTTATGAAAGTCTATAATGGTTTAAGTTTTTTTTTAGTTATTGTAAATTCTAATGTCTTACAGAAAAGCCATACAATTTATACGGCTCGAATCATATGTGTTAGAAACGAGTCAGGTAACAATAATGATTACGAAAGTTTGTAAATAATGTACCATGTAGATTTTGCAGTAAAAAATGTGTGTCTGTACAGACACACACACACACAGACACACACACACACACACACACACACACACACACACACACACACACACACACACACACACACACACACACACACACGCACACGCACGCGTACACGCACACGCACACGCATACGCACACTCACGCACACACACACACACACACATATATATATATATATATATATATATATATATATATAAGATAAATTTGAATTCTTCAGTTGTTTTAAATTATTGTACAATAAAACATATTATCTCTCTCTCTCTCTCTCTCTCTCTCTCTATATATATATATATATATATATATATATATATATATTATATATGCCCTGTAATGAAGAAAGGCACTTGGAAGTTGAATGGCGATAAAGAGTAGATGATAATATAATAAATATAAGAAACACAAACAAATACTAATCAATTACCACAATATTTACTAATAATATTATTATCAAGAAGTGCATATGTAGATGGGTAATTGAAACTGTAATGTACATCAAGTGTTATAGCAAATAAATTATTTGCATTGTGGTTATTGGGTTTTATTTGTTTGTGTTTAGTACAGTTCACAATTACTGAAGAGAATATTTAATTAGATAAATATACTTTATATTATAATATTTTATTAATATAATGATGTGTTTATGTTATGTATGATACAGGCGTTTAGGTTACTTAGTTTATCTCGGCAGGATTTACAAATTGTTATTGTTTAGTTCATATTAATGAACACTTAAATGATCGACCTAAATAGATACAAACCTCAATATTTCTCGTTTTTTTGTTCTCATTATAAATTTGTTTTTTTATTGACATGGTTTTAAATGTTTTTAATTGTTTGTTCTAGGTGAAAATGAACATATAGATATATACTGTTTCTTTCTCTATTGGTAAATACTTTTTATTATTTATTTTTATAGAACTATTATATTTGTTTTATTTGTTTGTATTCAATAACATTCCTAAGAGGCTGTAATTATTTTCAATATATTTTGAGGTTAGTTCTTTAAATAATACAACTAAAATATAGAACGATTTCCTCATGGAATTTAATATATGTTTTGTACGAACATACAACTAATTGGCTTTTCTAAGTGCAGATCAAAGAAGACTTTTTGCTATTGTGAATATTTTGGAGATTAAAATCATCGTAGTATTTCTGATTGCGGATCAAATTATCTAATCCTGGTCTATAAAATGTCACGCTCCTTGGTTCTGCTATGTTACATATCCTTAAAATGTCTCAGGATTATATTTTATTTTACAGTAATGATGATTTATAAGTATGATGTATAGTGTATAAATCGTGGCTTTCAAAGAGTGTGTGTGTGAGAGAGAAGAGAGATTTAAAGGCTTTAGACTTAAATGAAATTTAAATGTAGTATCTGGTTCCACATCCACTAGTTTTACTACCATGTAAATTAATACTGGAAGGCAGCTATCGAATGTCACAGAACCAATATTGCTTTACATTATAACGTTTGCCGATGTTTTGGTTATTTTTGGTACAAATAATCTTATAATTATTTTGAAGGCTGTAGATTTTGTTTGTCATATAAATATTTTCTACTGTGATTCATGGCATTGAAAACGTTATAAATTTAATTTAACTCGAATATTCTTGAAAGGGGGGCAAATAAAAACTATAAGAAATATTATTCCTGTAAATCTCATTAACTGCATTCTAATATTGTTTTACAAGCAAGATACCAAAACCATAAATTTACTACTAAGTACGTTTCCTAGCATTAATATTTTTGGCAAAGCGTAAACTCTAATAATTATTTAAACAATTATTTAATATACGTTGAACAAAACTAAAAGCTGTTAAATAAATTCTCCTACATCCATAAAAATACGTACGCCCTTACAGATTCACTTAATGTCTTATTACTAGGCGAGTTTTAATATATTTCAATCGTGAACTTTGTTAGATAGAAAATAATTATCAAATTCAACACGTAATAAACGTTGGGCCATGTATAAATAATTTTGTTTTATTATTAGATATGGAAATATTTATAAAAAGAATTAAAATGTTGGCTTAGCCATAGTGTAGTAGGGATCTGTAGGTTACTGTAAAGAGGAAATGTCGTTTATCATGGATACCATCTGTGCTCGAGTCCCTCAATTTTAAATATGAAATTATTTATAATGATATAATAATCAATAACAATGCAATATTAAAATATTATACAATATCAAGAGCACAGTGGTTCAACATATTACAATGAAAATATTGGTAAACACCCCAATACCAAAAAAATTAATAATATAACAAATTATCTAAGATTAAACCTTTAAGTACATTTCGATGATCATGTCATCATCATCATCATCATCATCAGAAGGTATTATTACAAAATTAGTTTGAGTCTAGTTTGTAAATTATTGTATTCTAGACTGTAATTTTATAATAAGACTCTCTGATGAAAATGATAAAATATGGTCATTGAAATGCACATTAGTGTTTAATCTAAAGTAAAGTTTCTTATTAATTATTTTGGGGTATTGGACTTTTGCCAATATTTTCATTGTAATTAAAATGCAAGGAATATCTCTACGGGAATAAGAATCTGCTTTGTATTTAGGCAAAATTAATTTATGTAAAAATAATTTAGCCAAAATGTTTCTTCAGAGAGGCCTTTCGGTGGAAATCATTTAGCTGATACCTCTGTTCTCTCTCCCCATTCCTGCTACAGGATTCGCTTGGTGGGTACTTTAAAGAATAACTAACGTCATATCAATTTAAATAGTATTTTGGTGTCTAAAGAGCCAATAACCTAGTGGATTGTCAAGTCCCAAGCTATGTTCAGAGTTGCAAGACTCTAGACCACAGGTTCTCAACTCGCAGATGTCTGCGGACCACAGCCTGAGAATGAATTACCTCGGAATACCTATTAAATTATTACATATATCTTATCAGTCGTAACCAAATTCAAAAGTAAATAAAGTAATTAAAAAAAACAAGCTATTAATAATAATTTAGAAACTATTATACTAACAACATTACAAACATATGAATTATGATATTCAGAACGTAGGCTACATTGTATATCACAAAAAGCAGTAAAACCTTTAAATATAAACGGTCTTTTACCGAAATAAAGAATACAAAATGTACTTAATTGAAAATAGTGAAAATGTACCTCATTTCTTGAAAGTAACTTTGGGCTCGAAT
Source organism: Prosapia bicincta (assembly GCA_036971475.1). Classification (NCBI taxonomy): domain Eukaryota; kingdom Metazoa; phylum Arthropoda; class Insecta; order Hemiptera; family Cercopidae; genus Prosapia; species Prosapia bicincta. The sequence goes on along the minus strand of JBAIZL010000006.1, from coordinate 74,242,213 downwards.
TTATCTCCCAAGGTGAGGAGCTCTAGGACTTGATACATCTTACGAAGTGTTTAAAGTGTTATTGAAACAAGTTTTATATATTCAAAAATTGTCATAATTGTGTTTAAAAAAATAACTAGTACATATTATAATGAAGGTAATTCAATAATATATCTTATATTCATCGGAACAAATGTATTTACTTAAGCTTGTTCAATGAAATCTTAGTTTTGATTTATTAACGGGAAAATATTTGTAATAACTGTTTCATAAGTAGTCACCGAGCTCTGCTTCTGACGAGCGCTGAGGCTCTCACGGGCTCACCGATTGCGAAAGACTACTCCAGAGCATTGAAGTTAGTTTAAACAGGATTGCAAAATTTGTACCGTACACTAAAGTGAGCTAATACAAACGTTTAAAGGATTCGTATAGTGTTTTTTTAGTTTATTTAATAAAAAGAACGTAATGTTTTCAGTTAGTTGACGAAAAAGTTCATATTTTGAGGGCTTTACAAAAATAAAGCGCAAAATTCTTTGTGTAAAATATTCGTAATCATGATCATGTCTTTACACAAAAAGTCTCTCTATGTCCATATTTAAAAGACAATCTAAACAGAGATACGAAATCGACATTCTTGGGGAAGTTGGCCCCCGGCCGCGCTAGATTTATACGGCAATAACTAGTTTAATAGCGCCCCTTGGGGTAGTCATAAATTAGGAACGGGGGAAACAGATTGGCTGTACAAACTACCGGTCCGTTGTACGTACACGTAACCTGTATTCACTTGTTCAAAGCGACCTTTGATTAACTCCAATCGTTTATTTTTGTTTGTTGTGTCTCCAGTAATTGACTGTGATATAAGCTGACGGTGTTAGGTGAGTTGTTGAAAGACCGGTAACGAATGACAGACATTTTGCGTGTTATAGAAAGGTAGTGGTAGAACTGGAAATATTAGAACAGTTTAGCTATTTTTTGATTTCGAATTTGTTCATTACTCACTTATTCTGGCCTACTCGATAAATGGTTTAACAGACTAGAACGTTGAAAAAATTGTGTATGTACACACACACACACACACACACACACACACACACACACACACACACACACACACACACACACACACACACACACACACACACACACACACACACACACACACACACACACACACACACACACACACACACACACACACACACACACACACACACACACACACACACACACACACACACACACACACACACACACACACACACACACACACACACACACACACACACACACACACACACACACACACACACACACACACACACACACACACACACACACGCACGCACGCACGAACGAACGCGCGCGCACACACACACACACACACACACACACACACATACATAATAAATTAAAAATATTTCAAAAACAAGAATACTTTTAATGAATATATTTATTCTAAAATAATTCATTTATGTATTCAAAATTAATATCATTTGATGTTACTAAGATGTATAATAACATACCTATAATGAAAACACTTGAAATAATAAAAAAATAATAGAATAAATATATTCATTAAAAGTATTCTCGTTTTTGAAATATTTTTAATTTATATATATATATATATATATATATATATATATATATATATCATTTGATGATAAAATAGTTTTTATTCATCCAGTCAGGTTCAAATAAATTGTTTAAAACTTGTAGTGAATGACACTGTATAGTAATAATATTTTTTCCATATAATTCATGAATTAATTTTAAAATATAATTTTAATCATTAACTTCATTTTCTACTTTGTTACTTAATATTGTGATTCAGTTATACGTTTAAGGATATTTATATTATATGATTATTTATTAAAAAGTAAGTAAAATAGCATTTTCCTTTGTTGACGTATATGGAATTCCACTTGAAAAAATTCTTTAAAATTATTACTCCAATTTTTTGTTTATTATTAGTTTATATTGAATAGTTTATTTAAAAAGTTAGGATTGAAGTATTTTTGTGAATTTTTAAATAAGTCTCATAGAGTAAATATTTCTTTGAAGAACATTAGTTGGTCTAAAGTAAATCTAAAGTTTGTTGAAGGTCTTGTTATTTCTTGCAAGCCTTCTACATAAATACAGCCCTTTACAAGTGTCTTTTACAATTTAATGCTCCTTGAGTACTAACTTTCGAATGTACTGAACAGAAACCTTTTATTCGCTCATATCGACAAGTTTTTTCTAATTTTAATAGTAATGACATTTAATTTTCAAAATTCTTTATGACGTTCTAAACAAATTTAAAAAGAAGTGTATAGAGTCAATATTTTTAATAATTATTTAACGTTTCTGGAATCTGTCAGGCAGCTTTTGTAAATAAATACCACTCTATACTTCAGTTTAATATGCAATTAATTGGAAACAAATATTTGTGATTTGTTCATTTTATCATTAACATAAATTCATATCACACACACACACACACACACACATATATAAATATGTATATATAATAAATTAAAAATATATCAAAAACAAGAATACTTTTAATGAATATATTTATTCAAAGCTTTTCGTCGATAAAATAGTACCAGCATCTTCAGGAAAATAATTATGTAATAAAATATTTTTACAAAATTCTGTAAACATATTTTATTAGGTAATTATTTTCCTGAAGATGCTGGTATAATTTTATCGCCGAAAAGCTTTGAATAAATATATTCATTAAAAGTATTCTTGTTTTTGAAATATTTTAAATTTATTAACTATATTACAAGAAAACATATTACCATATTTAATATGTATATATATATATATATATTTTAAACAACATAGGTTATTCAAATACAAGAATATTTATTAATTTATATTCAAAGCTATTCGTTGGTAAACAGTACCAACATCATCAGGAATGAAAATTACAATAATTATTGTAATTTTCATTCCTGATGATTTTGGTACTATTTACCAACGAAAAGCTTTGAATATAAATTATTAAATATTCTTGTATTTGAATAACCATTGTTGTTTTAAATTATTAAACAAGAAAACGTATTATATATATATATATATATATATATTTATATACATAAACTCCTTTATCATAAATTTTACCATTTATAATTGCTTTTATCAATTAGCGTCTAGGCATCGCAATATTTATGGAATTTTGAATACAAGAAGCCTTGTGGGGTGATTATTTCTTTTTAGAATTTTTGTTAGTTTAAATTACCACCTAAATATTTACTTTTAACACCTTGTTATTTCTTGCAAACCTTAAACAAGATTTCCTAAATTAGGCAGCCTCCTGTACATGAAGGTTACTTCACTTTAATACTTAATAAGTACCTTATAAATTTATATATTTGAATTAAGAACACATTTTAATAGTTAAATTTTTATCATTTTGTGTCAAATAGTAAGCATTTTAAAGACAGTTAGTTTTCAGAATTGTAGTTTTGGAAGTATAAATTAGCCTGTTTGTTTATTTCTCGCGAGCCTTAAACCAGGTTTTCCACATAAATACAACCGTTTACAAGTGCGTGTTCTTTAAGTACTCTAAGTTTGGAATTAATGAAAAGAAAATGTTTTTAACTCATTCTGCTAAGTTGTTTCTAATTTTAATTGAAATAACATTTAATTTTCAAAAATTGTGATGACGATTTAAACAAATTTTAAAAGAAGTGTCACAGAGTCAATATTTTTGTGTAAAATCGAGGGGATTCAAATTAATATTTAAAGTACCTGCACAAATTTAGCCAGTTTTTGTAAATAAATACCATCCTTCACATGTAGGCTACTTCAGTTTAATATCCATTGCATATTCTTTAAAACGGGAATGCATTTAATTAAGAACAAATATTACAGACTAATGTTATCGATTGGGGTCTTCTAACTCTAGTCTATGTAAAAGTCAGTTAGTTCTTAAAAATTTACCAAGAAATATTTAACGAATTTGAAAAGCTACAAATTTAGTTTCCTAAATTAGGTATCCTCATGTACTTCACATTAATATTGAATGAGTACTTTTCAAATTTAGAGTGTATAATAAAAATTTTGTCAATTTGTGTCAAATAGTAATAGCATTATAAACGCATTTACTCTTTAAGATTGTAGTTTTTGGAGTATAAATTAACCTCCAATTCCTTAGGAATGACTACATGCTCCTCATAAGGTGTCGGCTGCACTTATGTATTCCCGTCTACTAGTAGGCTACGTAGAAGATCATATTTCTATTATAAACTCCCATTATCCCTATCAGATGATTATATATCATGTTGGCTTATACTCCAAAACACTAATTCTACGTCTACGTAAATTTAAAGTAATTTGTTTACTAATGTTTCATTATCTTAGATTCTTAGTCCTTATAAGCCTAATAATCTTTTAATACACGTTTGCTTATTTTTATCTTCTGAATATTCCGTTTTATATCATTAAGGCAAGCGTATAAACAATCAATCTATTTGTGGGCGGTGTTGATGAGATACCAATTAATAGTTTCGCCCTGCCTGTCCGCCATTTGCAATTCGGCTAATGCGATTAGGGCACTCATGATGGGTCTACGTCATTAGCATTGCAAATAGCCACTGGTTACCGTCACATTAGTTACAAGCCTCCATGTGACTTTTATTGTTGATTTATACCTTACGCTTGTACTTTTCCAATAAATCGCTTTGTTTGCTGCAAATACGGTAATTTTCAGTTATGTAAATATTGGTCATAAATCTTTCACTCAACGTTATTTATCGCTAATATTTTGAATTCAATAACGATTCGTGTTTGTAATAGTTAAAAGCAAAACAAACTGTCACATAAATACAGTGCCACGTTTTTTAATGTTGAAAATAAAATAGAGGGGAATGGAAATATGCATAGAAATAGTGAAACCAAATTTTGAATAAATAACAAATAATTATATTTTTAATTTTACAATAATCACTTATTATTAATTTGGTTTATTATGGGCAGGGGCTTAATTTAGGTGAGTCATAATAATAAAATTCGACACAGTAATTCCACTAAATAATTTCAAAAAGTTCTACATTTCTTTTTCAGATATCCATTCTCTTGATAAGCTAAAAATGTAATTGTAATGTATTGTAATGTAATTGAAATATTTTGTTATGTTTTTTCAAATTGTAAAACAAATATATAAAACAAACAAACATATTTGGTTATTGTTTTTGATATTTGCTTTTATTATAGGACGAAATTTGCTGCATTTTTGTTTGTTTTTGTTTTAGGATATGCCCTTTGTATAAATATATGAAATTGTGTGTTGCTAACTAGATGAAATATTCCGCTCTTGATTATAGATTGGAATGGAAACGTAAATCAATATTTTATGTCTAATTAATAATCGATTCAAATTTTATGGTCTAAATTGATCTCATTGAACCGTAATAGAAATAAATAATAAATTAACCTTTATGGTAAAACTCTGTCAAGAATAGTCAAATAAATCTATGTAGCTTTTCACAATATTTATTCAATAACCGGAATAGTTGTTTCACCTTTTTGAGACATCATCACACTACGATTCTAGTTCGATAATGGCTATAGCTGGAATCATAGTTTTATGATGTTTGTAAAATCCTAAACCATTGTATGTCTAACAGAGTAAGTATTTTGTTTGTGAATGTGACTCAATTATGGTTAAATTTTTGCAATAATACAGAGACTGTAACAATCCATGATGGATTACAATACTCAGGAATGACGAAAAAGAAGAGAGAGAAAAGAGAAAGAGAGAAAGAAAGAGAGAGAGAGAGAGAGAATGTATTATTAGGAGTATTGACTGATCCTTTTATAATATTTTCGTCATCCTCTCATAAAATGACAAACCAATGAACTTAATAATGATCAATCACTCTTACTGGTAGCGTGATCATGGAATGTCGCTATAGGTGCAGTGTATTCCTAGAGACTGTGAATTTTAGCTGTTGTCACATTTACACAGTTCAGGCCTTATTAATAAGGCCTTCGGGGTCATACTGGTACACTCACCCCCCCCCCCATCTCCAGACTTGGTCTAGTCGCCCGCGTCGGAAATCGGATTCGTGAAGGCGTGAATTAACATACTGGATTTCAAATGGCCCACAAACATTATCTTTATAGTTCTCAGACAAGAGAGTAAGAGGCTTACGCCTCATTCGTCTACTTTCTCTATTTTGTATCATATTTTACTTTAATTTACATGCACACTATTCACATTTTCAAGTTTGAATAGCATCATGATCGTTGGTCAGTTGTTCCTCATGAGCCAGATCTCTTGCGTATAAAATTGTTTCAAATACTTTCTCTTGTTCCCTCCAATCCAAAAAGCAATTCTCACACATCTGTTATACTCTGCTTCACAAATGCTAAACACAATGTTTTATCTCTTTACTGTGCTGCAATGACGCATCCGTGCTGGGTTTCAACGCATGGCAACTACCGAGTAGAAAGAATCGCATGTCCTGACGCAATTTCAGCAAACTTCTCTAATCCATAAACTTTATTAAATAGTATTAGAACGTTTAGCTAATCGAAGAAAGGTTTGTGATAAACTTTATTACTTCATGAACTTTAATAAACAGTCGTCTCATGACCCTGATCTCTTGCGTATAAAATTGTTTGAAATACTTTCTCTTGGTCCCTCCAATCCAAAAAGCATTTCTCACACATCTGTTCCACTCTGCTTCACAAATGCTAAACACAATGTTTTATCGCTTTACTTTGCTGCAATGACGCATCCGTGCTAGGTTTCAACGCATGGCAACTAGAGAGTAGAAAGAATCGCATGTCCTGACGCAATTTCAGCAAACTTCCCTAATCCATAAACTTTATTAAATAGTATTAGAACGTTTAGTTAATCGAAGAAAGCTTTGTGATAAACTTTATTGCTTCATGAACTTTAATAAACTGTCGTCTGGTAGTCTTGACTTCTACGTCATTTCCCCTCTCTGTGTCGTTAGTAATGGTTTATTATAATTACCTTTGAAAATGTAATTCCACCAGAAGGATATAGAGTGAAACTGTAAATTTACTTGTGAAACTAATTTAAAAAATGTACGTTACCACCGAGATCCAAGTAACTAAAAAAAACAGAGGATTTGAAAATGTAGATTTTACGATGTTCTGAAAAACTACTATCTGAAAGGCAAATTGACTAAAGCAAAGTTATACAAGGGACAGAGTGAAGATCAATATAAAGAGTAGAAGAGAATAACTTTGAAGTGACAAGTACTTTGAATAGTTACAGGAATGTACTTAAAACAAGAATTTCTTGAGGACTAAAATAAGACAAAGGGAATGTTGGAAGGGATGTAGAAAACCTTACACCGTGTGAGGAATATTTTGTAAAAACATAACATAATGAAAAAAGTAAAATGAAATACAGCCGTTTGGTATTAGAAAATTCTATTACACCGATATTACACGGATTATATATATTTCATATTAATTTCATATAATTAAGATCTTGTGTTCTATAATTGTGTTTTTTTCTTGTAATTCTTTTTTTCATACCCCTAATCCCTGGTTATTCTGTTTTACCCTTAACCAGAAGTAATGACATCAAGATAATAGAATAATAATATATATTTGAGTACATTTTTCTCCCTTTTCCAACTATACAAAATCTCTTTGCCCTCAACCAGAAGTAATGACATCAAGATAATAGAATAATAATATATATTTGAGTACATTTGTCTGCCTTTTCCAACTATACAATATCTCTTTGCCCTCAACCAGAAGTAATGACATCAAGATAATAGAATAATAATATATATTTGAGTACATTTTTCTCCCTTTTCCAACTATACAAAATCTCTTTGCCCTCAACCAGAAGTAATGACATCAAGATAATAGAATAATAATATATATTTGAGTACATTTTTCTGCCTTTTCCAACTATACAATATCTTCCTCTGTTGGCTCGTTTCGGAATGAGTCAATTTTCTAAACTTAAATAGTACTTCTGGCTTAAAAGGAAGAAAAATGTACTCATAATATATAAATATTCCTAACCGAAATGAAGATGGGTATATTAGGGATTTCGAAAAATAATATCTTGAAGGGACATAATTTTGAATTTTTAGAGGAATGAACTTATAATGAGAATTACTTAAGTAGAAAAATAAAACAAACCGAAACGCTGATAGAGGGAATAGGGATTTAGAAATGTCTACAGTTTTATAATTTGGTAAAGAATATTCCGGGAAAATAGAAAGTGAAAGACACATAATACAGATGATCGGTTTGGACAATTTTATTAACACAGTTATTTCATGATCAATATCTTATATGATTTTGTTTATATAATCTCTATATTCTATATCTCTATATTGGATTTTGTTTTCTATATCTGTGTGTTTTCCTTGGCATTTTGTTTTCAACCCTCTTCACATACCTAGATCCCTGGTCCTCACATATTACCCTCACCCAAAATTGAAGACATAAAAGTAATAGAAAAGTGAAGAGTCTTGAAGTGAAAGAGTACTTTTCATTAGATACTGCAAACAGTATTTGAAAAAAAACTGAAATAAAACAGTTGCATGAGATAAATAAAACATTAGTTACGTTGTCCGTGATAACTAAACAATTTTAAGTTGAACAAAAATTGGGTTGTTTCGTGAGTCAAGCATCATTAAATTATCTCACACTCTCCTGATATATATCTTGTACAAATTTGTAATCATTAATAAAATAAGCTTTTATTTATCCATTCAAGTTCATATAATTTTTTTGTTTACTATAGTGGATGACAATTGATGTTACTACAGTTTTTTCAAATATTTATTCATTAATTTAAATTGAAAAAGATTCGAACTGTGGATTTACATGTTTGAAATTAAGCTCTTTCAGCACTAAGCTAACCTTTCCATTGCTAGAAATCAATTACTTTAAGGCTGCGAACATATAGAAGGCAACTGGTGACGGCAACGCAACGGAAACTCAAGTTGGTTTTTACAGCGTATATAGTTGAAAGCATACATTCATTGTGAAGTGATAGCAACGCGACTAGCGAGTGACACAGAAACTAGAGTTGCTACGCTCATGACATGCTGTAAACTCGTTGCTCAATTTCTCAGTTGCCAGCAGTATTTGTTGTGCTGTGTATGCGTTTCTCAAGAGTGCTCCCATATTTAAATAATAATTATTTTTATTTCTATTATTTGTGTTTCTTTTAATAGTCTTTTATTATACTGCTATAGCATGTAAGAAAAACAAAATATTGCTGGTTCTGGTCATGATTTGTATATCCAAAAACTTCAAGACGATACAAATGGTTACCAACAATGTTTATAAATATATAAAATCGGGGAAAACTTTTCTAATAGCAACTCAAATTTACGTTGAGTAGCGATCACCAGTTGCTTTCTGTATGTCCGCAGCCTAAGAGGATTATCAAATTATAAGAGAAATGTTCCTTGCAATAGTGGAGGAATACAAGACGTGGATAGAATGAGAAGTTACATACCACCATCCGCTTCATTAATTAGAAACGAAAAAAATTAAAGGGAATAAATAGTAACAAACAAAAATAATAGTCCAACACCATATATTGTATAAAGAGGGAAATGGAAAATTGTAACGAAATTCGCTTTCTATTTTGTCACCTAATAATCTAATACTATTATATGTATATACATATTTATATTAATTGTAATTATAAAATAAAAAGTAACTCATATACAATTTTTCTTTGACGACATCAGTGGGAATTGACTTTAAAAATTATATTTCGATATTAGTTGTTTATTAATGAAAGTAATATTGTATAAAATTTGGCAACGTTTAGATAACTCTATTGCTATCCTCATTCAGGGGTGCTGATATTCGATTCAAGACTCACATATGTTAACAAACAATTATCCTTTTTTTTCCTAGAGAAAAATCGATTCGGTCATCTTCGCCGAAAGAAGTATCGGAACCTACTAAATTAAATATCTATGGCAATCTTGGTAAACTAAGGTTTCTTTCTACCAATTTGTTTTCAAACCAAGAATGTTTACTTTACCAAGATTAACATAGATATTTAGCCTAGTAGGTTCTAATATTCTTTTGGTGTTTTACTATATGGGTCTTGTATCTAACGGCAGCATGCCTGAATGAAGATGACAATATAGTTATCAAAACGTTGCTAAATTTGTAATAAATGATACTTGACTCACGAAACAACCGTATTTGTATCCGACAAAAACATTTTTGTGAGTGTACACATCATAATAAACCCTTTTAACGTGAAGTGGAATATCAGCGTAATAGCTATCACCTGTTTCACCTACAAATGTGAGGCGTAAATTAAACGTTCGGGAAACGTTGCTAATATTAAGCACGCAAACGTAGCCGACTAGGCAGGCTCACGCACCTGTGACGTAAGAAGGGACGTCCCAGATGCAGTTCACGATTCCTTATAACGACTCGCCATTTTACTTCCGTAACGGGTGTTAGAGTTAATGTTCTCGTGAGAGATGTGTTTTGTGACATTTTTAACGTGTTGTTCAGCAACGCGGCGAACGAATTTATCTCGAGACGCTGAAACAGTTTCACAATTAAATGCGCTGGTTGTGTTATTCCCAACCGAATGTTTTACACCTATATTTAAAGAATCGTTATACATGTTACTGTAAAATTGCGGATACTGGTAAATCTTGACACCTTTCAGTAGAAACTACGATTTACTAACTTAATGGTAAAAGTGCAAACTATTCTTTAATCATCGTTCATTTCAAACCTCACACAGTTGGTAAATATGTTTTACCTTAGGTGTAAGGTAAATGTTGAACACTTTAATGGCTACTTAACATAACCTGACATACCTTATTTATAATGTACACTCTCGTAGCAAGAAATACTATTAAAAAATACCTATTACTCTCTAAACCAACGGTTACCTATTGTAAAATCTAAGAGAATATGCGGGCTAGTACATTAATATGTACATAGAATAACGTTATAGGCCTTTAGAATAAATAAAATACTGAAATTTTAAAGTTTCATTTATAACATTAATAAATATACTGTGCAATCTTCCGTACAAAAATGACTCGCTGAGCTCAACCCTCCAATGACATTATTTATTTTAAATAAATAAAACCTCCTAAACACATTAGCTTTTAATTTTTATCCTCATGTACATTTCGATTGGAAAGCAAACTTCTTCAGAGGAAATTACTAAACAAATAATTTAATAGACTTATGCATTCCGATTTCCAAATATATTAATTAAAAATAATTAAATAAAAACGTAACACCTACTAAAAATAAATTATTTTCTTGTGCGCGTTTCAGTTACAAGTGATCATCATCAGTTATATATAACTACACAAATTTTAAATTACGGGTCTAGAGTTTTAGCTATAGTTAGGGCTAAGTATGTGTGTAAACCATCACTGATGATGACATCTTAGTAATAGAAACCCTTATAAATACATTGTTAGTTATGAATGGTGTTTTTTATTTAATTATTACTTTTACTGATAAACTTAAGGATTGGTATATTATTTTGTAATTATAATTTTTATCACAGTTTTGCTTTGGGGTTAATCTATTGACGTCATATACTCTGGCGCACAAAAATTAAGATACTATTATTAAATAGTTTACTGCACACAGCTTCAATAACCAGTTTAAACCTATCAACACAAACATTGATGTCCAAACAAGGACGCCAATCCACAACAAACATATTAAAGCACTTTCAAACAATAACATTCCAACCTTGCTCATAGCTAATTTTCGTACACAAAAATTTCAAATTACTCTCCACACATACTAATACCTCATCACCCTACAATTACACACTATATATGACGCAATTTCCTTCAAAATGACATATAACCGCCAAACGTAGTTTGTTACCCCCACCCCACCCATTAGACAAAGAGGTCAGTTGCGGTCCGGGTTGACAAGGGATCCTAACCCCAAAATGATTGTCTTCATTACAAAACAAACTAGGGCCATCCCTTTCTACATATTTATATTTTACAGTCTATCTTTGGAAAGAATTAAATATATACATCTATAAACTTACCTAACCTACCTAATATTATTGTTTTTTGTTAATATATTAAATCCTTAAATTTGAAAATGTTTACAAAATATGTACGATTTTAGTGTATAGAAATATAATAAATAAATGCATACACATATTTAATAATATATAAATTAAATGAAAATAGATAACTATATATTAGGCTACCTATTATATAAATGGTTAATATATAAATAATGATTTTAGACATTTTTTAAAATTTATTTAACATATAATAAAACAACTTGCATATAACTTGGGTGGGTATAAGCAATATAAGTGTCTAAGAAAACAAAAAAAGTTAAAAGAAAGAATCGCGCAATTAGGTTACCTATTTCGGTATAAATGTAGAGTGAACAGAAGTAAACTAATTGAAGTCGAAATGCGCCAACCGGCATTGCGGAGGCCATCAATATTTCGTTCGATTCAATCGAAACAAATAATCGAATGATGTTCTGCACGGCTACTACGTTGTGCTTTTATTGAAAGTCGTTTAGATGGAACGAGGTTACTTAAAGATTTCCAATCTGTCAATAGTTTGTTAGACGCTGTCGTAAATATATATTTTATAATAAAGTTGCTACTGACTTGTGTTAGTTCAGTTTTTATACGAGAGAATTATTTTTAAGAATCTTTTTACACAAAATTTCTGAAAGTTATTGGACATATACTTTTCAGATAAAATATGGTATAATTCATATAAATATATTTTCGTTAATATTTTCAACAGGATTGGTAAAAGAGTAATCATTTTATTACTGCTTATTTCTTATAAAATTTATTGTTTTCAAAATTTTATTTATTTTAAACTATTTAAAAATTTGAAAGTAAGTAATTAAAATTAATATTTTTTACAGCAATGTTAATTTTTTTATGAGAAGCATAATTTAGTTATTTACATGAAAGTACAACCTTTTTTGAATTTATGAAAAGAAATTTTAAAAAATAAGAGTAAATATAATAACGTTTCTCCTAAAAATTGAAAAATGCATGGAAGCCAGAAAATAAAACAAAATAATTGTGTACATTATCTATATTTTCTTGTGGGAAAATACCGTATGAAAACATACATTTTTATACTTTTTGTTTTGAATACAAGTAATATAAAAATATAAGTCAATTCCTTCATTTCGCTTTCCTTTCGAATTGTCCGTTTGAGAAGTAAGATTCGGATCAATTTAGCTAGATCCATTTAAAAATAAAAAGTTTCATGTATATTTATAATATGAAAATATCAGGAAACAATAAAATATGTCTTTACTTTTGTAAAAAGGATTTTTGAGCCGATGAATATCGGCTAACCATTAAAACTCGTTCATACTGTAAAATATCTGTAAAACCATATGTTTTTGTGTGTTTACTGAACACTTTTAAAAGGTAAAAAACCAGTGATAGTAAAATATCTAAGTCATCCGCAGCCACTCAAATCGTTGACAAATAGAAATAGATTTACTTTATTAAACTATTTTATAACGTTTATGGGTTGGACCTCATTTAGATAGTTATAAAGTAGGGCCTACCTGTAAAATGATTACTAAAATATTAAAAAAAAACAAACTATGCATTCCAATAAAATAATTCATTGGAATATACTACAATAAAAGTATTCTGAAAAGCTTCAATATCACAAACATAACTAATATTACAAGTTACCTATAAAGTGTTTCAGACACCTTGTAGTAGTAGTTATTTTTTATTATTTTTGTGGTATTGGGGTTATTGCCAATATTTTTAATCTAATTTAAGGACCACTTTACCCTTTTATATTGTAGATTGGAATATGGTTAAACCGATTTTGTAAAAAAGTTACTAAGACAGGTAAAAATAAAAGATCTATTTAAACTCTAGCCAAAGAAATCATATAGGTCTTTACTGTTACTATTCATACCGTACTTAAGTTATAAATAATTATTACGTAACTAAGTGAATACTTAAGAACTTATTTGCTTCTAAAGTAGGTACCAAAGTATTCATTTAGTTACACAATAATTACTTATATTTTATTCAGGGAATTCAAGACGATTAGAGCCAGCAGCGTACTGAAATTGTTAAGGTATACTCTAGATTCGAATTGCCTCAAACGCCCTGCAATAGACTGTGCAGAACAGCTGATCGGTAAACTCTGAAAACATTGTGGACCTGGGCACACTCAACACACTCAGTGCAACTCGTCTATCTATTTTATAAGGGCCTAGCTGAAACGAAGAGCTTTACGTTATTGCTGCGCAATACGGCGACGAGTTGTCGGTAAATTTTCTTGCCAGCTTTACTTATTTGATCAATGCTGCCTAATCCGTGGAATTTATTGCCTGAACTCACGCAAAGCAATTCGCAACCCGAAGACTAAATCCATTTTACTGCAATAAGACAATTTAATTTATAAAGCGGTGGAGGTTTACCTAATAACTGCAATTGTAACAAAATTAATTTTATCTGTTTTCATACCGAAGTTTACTAAAAGGAAAGTTTTTGTTTGAAAATAAAAAGTACAGTATAGTCTCGGTGATTCGAGGTAGATGAGACCTAGACCCCTTCGGATTACCGAAAACTTGGATCACACGGAAATACGTTCCTGTACATTAGAACAAATAAGGGTTCTAATGAACTCTAATACTATGATTAAGAATGTACAAAATACGATTATAGAACTGTATTGATTACAGTACTTACATAAAATTAATGTTGTACTTGGAACACATTGTTCATCACGGTTGGTAAATTTTTTGGGAAACGTTGTGAATTGTCTTCTGCGTCTGCTTTCAGATTTTTTTCCTACGGTGTCGCGTAGACGACTTAGCAGAAGCATATCTATTGGCATGGTGTCTGTTGTTCAAGTTAGGGTAGTGTAGTTTCCAAGGCTGACGTTCATTTACCGTAACTAATTTTCGTTTCTTGTACTGTCTCGGTCAAACCTACATCTCTAATCTCGTCATCACTGTCTTCAGTAGTTTCCTGTTACATTTCAATAGTCGTAACATGTTTTATTGTTAATTACTTACATTTTTGTTAAGACATCTCAAATCTGTTCTTATAGTGGATCAATGACACAGTCAACAGTTTTATTATGACAGGATTTTATTCCATGACATATTTATTGTTTCTTCTATTACTTCGATCCATGATTCGACTGTAAAGTATACAACTCCCGTAACTGTAATTGGTTTTAGAAATCCTACAATGTTTTCTTCCCTTTCAGTCGCTCCCAAGAGAGACTGTAAAGTATATCATGTGTATTTGTAATCCATAAACTGAAGGACACCCTGATCGATTAGCTGGAGTAGGGTCGTAACATTTGCGGGAAGATATAAACCACGGATATCATCAGAGCATAGTTGATCTTCATCTGGATGCGACGAAGCTCTGCCTAACAGTAAATAAATTGAATTTCTTTTCAAATAGATATAATAGTATGAAATAGAAATAAGCTCGAATTTAACGGAACGTCAAAAAATCGGGACTCGGATTTTCGAGACTCTACTGTACTTTAAAAAAAAATAGGATAATCAGAAAATTACTGAAATACAAAACAATACAACCCAAGATCAGTAGGTAGGCATCTGCGGGCATTATAGAGATTTTATCAACTTAATAGATTGATTCTCCCTAAAACCCGACACCAGAACACTCTGTAAGCGAGAATCTCTTCTCTCTTCAGGCTCAAGATGCCTGTGCAACAAATCCATCAGTAAACTAACATCTTTACACGCTATGACCAAATATGAGAATTAATCATTGCTTTCGTGTCACACAACTCTGAAACGCATACCTTTCAGCATATACCTTACAACATATGATTTCACGTAACAGCTGATTTTGTGTTATACGTTATGTTGTAGAACATCCGTTTTACAAGTAGATTATTATTATATAGTTTTGATCAGTTAATAAATATATTGATTTATTTAAATTTTGATAAATCTCAATAAAAATAATTCAATGTAACGATAATGATAAGTTATGTATTTTTAATCAACTTTTTAAAAGGAAAACATTTTTAGGCCCGTCTTATCATTTTTATAGAACTTATTTGAATTGTTGAAATAATTAGAATTTAGTAAACATTTAACAAATGTTTTTTATTACCCACATTATTTTATTAATAAGTACAATAAATAATAGTCTTTATTAAATACATGTACCAAATAAAGTTGAAAAAATTATTATTGAACGTACAAATTAATATTTTTTGTAAAAAATGTTGTGAAGCTATTAGTTCTATGTTATAATTTTTGTGGGAATCCCCCGAGTCCCAGAACCAAATTTTGTTATTATTTCCTCTACTCGCTAGACGATAACTATCAGGCACTGGCTTATATATCTGTTAGTGAGCTTGCGTTAGTGTGGGCAAATATATACCCAAATATTTTGGTGTATTTCCTTAGTTAGTATATCATTAGTTAAAGTTAAACAATTACCGTGAATAGGCAAAGTTATATCTCCAACAACTTCACATGTCCAGGATTGTTGCCAGTAAAATGTGATTAGGAAATAAATATAAGTTTAAAATTCACAGTTAATTGGAAGAATCGTCGTTAAATAACGGAGGAATGGGTTTCAAACGCGGATTATTAACGAGGTAACTATATTTTATGAAATGTGTTCGTTAATTTGCTATAGGATGATTTAAATCTAGAGCAAACGAGAACCAGATTTAAATAACAGATTTTAAAAACGATTCAGGCTATGTGGGTTTTACAACATTATAAAAGGTTTTATATTCAGAAAAGCTTTCAAGGTCTTCTTATTCAAACAAAATTATATAATGTTAAATGTTTAATTCTAATATTTATTTAAAATGTACTTTCAAAGTATATTTAAAATTACATTTCTCTCATTTCTTTTATACTATCTGTAAGTTTCTATTGAATTCAAAGATATATTATATAAATGTTTTAAAGAAATTATGTTTAAAATGATACAAATGGCGTCTTCTAAAGTTTGTTGAAAAAAATTAAAAATTATTATAAAATTATTTCTAAATAATTTAGGTTAGGTAGGGTTAGTTTTTGCTGTGTTTTTAAAAAAATAATCCATCGAGTTTTCACTAAATAGGTTTACACCAAACTAGGACCAAGTCCCGAGTATGAGGGTATGGGCCTTAGATAAGGCCAGGTGAGAATGGATAAAGGTCGAATTGCACTACATGGATCGAAGTAATCAGAAGGGGTATTGAGGTACGGAAAGGCTGGCCATTCGGAAGCTTCTATTGGTCCAAATACACACACATACTCGTACACACACACACACACACACATACATTCTGGAATCTGTCAGCCAGGTTTTGTAAATAAATACCACTCTATACATGTACTTCAGTTTAATATGCAATTAATTGAGAACAAATATTTGTGATTTGTTCATTTTATCATTAACATAAATTCATATCACACACACACACACACACACACACACACACACACACACACACACACACACACACACACACACACACACACACACACACAAACACACACACACGCGTAATATATATTCATGAACCATATTGTATATTCATTCAAAATAACCTTAAATAAACAAAAGAAAAACATGAATTTTTCATATATATCGTGGCTGCTGCGATTAGCTACGATCAGTGAAGGAAATGAAATCGAATTTTTTACGAGCACACGCGCAGAACAGGCCCACGTCAAACGAGATCCGATTTTTGAGATGGATTCTCATAAAGCACTTTACGACGGGTAATCGGATTCCTTTTCCCATCCATCCACATTTATAAAGGACATGTCTGACAGGATATCAGAGGATTTGTACGATACACTATTTATTTTAATCCTCCCAATGCTGGCGGTGCTATGTCTGGCACGATACTTCGATATATCTCTTCGGTCAACACTACGTCGTAAGCCTATCGATTGTAAAACTTGTTTTTACCAAGTAATCGTATAAAATCAACACCGAAGTTTCATCCCGTTGAAACGTTTTGAATCAATAGGACTTCTCAGATTTTGCGTCGACGGTATTGCGACAGCAAATTAATATTGCCTATCTGTCCGCCATATAAATCCAAAGAATAAATCTGTGTAATATTTTACTGTACAACGTTATGTATTGTTTCTAAATTCTTTGCCTACTTGTCATAGAATAGATAAATACAGCCTATAAGGTCAGTAGCATCCTTTTAATTTATGTTAACCTTATAGCTCTTAACTAAGACTACACCAATTATGATTTAGTTGTCATGTTACTAACGTTTTTATAAAAAATACACCCTGAAAAATGTAAAAATGAGTAAATGTTGCAAATCAAATATGGATAGAAGTTGAAAGACTATAAAAGTAACCTCTCTTTACAAACGCAGTTACTGTGTTTACTGTTATTTATTAATAAAACTGTGAGCTATATTTTACTGCATTAAATTACTAACCAGTTACTTTACAATATATTACCAAAGTATCTAATTAGATATAACTATTCTTTGAGCTTCGCTTGTAAGGTTAGGTTAAAACAAATAAAAGACTTACACAAATGTGATGACAAAGTCAATGACATGATGATGACTTTGTCATTTCAACGCGTATGAGTCAATAAATGATTAATTTGTGAGTTTTGTGTATGTCTTTTATTTGTTTTATCTAATTAGATTTGATTATAAATAAATAACAAGTGTCCTAACCCTAACATTCAGCAACCGGTTTGCTTACTTTAAGAAAATCAATTTCAATTCATTTATAATTAAGCCTATAATAATTATGTAAAGCGTATAAAGTTATAGTAAAGAGGTATAATGCAATACTGTATTTCTTGAAGAATAACTCGCTAAGGCGTCTGTTTGTAGTCTACGAGTAAAGAGGTATAATGTAGTGTGGTATTTTTTGAAGAATAACTCGCTAAGGAGTCTGTTTGTAGTCTACGAGTAAAAAGGTATAATGTAGTGTGGTAGTTCTTGAAGAATTACTCGCCAAGGAGTCTGTTTATAGTCAACGAGTAAAGAGGTATAATGTAGTGTGGTATTTCTTGAAGAATAACTCGCTAAGGAGTCTGTTTGTAGTCTACGAGTAAAGAGGTATAATGTAGTGTGGTATTTCATGAAGAATAACTCGCCAAGGAGTCTATTTTGTAGTCTACGAGTAAAAAGGTATAATGTAGTGCGGTAATTCTTGAAGAATAATTCGCCAAGGAGTCTGTTTGTAGTCTACGAGTAAAGAGGTATAAGGCTATGTTTATACCACTAATTAATGTAAGTTTTAACCAACCAATATTTAAGACTTACACTGTTTAACATTGAGCAGTGTAATATGTTTACACTTATACTTATTTAACAGACTGTATACACTGTTTAAGACATTAAAACATTTTTTTTCTCATTTAGACTGTAAACATAGGTAATATAGAAAAAAAATGGGAACAGTTACATCGATTATCAAGTATAACCGGTAACTACAAAAAACATTAAGCAAACGTTTTTCTAAAAAACATACTGTTGTTAATTTTTCTTGAAATACGTATATTGTTAATAACAGCACATATTTATTCAAATGAGTTTATGAGATGAAATGTTTTGAGTAAATAGACCTATAACGAGAATTGTGTGGCTCATATTTTAATAAAAATAATTTTTACTATAGCAGTAGTGTTTATAGTGTATACTGTAGTTATACAGTGGTGTATAAATGACGGATGTTTAAATAATACTTATCCTTAATTAATTGTTCAACACTGCAGTGTTCAAAACAGTTATTTTCTGTACCAATAATTTCCAGTGCACGTCTACAGAGGAAACCCGTGTCGGCGACCTATAACAGAGGGAGAAATTCATAAATCAAAACAATCCCCGGGAAACTACAGGCCTTATGCAATGCTGCCAACGTAAATAGATTTGATAACAAGACTTGGCCCTAGATAAAGGTTCTTGTGCCGCTTCGGACGCAGGAAACTACACGCCTTATGCAATGCTGCCAACGTAAATAGATTCGATAACCAGACTTGGTCCTACATAAAGTTTCTTGTGCCGCTTGGGACACGGAAAACTACAGTCCTTATGCAATGCTGCCAACGTAAATAGATTTGATAACAAGACTTGGCCCTAGATAAAGGTTCTTGTGCCGCTTCGGACGCAGGAAACTACACGCCTTATGCAATGCTGCCAACGTAAATAGATTCGATAACCAGACTTGGCCCTACATAAGGGTTCTTGTGCCGCTTCGGACGCAGGAAACTACAGGTCTTATGCAATGCTGCCAACGTAAATAGATTCGATAACCAGACTTGGTCCTACATAAAGTTTCTTGTGCCGCTTGGGACACGGAAAACTACAGTCCTTATGCAATGCTGCCAACGTAAATAGATTTGATAACAAGACTTGGCCCTAGATAAAGGTTCTTGTGCCGCTTCGGACGCAGGAAACTACACGCCTTATGCAATGCTGCCAACGTAAATAGATTCGATAACCAGACTTGGCCCTACATAAGGGTTCTTGTGCCGCTTCGGACGCAGGAAACTACAGGTCTTATGCAATGCTGCCAACGTAAATAGATTCGATAACCAGACTTGGCCCTACATAAAGGTTCTTGTGCCGCTTGGGATGCGGGAAACTACAGGCCTTATGCAATGCTGCCATCGTAAATAGATTCGATAACCAGACTTGGCCCTACATAAAGGTTCTTGTGCCGCTTGGGACGCGGGAAACTACAGGCCTTATGCAATGCTGCCAACGTAAATATATTCGATAACCAGACTTGGTCATACATAAAGGTTCTTGTGCCGCTTGGGACGTTTATGATACATTGTCGCAAGCGGTGAACAACTTTGGCCGGTCTAGGTTTGGAAACAATTTAGTGGAAATCGATAAAGGAAATGTTCTATTGTTCGCGTTCGTTAAGTTGCAACAGGTACTCTGGATCACATGGGCAGGCGTAATTAGTTCCAGAGTCGCTTAAAAACTCTTACAGTTCTTTGCTATCGTTAACAGCGGTATCGCTGAATTCGGTAACGATCTAATGAAACATAATTTGTAATTGTAATATACGTGTGTATGTATAGCGTATATAGGTAAACTATACCCATTTGTATAATACATTTGTACTTACATTTGTAGATACTTGTATGTTATACAAATGGGTATAGTTGTCAATGATATAATTTATTACAGTATAATTAATAGAAACATTAATTTGGAATATTCAATGTATAGAAACCTACATAAGCTAATAAAAACATACTAAATAATTCTTTTCATTCACCGTCACAAAAATGGCTGCATTGTATACTTTATTATGTAGAATACAGAAAGGTTAAATGAATAACGACAATTGACAAAAAATGTCTGTTATAAAAGTGTTAACGGAAATTGATAAAAAGGAGAACTGTAGATAAATTAAACGTTAAAATAAAAACGAAAATTAATAATAATACTACTAATAATGATAACAGAAAAGAAGGTAAAAGGGCTACTTTTAATTATAAAGTCAATGAAATGATTTCATTAACGTCAACTAAAATACTGCACGTAAAGATAAAAAACTTATGAAAGAAATAACAATTGATTAATCTAAACTTATTAAATTGAAACTAAAGATTATATCCAAGATAAAATTGGAATTTATAAAATAAAAATTGGAATATAATGTGACAAATATTATATAAGACAAACAGATTATTAAATAAAGAACAGATACAAAGAACACTTAAATGCATGCATAAAATAACACAGACATAAATAAAATTTCCCCATAGATTAAAAAACTACATTATATTCATAATCGAAACAATATGACTTTGATTAGAAATTTGAATATTGGAATTAAAATGAATACAAGTGAAAATGTATAAATAATATAACATAAATGAGGTACTTGAAGGACAAACACAAATAAAAAGTAACCATTGTGTACTATACAATATTCTAGAATGTTAACAATGCCATATAAATGAGAATATAACAAAGATATGATCTAATCATTTGTGTTCAGTTTTGATTAATTTTTAATGTTTTAAAAATGCTTGAACTACTAGCGAAAACGTTAAACTATATTCTATATAAATATTATTACTTGTTTTGCATTATATTTGTGTTATGTATATTTGTTTCATTTATTTTTAGTATAGTTTTGAGTGATGCGTTTCGGATAGCCTTAATGTTTTAAAGCTCATCGATCCCTTATTTACCTTTTATACGTTGTAACAATACGGCCAAAGTTCGAAACTGAAAATGTTATAAAATTGATATTGCTAGAATAATTTATATTTTTGCGGAATTTGTTAGCACATTTGATTTCTATAAATAACATTTCTATTTATCTTTGTAAATACACTAGTGACTATCCGAACTGCATTGGATAGATAAAATTTAATTTTGGTTACAATATTTATTGGAAAGCTGTAATTGTTTCTTATATGTACAGATTTGGAAAGTATAATTAGAGACACATACACTATAAACAAGAATAGCTTTGTATCTTTAAATTATTCTTCAACAAAAGGAAATACATTGTTTAGCAAAGCTACAATTTACCTATTACTAAATGTAACGCTTCAAAATACTGAAGTACTGAAATACATTTCTGTACTATATTAAGTACACGTTTAAAATAATAATAAATAGAACCAATTATAATGAACTCTTCAATAAGGGAATATAATTGACTAGAGTTGATGAATTGAAGCATGTGGTGGGGATATATCATTGTAAAAACAGAATTTTAATAAATGAAGAACTGGACAGAGTAATCAACAGGATGAATTGTTCGGTGAGTGAATTCCCCCGCGGCTCATACAGACACAGTGTGCTTGTTAAAGCGCAATAGTTCGATGTGTTTGAGGATGAAAGGAAGCCACAGCCTTCTCTACATTTTGTACTTTAGATGTTTCCTCTACACGCTAATACACAGACATATGTGTTTACTATGCACTATTTATAATTAAATGCGCAGGAAAATATAAGTTAATCACGTGTTGTTACAGTGTTTTGAAAGAATTGTTCGGTTAATACGAGTATATTTAGTGAACCAATATTTGACTAGCTTTGGATATAGCAAAAGTATTAGACGGTTTTATTCGAATAATAGCAATAAAATTACCTTTCCTCGCCCCGATAGAGAGTGGGTCGCATCTATGCCCCATGTAGTGTTTCTTTATTTACAGTTCTAGGGAGTTTTGTAATTTATAGAGTGTTAGTGGCTAACTGGGTTGCATCTATGCCCCATGTAGTGTTTCTTTATTTACAGTTCTAGGGAGTTTTGTAATTTATAGAGTGTTAGTGGCTAACTGGATTGCATCTATGCCCATGTAGTGTTTCTTTATTTACAGTTCTAGAGAGATTTGTAATTTATAGAGTATTAGTGGCTAACTGGGTTGCATCTATGCCCCATGTAGTGTTTCTTTATTTACAGTTCTAGGGAGTTTTGTAATTTATAGAGTGTTAGTGGCTAACTGGGTTGCATCTATGCCCCATGTAGTGTTTCTTTATTTACAGTTCTAGGGAGATTTGTAATTTATAGAGTGTTAGTGGCTAACTGGGTTGCATCCATGCCCCATGTAGTGTTTCTTTATTTACAGTGCTAGGGAGATTTGTAATTTATAGAGTGTTAGTGGCTAACTGGGTTGCATCCATGCCCCATGTAGTGTTTCTTTATTTACAGTGCTAGGGAGATTTGTAATTTATAGAGTGTTAGTGGCTAACTGGGTTGCATATATTTTCCATGTAGTGTTTCTTTATTTACAATTCTAGAGAGATTTGTAATTTATAGAGTGTTAGTGGCTAACTGGGTTGCATCCATGCCCCATGTAGTGTTTCTTTATTTACAGTGCTAGGGAGATTTGTAATTTATAGAGTGTTAGTGGCTAACTGGGTTGCATCCATGCCCCATGTACTGTTTCTTTATTTACAGTTCTAGGGAGATTTGTAATTTATAGAGTGTTAGTGGCTAACTGGGTTGCATCTATGCCCCATGTAGTGTTTCTTTATTTACAGTGCTAGGGAGATTTGTAATTTATAGAGTGTTAGTGGCTAACTGGGTTGCATCTATGCCCCATGTAGTGTTTCTTTATTTACAGTTCCAGAGAGATTTGTAGTTTATAGATTGTTAGTGGCTAACATGAACGTTTTTCCTAGCTTTCGTAATCACGAAATCATCTTATGTGACTTAATATAACTTTAACTAAATACTTTCATTATTGGTTACTTAATACCGCCTCTATCCGACCTAGAGTATGTCAAACCACGGTCCTGTTCCCATGGGCGCTAGGGAGGGCTGGATGTGAAGGCATTGCATACTAAAAACGTAGGAAAACATTAAAGTTTTAACAGTTTTTAATCTATTACTACCTATAAAGGACTAGGCTACGGTACGTAATATATAATGAAAATAAATACATTAATCTAAAAACTTTCACATTTTATTAAACAACAATATAATATAAACATTCAAGGAAAACACACATTTTTTGTATATAAATATTTTAATTCTAAGTCATGTCCTACAATTCACCAATTTATAAAATAATTTTTTTGAAAACATTCACTGGTTCGTAAATGATGCCTGGATATTTATTCTGATTTTGTTAAAGCTGGGGGCGATCAGGTGGCTGCGGCCCTCTTCCTCCTGAGTATGGGTGCCCATGCTTGTTTCTTCGCCTACACGACTGATATGTATATAAAGAACATTTAGTTACAAGGAAAATGAATTAGTTGGAATGGACGTATCACACGTGTAACTAATACGTTTTCCTTGTAGCGTCTGTGTTTTCTTGTTTTTACCGTAATACAAGTTACAGTGCTGGAGTATTATTGTAGTGATATTTCTGTCTCTAACTTCCACTTAGATGGCAATACGTGATTCTCTTATTAATCCTGTTTGAGAAACTGTAGATCAACCTTCTGATAATAGTAAATATTTTAGTTTAAGTAATTTATTCTCTAATATTCAAATAAAAATATAATAATTGCATCAGTTGTATAAAATATTATTGTTTTAAAGGTAATTTTTCAATTAATTAATAATTTAATATAATAATATGATTTATATTTTGATTATTTGCATTATTATTTATATTACATATGTAAAGAGTTAATATATTATTTATGTAAAGAAATAATATAAAAAAATATATGCACAGTAATACAATAATAATATAGTGTTAAAATAATTATTAAAGTGTAGTATGACAATTATTTAGAGCTTTACATAATTTAATATAGAGTTAATATATTAAATGCAAAGAGGGTTAATTTATTATTTATAAATAGAGTTAATATATCAATTATATAAAGATGATATATTACTTGTATAGAGTAAATATGTTTTTATTTATGTAGAGAGTAATAGGGCATACTTAGTATATAGGGAGTTAATATATTATTTATGTATACAGGTAATATATTATTTATATTGAGTATATATAACTATATATAGTTGTTATATTATTATAGAGTTAATATACTAATATTTAGTTATACAGGTAATATATTATTTTATTAAATAATATATAAGAATTTATTAGAGTTATATACTCATTATATAAAGCGTAAATATTTTATTTATATGAAGTTTATCGTAATAATTATATTTATATAATTCTTGTATTTGTATTTTGACTTAGTTCTTTATTAATACACAAGAATACATATTGCGATATATATATATATATATATATATATATATATAGAGAGAGAGAGAGAGAGAGAGAGAGAGAGAGTTATTATATGAATTATATAGAGATTTAATCTAAATATTACATAGAGAGAATATATATTTATTATATCAGGAGTTGATATATATATATATCAACTATGTATATAGTTAATGTAATAACTAAATAGAGAGGTTATATACAAGTTATATAAAGAGGAATTATATTAATAATATATAGAGATAATATATAATTTATATAGAAATATATTATATTAATTAAATATATACTAAGACATCTAAGTTATATAAAAGTTAGGATGTTAAATTTGTAGAGAATGACCTAATATATTAGTTATATAAAGAGGAAATATATTAGCTATAAAGAGAGTGAATATATTAATTACATACTGAGTTAGTATAACAATTGTATAGAGATTTAATATAATAATTTTATATACGGTTAATATATTAATTATAACGAAAGGTAATATAATAAATAAGTAGAGAAAAGAATTATTGTAATAACTGCATAGAGAGTTATTATATTATTTATACTTAGAGTTATTATAACATTTATTAATGTAATATTAAAATAATATTTTTGCTCCAAAATAATAGTAAACATTGACCATATTGACAATAGTTCCCTATATACTGTAAGTTCGCTCGGATGATAATTTTCCATAAGACTAATATTCACTAATAACAAGAAAATAATTCATTCTTTAAAAGTACTCAAACAAATCAGACACCATAATTAAATATTTTCACCTTATGTCATAGCAATAGGTTTACTAGGAAAATTAAGTTTGAACAAGGATATTTTGGTATAGAGTTTAGCGATATGTTTAAATCTAAGTAAATTGTGATCAAAATGCAAAATAAAGTGGTACTAGAAGTTTAATTGAATTCAGATTTGCCTCAAAGTATGAAAGTAGTTTGATATAAACAACAGAGACGAATTAGAAGTAAAAGAGATATAAAAAGAAAGAGAGAGTTCTTAGATAAGTAACTTGCAGTATATTAAACGCTGATAAACACAGCATACAACTGAATAAAACAAGAAACTAAACCCGCCAGATTAAATTATCACATTAATTAATAATACATAATTTATTTTCTATACACTTGTGCATTTATAACAATGGTTTTAGCTATTTAATAATACTATCGATTCCTATTGAACATTTTGTGGTTGTAAAGCGGACCAAGTTTCTTCAGGCGTCTTAGTAATGTATCATAAAGTTCCCAAGTAGCGCAAGAAGCTTATTTAGTGCCGAGCGTGGTTATCAAATCTATTAAGTTGGCAGCAATGCGTTAAAGACACAAAACCCAGAGACATATCTTTGCCCTATTGTTTCTCAAGGGATTGCCTTGATTTATGGATCCCCCCTTGTTCCTATATTATAGGTTTCCAGCATAAGTTTTGTTCAGGTATTTCACCCTATACAGAATTCTACAACGGAAGAACGAAAATGCTATCTATTCGTATTTGCTGTATATGTTTGCTATAGAAAACGCGTTATGAATTGGGGAAGAACCTTTATCTAGTTATTCATCTAAGTTATAATTAATAATCTCAAAAAGAAAAACAAATATTTATATATACATAAAACCTTTGTCTAAATAACAAATATGACCCGATTAGGTCTTTAGTTAGAGTTATATAAACCGTGCAGATTATGTAAGGTAAATTAAGTATCATATTCTAAAACTAAAATGTATAGACTAAATGTCCAAACAATAGCAAACATATATATATATATATATATATATATATATATATATATATATATATATATATAATTAATAAATTAAAAATATTTCAAAAACAAGAATACTTTTAATGAATATATTTTTGAAATATTTTTAATTTATTAACTATATTACAAGAAAACATATCACCATATTTAATATATATATATATATATATATATATATATATATATATATATATATATATTTATTTATTTATTTATTTGAGTACAATGTTTTGTCTTTCATAACGTTACAATATTTTTTTGTGCTGGTGCGTTTCAAGTGACTCCATTTTCAAAAGGTAAGTCGTACTTTTTAAGCTTGAGAAGTACGATTTAAGTTTTGAAAATGTAGTCTATTTGTTTAAAACAATATTTATAATGTAATATATAGACGGTTATTTGATTTTAAAATCTAATTATTATTTCACTTAGAATATTGAAACATTCTTTACTTACAGTTCAGTAGAAATATTTTTTTTGCCTTTATTCTTATGCAAATGGTAGACTGAAATCCGAAGGGGTTACAGAGCTTCTATTGGATATCAATGAAGTGTGTTATGCTTCACAACCTCATATGGTTGTCACCTGATAATATCAAAGTTTCAAAAAACCTCACTCTTTTTAATATATATATATATATATATATATATATATATATATATATATATATATATATATATACACAAGAAAAGATATAGTATGTATATATATATATATATATATATATATATATATATAGTGCAAAAATGACCAAATGTAATTCAAAACAGAAGACGATTCTTACTAAACATAGTTAAATTATTTCTGATATTTGTGCCCAAGAAAAAAAAATGGAACTTGTCATTAAAAATACGTATATTCAGAATTGCTCTTTAAAGGTTTCAATTAAAAAAACTTGTACAAGCCAATCAGTATCCAATAATTACGCAATAAACAGGTACATCAAAGCCACCCCTCCTCCAGAGCACTTTGACTTCAGAAATAATTTATTCATCCCTTCCATGCAACAGGAGTTTCATTAAACCTACCCTTCTTCGAGTTTATTACATGCATCAATCTTTTATAAAATACAAAAGTGAACTTTGAGCGACTATCAGGTTATTGTCAATTTTACCGTCATTACTCAATATCTAATGAACTAAATTGTTGCTTTAGGTTCTGTAACCACATCCAGACGTTATGTCTTCCTTCGCTTTACCTTGTTTTAGTTGTCTCTTATTATATTTATTTTATAAAAATTTGAATTCTTTTATAATATAGACATGTAAAAAATGGAGCTAAAAACTAATTTTAAAATACATAGAACCGAGCTAAAACAGTTACAGATACACACACGGATGCTCAGGTGCACAAGCACAAAACCCCAACACACACACACACACACACACACACACACACACACACACACACACACACACACACACACACACATACACACACACACGCACACACGCACACATACACACGCACACGCACACGGACACGCACACTCACACTCACACTCACACTCACACTTACACTCACACTCACACACACACACACGCGCGCGCGCGCACAGACATGTTCATCCACTCGCACGCGCAGGCGCACGTACACGCACTTGCACACACACTCGCACACGCACATGCGTACAGGTGCAGTAACTCTTTCTCTCACACCCACACACACACATGTCTTTTTGTACGCATGTGTACGACTGTGTGAGTTTGTATTTGTATGCGTGTACATTAGCATTCATGTGTGTATCTGCAAGTGTTTTATATCACTACTATGTATTTTAAAATACGTTCTTAACGTCATTTACATGTTTATATTATAAAGGAATTCAAAATAATATAAAATAAATCCATATATATATATATATATATATATATATATATATATATATATATATATATATATATATATATATATATATTGCGGATCAGTTGGATGTTTTAAAAATCTTTTTTAATCGAATACACTTTTGACGAAACGTGGTTTGTTTATATTTTTCAGTAATAAATTGTTGAATAATTTTTTCTGAGGATATGCAGTTCTATGAGGGTAAAATATTTCTTCAACTAAATTATATCTTTCATTTCATTTCAAGGTAACTTCCAATGTTTTAGTAAGCTGCTTACAGGTGTCACCTATTTATCGTAGGGTTTTGTCCCAACACCACATGAGCATTCCCAGAATATGATATCCAAGAAACCAGCTCAATTCTGGCAAGCAAGAGACTTGGCTCATCTCGACTTTGACCCATCTACTTTCAAGTACCACAGTAAAATAATCTTTTTATATTCTCCTTGCTATTACTTCTTCTGCTTTGGTTGTAACTGGTAAACCCTACACATTATTTCAATTGGATCGTATACTCCATGTATGCGATCATTCACACGTGTTTCCACGATCTTTCCTTGATTCTTAACCCTGGTTTACCTCGTTTTGTCTTTATATTTATCATAATTATTATCCACGGTCCTTCGTCTTCCTTTGTAGGTGATATTAGTAAAAACTACTGATAATTTTAAAACCACAGAAATATAGATGACAAAAAACGTTCTCCAAACGAGTCTAAGATTCTTTTTTCGTAAGCCCTTCATCGCACTCCGTTTATCAACAAAGGAGGCGCTGAAATAAACAACGCTGTACAAAAAGGTATGTATTGAGACTCTATAATAATTACTTGCGACTGCCGAAGGAAACCCAAAATAACACCGATCGAAAAGAGAAACAAATTTTGTGTAAGAAGATAAAATTAAAGATTATTTTCGAAGAAAAGGTGATAGGGAGAAAGTAGACTGAGACTTCTATTGGATATCAATGGAGAAGTGTGTTATGCTTCACAACCTCATATGATTGTAACCTGATAATATCAAAGTTTCAAACAACCTCCCTTTTTTAGATATATTTACAAGAAAACATATAATATATACATATATATATATATATATATATATATATATATATATATATATATATATATATATATATATACCATAAAATAAATAAATTACGTATATATATATATATATATATATATATATATATATATATATATATATATATATATATATAGTACGAAAATAACCAAATATTGTATAATTCAATGCAGAAGACGACCTCTTACTAAACCTCGTTAAATTATGTTTGATATTTGTGAGTACGAAAAAAAATGGAACCTGTCATTAAAAGACATGTTTTACTGATAAGAACTTTGCAGGGATCTCGATTTGTTTGCCCTCATTGTTCCACAATTGTCAATTTACGGTCTACTAACGTGTTGAGCATCATTCTGATTCTTCCTCAAGTATATCTCTTATAAAACCAGAATTACCTGCTATATTGGAGAATTTTAGTAGCACAAATACGATTACTGTACTATTGGAAAAGGTATACGTAAATATAACACTGGGGTCCTCGGGATCCCACGGCCACTTATATTGTTTATTGCACCTGCAGCAGTAGACTGCAAGATGTTAAAACCAGTGTGCGCTCTACCCAGGCGTACCAACTGAATTTACATGGGGGCTAAATATCCCGAAAAAAATATTACAAAATAATTACCCAGTAAATATAGTGTGAACCCCAGTGTTATATTGAAGGTTAAAGCGTTTCTCAATAAGTATTTTATATAATACGAGTGACACCAGATTTATGTAATGAATTTCGAAAACGCACGAAATAATAAATCCGGGGCAGAAAGCGCCTTGTGTAATGAGCAGGTGAAAGGTTAAATGGATTGGAAACAAAAGTGGGGGTGGAGAGAAATGGGGCATATTAATCCCTCGCACACTCCAGCTTTAACTTGGAGAATTTCTTTTTTAATGGAGACAATGATGTTTAAGAGTAAACAAAAAATTGACTTGGAAATGTGGTCATAGTATTTTACAGTGTAATCACTTTTTCACAGATGATTTATTTTAAAATTTTATTCATATCCAAAGTTTTTGCTTGTTTGAATGATACAAAAAAAAAATACTTCGTTATACTCTCATACAATGCGCAAGAAATGTTTATTTATTTTTCTAAACATTTTAAATATATATAACAATTTACCTGCATACAAATTAGGGTTTTTTTTCAAACGTTCAGCTTTATCAAAAGAAACCTTCCACAACACTATCGTCCGGAAATAAAAGGAGAAGGAACATGCATAAAATGCGTAGATTTTTTAATAAACCAAAAATTTACTGAACTTACATTAAATGTAACACAGTTGACGAATAATTTGAAAGAAGTTTTGCGTTCGTACTTTCAAGGAAAAAAGTCCGTGAGTAGCCTATAATTACCTCCAACGGATAGAAAATTATTATGAACGCAACTAGGATTAAGGTACATATAATCCCTGGTACAAGATATATATATATGTATATATATATATATATATATCTAATGCATTATTGTATTAGTATTATTTATTCTTGATGATGTTGGTAAGGATTCTTACTGTTTATCAACGAACAGCTTTCAATAAAATTAATAAATAATATTTGTATTTGAATAACCTCAGTTGTTGTTTATTATTATTCAAGAAAACACACACACAGACACACACACACACACACATATATATATATATATATATATATATATATATATTTGTTTATTTATTTATAAATACCAGCTGTATGGTCTAACTCTTTACTGTGGTATATTGTGGTTGTGTAGTTTTATAGAAGAGAACTGTGAAACAAAACAAAGCTTGCGTTTCACAGAAGTTAAATTTTGTTATACATTAGAGGGTAAGGCAATACAAATAGAGATAAAGGGGTGTCAATTTTTGATCTAACCGTTGCCAGAATCAATCTGTAGGAAATATTTCCCCAGTTTTCCTCACTCATCCATGAAGAAGCCCCCTCCAGCTCCGTCATTGATCATTTGCATTATGCGATCATAAATGCTCTTTTGTTCACGCCTTATTTTGGGATTACTTTATTTTAGATACATGTGGCGCTTACTGGTGTTATAATTCTGTTCAGAGCACAGATCCACATCGGATGAATCAGTCGCAGCTAGGGTAGGTACCTACATTCCCAAATAACCTGTGTTTACGATTTGGAGTGCATCAACCACGACACGATAACACAATAGTACCTCGATTAATTTGAAAATTAATTCAGATTGAATAATAATCTGAAAGGGATACAACAGGATTTTTTTTTGTTAATTGAGAATGTAATTGGGTATAGGTAATATTTCATAAGTGACTGGTGGGTAGCTAGTCGTGTGTGATCCTATCGCTTGCGGCTGATGGCAAGGTTGCTGGTACACAACTGAGCGTTGAAAAAGCTCTTTTCTAGCAGTCGTAGTTGTGTTACTGTCGCGGAAAATAAATATAATTAATCTTTGAAGCAGGTTATTTGTCATATTAAAATTTGAGCTCAATTGATGCTAAATAGGGATTGTGTAAATAAGGATGCTCAACTGTGCAATATAGGATTGAAATATAATGGAAATTATACACTTAAGGAAAGAGAATAGGAAAGTAATGGCGACTCAGTTGTCTACAAATCCGTAAGAGAAAAGTTTTATTTTAGGAAGGCAGACCAAAATTATTCCCTATAAAATCACCAAAGGTGATTTACGTAATGATCTCCAAATCACTGTAAGAAGTAAGACCTATTGTGTTTGTACATTAAAATGAAAAAAAAACAAAATTAATTTTTGCCAGTTTGACCGTTGTTGTCTAAGAAGGATAGAAATCATTGGGCATGTAGGCAGGCTTAAAGTAGAAACATAAGACGTCCTGGTGCAGGATATAGGGGAGGTCATACCATCACGTGTCCAGGGTCTCGAAAACGTGGGTGCCTACTTACTTGCAGGTATTAGGAGTGGTCTAAAGTTACACTCCCATGTAAGATGAAGAAAATGTAGGGTAGATTAAATTAGGTAGGTTAAGGCGTGACCACTATGGCCTCGCTTGTACTGGGAATAGAAGAATTTGAAGGGTTCAGTGACGGAGCCAATTACCTAATGAAAACTTGCTTTCAATAGTAATGTCTAATCGCTACCCCAATTAAATGGTCACCCTGTTTAATTTACTCTCGAACATTCTAGAATCTAAATAAAACAATAACTGGTAACCAGTGTGTTCAACGTTATTCTTAAATTTGAACCCACCATAAAATCATAAGCTCTGATTTTGACATTTTGAGTGAGAATACCTTTTTTTGGATCGATGTTTCTCCAAGCTATTTAGTAGATCTAGTGTCAAAATTGATCTTAAACTAGATACTAATTTAATCTAAAACCTTTTCATAATACTTGATACTTGCTTGAAGAATTCAGTAATTTTGGAGTCTTTTTCCTACCTTTTTAAAATCTCATCATTTCGTCTAGTACAAATCACCAACATTTTAATACATTTTACCATTTTTGGAGATGGAGAAACGTCTTGTTCGGATTATCCGATTAGAAGCAGATTGAAACACTCACCCCCTAATACAAAGAAAAGTAAATATCGTATCAATCCTACTGGTATTTCCTCTTAGGATTGGAACTGCTTAACCGTAAAACTCCAGATCGTGACGTCATAGGACTTCACTGGAAATACCTTCCTTGATGACAGTGATATAACTTCATATACCATTCTGTATATATTTTACTTTATTCGTATTTTCAAAACTTAATTTTGTTTGAACAAATGAAAAATTCCTTTCTAGAAATATGAGTTTCTGTTAAAATATCGTGTTTTTCTTATGTTTGTGTAAGGAAACATGAAAGTATAACTTCCAGAATGACAGAATTTGAGAGGTAATTCCGTAGGAATAGATAAATCTTTTCAATTATTCAACAATAGGATGTTAAACGTATAGAATGAAGGTTATAAACAAACAAGCTTGTTTGTATCTATTGGGAAATAGATACCACTAATTAAAAATTAGTTTGATTTCTAGTTAATTTCTAAGTTAATTTATAGTACCACACCAGAGGTAAACAAAACAATATTTTATTTAATTTTCAATTTGAGTTGCTAATTTTTACGTATAAACTTTAACATAATCTATATTATTATATATACGGATCGAGTTAACTGCGATACATTTCCCGAAACGTTCGTTTTCACTTAGATAAAGCGTAAGGGCAATTAGAGGGTTTACTTATTAGTATATGTTAAACTGTTTAGGAGGAAAAGAAATATTATTTGCACTCAACGTTTAATTGTATAACTGAATTAACCAATCGTCCATTTGTGGGTTACCCCTATTGTCTCTAAGTAGGTCGCTCAATTAAAATGAAAAAAAAAAACAAGACAACTGGACGTGAAACGTTTATAATGAAATTACCATAAAAGATCCACAGCTTATTAGAAAAATACTGTACAAATATTAAAAAAAGAATGTAATAATCTTGTCGTGTTTATGGTCGTTTAAAAATTCATGATAAATAAAATGAGAAATATTATAATTAAATATTAATATATTAAATTTTAAAAAAATAAAAAATAATATTTTAATTCATAAAAAAGTATACTGTGTGTTATTAATATTACAAATTAAATAATATACTATTAAATTTTATTATTATTATTATGAAAATAGTAATAATTCTAAAATAAGGGCTGTTTGGAAATTAATTATTACAATATTTTACTGTTATTAGAATAATACCTGATAGTATTCATTTATTGTAATTATTATAGCAATTTATTTAAGATTTATGTATTTTTTTATTTAATACAGTTGTATCTCGTCTTATAAGTAATACTACAATTTAACTTGGTTATTATGAAAGTAATTACTGTGTAGTCATTAATTTTTTTATTTAATATAGTTAATTTTAATAACAAAATAATTCGTTAACTAATGCAAAAATGTAATATTATTTTAAAAATAATGATATAATTTAACGTAATTAGTATTAAAGTAACTTAATTAATATTGTTAAATAATTTGCCATGTAACGGCAGCATTGATTTCCGGAGGACCTTAACTCAATAAATGAAAAAAGTTGACATTTTTGCACATACCTCACTGGGCGAAGTACCACCACTTGTCGGACAGCTATTCGGGTGCACCCTTTCCCGAACTTATCATTTACCTAAGGAACTTAAGAGAAATCACATATAATTCCAAATGTCACTATTAATGCTAATAGTATCTTCGCCACACGACGGGAGAAACAAAGAGAGAAAAATCTACGTCACGTATAGCGTAACGGGAAATATGTGTGATCTAAACCGAGCCTTGCTTAGAACTCACGAGAAACTACGTCACGTCGAAAGTGACGGGAGGGATGTCGTTTTACCGACGTCTTGGAAGGAACTGGGGCCGTACCG
Organism: Prosapia bicincta; assembly: GCA_036971475.1. Classification (NCBI taxonomy): domain Eukaryota; kingdom Metazoa; phylum Arthropoda; class Insecta; order Hemiptera; family Cercopidae; genus Prosapia; species Prosapia bicincta. Next base: position 74,206,600 of record JBAIZL010000006.1, on the reverse strand, counting down.
AACCTTGTAAGGGACAAAGGCTGGCCGATAAGGAGTCCCTCTCTGAAGCATTTACACTGTTTTTTAAATTATATTTAATTTAAAAAAAAGTACGTAACAAATATATTTGTATGTGTTTCTTTTGTTTAATGTAGTTTAATGATTTATAAAAATAAAACCTTAACTAATTAAACACGTTAAACTAATTCTTACGTTAAACTAATTTATTATTATTTTGAAAATAACACTAAAATTCAATATAATTGGTAGGCTATTAAAGTAATTTCATTATTGTATTTATATATATTTCTTTTACTTAATGGAAGCTATTTCTTTATAAAAATAATACTTCAACTTATGCTCAAATTTTATATTATTCTAAGATTATGAGATCAATTTAATGTAATCAGTATCAAAATAATTTAAACTTCAAAATAATACAAAATAATAATTCAAAATAATACTTCAACTTATGCTCAAATTTTATATTATTCTAAGAATATGAGGCCAATTTAATGTAATCAGTATCAAAATAATTTAAACTTCAAAATAATACAAAATAATACTTCAACTTATGGTCAAATTTTATATTATTCTTAGAATATGAGGTCAATTTAATGTAATCAGTATCAAAATAATTTAAACTTCAAAATAATACGAAATAATAATTCAAAATAATACTTCAACCTATGCTCAAATTTTATATTATTCTAAGAATATGAGGTCAATTTAATGTAATCAGTATCAAAATAATTTAAACTTCAAAATAATTCAAAATAATATTTCAACTTATGGTCAAATTTTATATTATTCTAAGAATATGAGGTCAATTTAATGTAATCAGTATCAAAATAATTTAAACTTCAAAATAATACAAAATAATACTTCAACTTATGCTCAAATTTTATATTATTCTAAGAATATGAGGTCAATTTAATGTAATCAGTATCAAAATAATTTAAACTTCAAAATAATACAAAATAATAATTCAAAATAATACTTCAACTTATGCTCAAATTTTATATTATTCTAAGAATATGAGGCCAATTTAATGTAATCAGTATCAAAATAATTTAAACTTCAAAATAATACAAAATAATACTTCAACTTATGGTCAAATTTTATATTATTCTTAGAATATGAGGTCAATTTAATGTAATCAGTATCAAAATAATTTAAACTTCAAAATAATACAAAATAATACTTCAACTTATGGTCAAATTTTATATTATTCTTAGAATATGAGGTCAATTTAATGTAATCAGTATCAAAATAATTTAAACTTCAAAATAATACAAAATAATATTTCAACTTATGGTCAAATTTTATATTATTCTAAGAATATGAGGTCAATTTATTGTAATCAGTATCAAAATAATTTAAACTTTAAAATAATACAAAATAATACTTCAACTTATGCTCAAATTTTATATTATTCTAAGAATATGAGGTCAATTTAATGTAATCAGTATCAAAATAATTTAAACTTCAAAATAATACAAAATAATACTTCAACTTATGGTCAAATTTTATATTATTCTAAGAATATGAGGTCAATTTAATGTAATCAGTATCAAAATAATTTAAACTTCAAAATAATACTTCAACTTATGGTCAAATTTTATATTATTCTAAGAATATGAGGTCAATTTAATGTAATCAGTCTCAAAATAATTTAAACTTCAAAATAATACAAAATAATAATTCAAAATAATACTTCAACTTATGCTCAAATTTTATATTATTCTCAGAATATGAGGTCAATTTAATGTAATCAGTATCAAAATAATTTAAACTTCAAAATAATACAAAATAATACTTGAACTTATGGTCAAATTTTATATTATTCTAAGAATATGTGGTCAATTTAATGTAACCAGTATCAAAATAATTTAAACTTCAAAATAATACAAAATAATACAAAATAATAATTAAAAATAATACTTCAACTTATGCTCAAATTTTATATTATTCTAAGAATATGAGGTCACTTTAGTGTAATCAGTATCAAAATAATTTAAACTTCAAAATAATACAAAATAATACTTCAACTTATGGTCAAATTTTATATTATTCTAAGAATATGAGGTCAATTTAATGTAATCAGTATCAAAATAATTTAAACTTCAAAATAATACAAAATAATACTTCAACTTATGCTCAAATTTTATATTATTCTAAGAATATGAGGTCACTTTAATGTAATCAGTATCAAAATAATTTAAACTTCAAAATAATACAAAATAATACTTCAACTTATGGTCAAATTTTATATTATTCTTAGAATATGAGGTCAATTTAATGTAATCAGTATCAAAATAATTTAAACTTCAAAATAATACAAAATAATATTTCAACTTATGGTCAAATTTTATATTATTCTAAGAATATGAGGTCAATTTATTGTAATCAGTATCAAAATAATTTAAACTTTAAAATAATACAAAATAATACTTCAACTTATGCTCAAATTTTATATTATTCTAAGAATATGAGGTCAATTTAATGTAATCAGTATCAAAATAATTTAAACTTCAAAATAATACAAAATAATACTTCAACTTATGGTCAAATTTTATATTATTCTAAGAATATGAGGTCAATTTAATGTAATCAGTATCAAAATAATTTAAACTTCAAAATAATACTTCAACTTATGGTCAAATTTTATATTATTCTAAGAATATGAGGTCAATTTAATGTAATCAGTCTCAAAATAATTTAAACTTCAAAATAATACAAAATAATAATTCAAAATAATACTTCAACTTATGCTCAAATTTTATATTATTCTCAGAATATGAGGTCAATTTAATGTAATCAGTATCAAAATAATTTAAACTTCAAAATAATACAAAATAATACTTGAACTTATGGTCAAATTTTATATTATTCTAAGAATATGTGGTCAATTTAATGTAACCAGTATCAAAATAATTTAAACTTCAAAATAATACAAAATAATACAAAATAATAATTAAAAATAATACTTCAACTTATGCTCAAATTTTATATTATTCTAAGAATATGAGGTCACTTTAGTGTAATCAGTATCAAAATAATTTAAACTTCAAAATAATACAAAATAATACTTCAACTTATGGTCAAATTTTATATTATTCTAAGAATATGAGGTCAATTTAATGTAATCAGTATCAAAATAATTTAAACTTCAAAATAATACAAAATAATACTTCAACTTATGCTCAAATTTTATATTATTCTAAGAATATGAGGTCACTTTAATGTAATCAGTATCAAAATAATTTAAACTTCAAAATAATACAAAATAATACTTCAACTTATGCTCAAATTTTATATTATTCTAAGAATATGAGGTCACTTTAATGTAATCAGTATCAAAATAATTTAAACTTCAAAATAATACAAAATAATACTTCAACTTATGGTCAAATTTTATATTATTCTTAGAATATGAGGTCAATTTAATGTAACCAGTATCAAAATAATTTAATGAATGTATTTTAATGTACTTCTTTTGTTTAATGCAATATAAAGCTTTATAAAAATAATAGTTTAACTGATGCAAAATGTAAAATTGTTTTAAATGTAATTCCATAATTCAACATAATTAGTATAAAAGTAATTTCAAGTATATATTTTAATATTTAATACAATTGTTGAAAAAATAAGATTTTAACTGGAAATATTTAATATTAGTTTTAAAAAATATTACTAGATATTAAGCTAATTAATATATATATATATATATATATATATATATATATATATATATATATATATATATATATATATTGTTATTCCTAATCTATTTTATAAATAATTGTTTTTTTAAATTTTATTTTAGTTTAAAAAAACAGTATATCCTATACTACAAGTTTAAAACATTTTAAGTAGAGAACAACCACGTAAGACATCACCGTCGTTAAGAAGTCAAGAACAATTTGCTTTATATGAGACATTTCAAATAATTGTGATCCAGTTATCTCCTCAGGAGATAAGATAAAAATTACACGAAAATTCAAATACAACTTTTATAAACACACTGAACTTTTTTTTCAAACAAAATCACAAAGGAAAACGAAAATTCCAGAGATAGGTTTTTTGCAGGAGAAACTTAGCCTTACGTTTCCAGATGTCAAAATAATCCCCCAATGCATTCCTACTTTGACAGTTAAAATTTGTAAACATGAATAATGTATCAGAGAAAAGATCTTTTATTCACAATAAACTCGTTCTCGAGGTCTGTATTTACATAGATCCGCGACACCATTAACATTTATATTAAAGGCAGCTTTGTTTTTGTCAGTGGTATTGTTTGTAAGAAATGAAAAAACATGTAATGCCAGAAAAATTTCAAAAAATGTTGAAAAAAGCTTTGAATCCATGAGATTAAAAAAAGGTTTCAAATTACGGAATTGTACTGTCTCTGTTCTGTCCCATTTTTATTATTTACATCTTCTTAGGGACAATTCTTCGTTCAGTTTAATTTAATTTAATTTAATTTAAACTAAAGTTTAACTTTCTTTTCTTCAAAATTACCTTCCAGTCTTCACCCCAGTCATTATTAATAATTTCAAATAAGTCATTTTATCGAATCTTACTAACTCTATGAACTCTAATAAAGCGTTATTTCATTTTTTGGTGAATTACAGCCCTGCAGATAGGAAGTGAACTTCATGAAGTTACTGCTTTCATTTCTGTATCGAACTCTTTGTCTACACTTTCAGTAGCAATTGATGATATCGTATCGTCGTTCGGATATGTTAGAGCCTAGCTGTCCCGTAAATGTTCACTGTCCATTCTTACAAGATTACACAGTAGGGATGGTCGATCAAGTGACTTTTTCAGATCGGTAATTTTAGTGACAGCGTCAGGTTTGGATCAGTGACTTTTACCGGTGATAAGGGGGCACTGAGATTGCTCTGTATGTACCAATAACAGGCAAGCATACTACACTGGTGAAATGATTCCACACCTAGCTTCTTTATTTTTTTGGAAGGCTTATTTTATATAAAAATAAACGTCTACGTAATTTAAAACTAACGAGTGCGAAATAGCGTCTACTGTACACAACACTGTCACTGTAGTGAAACCTGACACAAATCGACCACTTATACACGACTTAAAAGAGTAGAAACAAGGACAACGACAAATCAAGTAATGACAGCCGTGGTAAAATATCAGTAGCTTTTCATTCGCCACAGTGACAATTTGTCCAGTCATAACAGAAACAAACCACCCCACCCCTCCTCTTCAGTCAACGTCACTGCACGATAATCGGAGCCGAAGCGGAGCGATGAGAGCAGAGCCAGTGGCAGCGAGAAGTCAACAAATGACACCCGTTTCATCCAGTGACAGCAACGTTTCGCACAACAGAGGCAACTTCCGATCGATCCATTGCCACTGGAACTGGGAGTTTCCATATTTTGTCACTAGTACCTTCAGCGACAAACGAATATCAGTGACGCCGGTTTCATCAACAGCGAAGCCAATGGGGTGGATATGGACTCGCATGTAATCATGCCCTCTATTTAAGCTGAATTTAACAAAAGTTTCACTTGTCTTTAGACATCCTAAGATTGGTCCCACGGTAGCAAAGGGTCTTTTTCATTTCGCCTGTGATCAGGATCTTCAGAGTAGAGTTGGTGATTGTAGCATTTATAAGATTGTTGGCTCTTGTTAAAGTGAGTGGAATGTCAGGTTGGGGTGACACAGATTCTTGTTTGCGTTAATTAATGTGAGCTCCTTCTCCTATCAGACCATTCTTGTCGGGTCTAGCTTGTTGGCTAACCATTGTCCAGAAGTTTGGTAGGCTGCGCACACCTCAGCAACGCAATTACTATGATATCTGTCTACTGCCAAATAGTTTTCAAATATGACAGTAGCATCCCGCACCTGCTCCTCATATTTGTAGCACGTATGAACTATCTGTGTAATTGTGGAGCCATTTTTACTTACCTGAGATGGATGACAAATGTTTATCTGAATTCAACCAACTGATATAGGAGGTTAATGGTTTCCAAAGCTCATTGTGGCTGGGTCTCGCCTTGTTTTCTGTAGACTGATTTGGTATATATGTTTTGTGGGATGGACTATTGCAATTGTGGTATAGTAGAGGCCAACTCTAGGACCGCCAGGTGATCCATCGATAGTTGGTACATGCTTGTGCAAAGTGAATGTGCCCAGTAGTGATTTGCAAACCTGTGATTTAGTCACTGTTATTCGAAAATCACATTCCAACCTGTTACGTAGCGAGATGAGGTAGCAGGTTTTTGTCTAACTAAACTGTGAAGTAGTGGGAAACCGCCACTTTCTGTAAAAGGTCTAGAGTGAACAAAAGACTCAGCAGGAGACAAAATTGGAGTGTAATTTAGATATTGTTTACTGAGGAATAATATGATAAGGAAAGTCAAATAGGATTTTTTAATGATATTTTGAACATACAAACAGAAATAAAACTATTAAATAATATAAAACAATCATACTGGCATGGTCAACTCACATTTCATTACCTAACCTCAATAACTAATCGCAACCGACAATTACAGTTAAGAGGCACAATCACGGTTAAAAATCACAGGTATTTTAAAGTAACAATCGCAGTTTTAATCTGTTAGTGTGAAGTCACTGTTAGTCACATCAATGGTGTCCACCCGAGCTGTGATTCTCTCCGGCTTCTAGTAGGGAGTATTATTTATATAAAGTTTTTACCTTAAATTAAATTAAACTTTAAGGTAGTATTAGGAATAGCTGTAACCCTTTTGTATCTCAGCACTTGTTACCTATAAACAGCGCAAAAAAAATATTAAACATTTAACTTTTCCATTTTATTTCCTCTTTTTCTTCCTACATGCTTAAGATAGTGATAATGTATCATCATCGTATATTTTCATTCATCTACCCGCATTTTCCACATTTTTAATAATGTTACTTTTTATTGATATATATCAGCAACGCCGATCACTACATCATTGGCCGGCATTAGGCTTGTCTTCGCAAATTACAGTAATTAACTTAAGTGTTTAGTCGTGCAATAAAATGTTGAACAAGGACGATTTTATCGCGCCTGTAAACATTTCCTGACGCCGTAGATTTAATGGCCGTTAAGCCTAAACTTGGCACAGAGCGTAGGAAGGTGGGCGGGCAGGGGCTGAGGTTGGATTTTTCATTCGCGTGTTCACAGCGCTTTGTCCAAAGTAATACTGATTCTAAATTGCTCACTTTGGAGTTTATTAAGAAGAAACTTAATTAAAAAGACAAAAGGGTAACAGAGTCATAAATTTAAAATAGAAATAAATTTCGGCTTTAATTTATTCATCTTTTCAAAGTAGAACCATTTAATATCCAAGCAGTTAGATATGGAATTTCAGCTGTTTTTTAATTTTTTTTCCCATAGTGTTCTAATACCGGAAGAAAATAAAGGTAAATTACATGTCTTTACATTTCCGTCTCGTCATTCTAGCAGTAATTTCCAGGGTTTCCCGTTAGTGTCTATTCCTGCTTGTCCAAAACATCTCTTTTCCACAGGATTGTAGTCAATGGCCCGAGAGTAGTCAATTTATTCTTAGCTACTGCATTCCTAAAACACTCTTTTAGAGCTGTTTTATTTTGCAACTTCGCTTTTTCCAATATTACTCATGTATTTAATCTTTACCACGTATTTTGCTCATTTTGCGATCTGATTGTGTACATGCTTCTTCTGCTCTTGAAAACATTCCAATAGTTTGTTTGATTTCTTTGTAAATTTTTTCCGTTGAATTTATAAAAACCTTTGTGTTATTCGTCACTTTAATATAATGTTTGTTTGTATTCATACGTAAACTTGAATAGATGTATACTCTAATGTGTGAATAATTCAATTTTTTTCTTCCGACTGTAGGATTAAATTCAGTTTTCGTTATTTTCATAGTGCGTCTAACTGGTAATACCTATTCGCTTAAAGTACTATTGGTGTTGAAATTCTTTGTTCAATGAAGACTGGCGCACTAGAATACAGTTTTGTAATATCGGTATTTCGAGTCTTAAAAATGCCTACATTTGTAATCGACTTACCCTTCGCCTTTACAACTGTAGACTACAGTTTTAGTTTTACTACATATTTCGCTGATAGTTTTTAATCATCTGATTACTTGACGGATATATAGTATCTCTAACTGTCTGTCAGTCTATCTCTCGCTCTGTCTGTCTGTTTGCCTGTCTGTCTGTCGCTCTCTCTCTCTCTCTCTCCCTCTCTCTCTCTCTCTCTCTCTCTCTCTCTCTCTCTCTCTCTCTCTCTCTCTCTATATATATATATATATATATATATATATAAATATAAAATATGTTTTTCTTGTTTAATAATTTAAAACAACATAGGTTATTCAAATACAAGAATATTTATTAATTTATATTCAAAGCTTTTCGTTGGTTAACAGTACCAACATCATCACGAATGAAAAATATTCTTGTATTTTAATAAGCTATGTTGTTTTTATATATATATATATATATATATATATATATATATATATATACACACACACACACACACACACACCAAGATATTTATTTTTATTTCGATTTCATTTTAGAAGCTGGACACGACACTCTGTTTTAAAATTATTTTAAACACATTTATTACTAAATATATTTATTGAAATTAAAAAACGAAATCGACAACATTGCTGTTTCTTGATTGTAATTTCTTATTGATTCCAATCTAATTTCTGTTGGCCTTGTTTGTATTTAATTCTAAGCAGAAATTAAAAGTGTTGTAAAAGTGTTTAAAAATAATTTACTTTTGTACATAAATCTTCTTCCAATTCGTCCCGATTCGCGAGGACGTTAAACTCAAAATATTTATTTTAAAAGACTTTCACGAGTAAATCACTTGAACAAAATGACATCGTCGCTGAACATATACATCAAAGCTACCCCTTCTCCAGAAGACTTTGACTTCGGAAATAATTTATTCATCCCCTTCCATGCAACAGGGGTTTCATTAAACTTACCCTTCTTCAAGTTTATTACATTCATCTATCATTTATTAAAGCTAAAATCCGTTCAACGTCTATCATATTTGCAAATTTTAGATTTATAAGTCGCGCGATATATCGATAAAGTAGAAAAATGAAGTTCGACAGCATTCCATTACGTTAGAGGTGTGACTAAATATCTGGGCATATGTGGGTATATTCAATCTTCTACTGAGTAAGTGAAGTTATTGCGGGGATAAATTTTTACATCTATAACAACTATACTTCTTATTACTATACATATTTTGGTTTATTTACTGATATTTTGTGCCTCACACTGAACCAAATATCATGATAATGTTTAACGAAAGATCTACGGTGATGATGAATGAATTTAAGCTCTGAAACTTTATTAACCGGGGTGTAAATTTTATTCAACAAATTTATTTATAAAATCTTCAGTTGCTAGGTTTGATCTAAAAGAATGTTTTAATAATAATGCCTCCATTTCATACCACTAACAAGGACTAGTAAAGGCAGAGTGAACCTGTCTTACTTTAGGCATACGGTATTCAATAAACCTGACCAGGCCTACGTTTCATCCGCCTATTGTCACCCTAAGCACTAATTTACTTAGGCTGAGTGGTCTTTGGGGTTAAACAAGCACACAGTAATACTTTAACCCTAGCGGGACCCAGGATTTTAGACTGGGATTGTAGTACCCCTGAGTCGCCAATATGTTTTACCCCTGAGTCACCAATATTTTATTATAAACATAAATACCTAAAATAAAAAAATAAAATATTCACCGATATTTTGTGTCTCAAATTTTGTGTGTTTACAAAACGGAATTAAGAGATATTTTTTAAATGGTGCTGCGGTAGTGATGAACGGGCTTATGTCTTATTTTAGGCCTTAATGTTTTTGAACGAATTATAGATTTTATTTACCAACTGAATTCCTAAAAACGTCCGTTGGTATAACTGAAATTAAGGGATGTTAATAATAGCATTGACTCACTTAATATACTATTAACGTGGCCAATCTCATGGGATGTGTAGATCTGCCTTACTTTGGCCCTTAGTATTGTAACTCCGGTTATTTGTATTGCGTTTAGTTAATTCAAACAAAACATTTATTCACATACAAATTATTATTTATACCATACTTTAAATAGACTTATCGGGTCAATAGTTTACTTTATCAATTCCGTCTTAGAATTTGACTCAGGCAGACTCGCTGTCTACTCAAATTGTTCTGAAGAAAGATAGGCTACATTAAAGTTCACGTTTAAATTGCCAAAAATAAAAAAGTTAATTAAACACTATTCTATAAAATATTACACTTTAAAAACCTTGAACAATATTAATATAAATTTAAAAATAAGATTTACATCTTTGTTCAAACTATTTCATGAGACAGCATTTGGTTAGATACATACGGGTAACTTTTTGTATTTTTGAATGCAAATTCTTATGCAACCTGATAGATTATTGCCAACATTGTTAACATGTTGCAATATTTTCAAGAAACATAATGTGCCCAGCACTATGCTTACATCCCATTATTACCGTAGGTTCTCATATTCACAGGTCGATTTGGTCTTAGGGCTGTAAAAGCATAAAGAAATTGAATTATTTCTTAAAAATGGTGAGTGAGCTTATGCCATATTTGATGTCCCAAAATTGTTGAACTAATTATAAATTTTATTTATCAACTGAATTCGTAAAAATTTTATTTATTACATTTCAAAATAACAAAAGTTAATTTTTTTGTACCAGTTGGCTTCAAACGTTGTTCAGGGTTGTAAAACATTGACAAGAAATAAAACTGTCTTAAAATATATATACAGTGCGTTAAAAATGTTTCTCCGCGCTGAATATAGTAGTAGTGGTATCTGTGTATTGTTTACTGTAACGTTACTGTGGACGCACTTTGTAAAAGTATTGCCTTTGTATTTTAATCATATTCGCCTTTTTTAACAATATTAAGCCTTAATCTAAACACCTCATCTTTACATCATATAGGCCTACCCCAGCCTAGTATATGTGTTTATTTTTCTACACTCGGAATGCACAAGAAAGGTAACTTGAAATACATCCCTTCTCCCAGGGAAAAGCAATTTGTCTGGTTTAAATCGTACGCCTCCTTGTACAGGAAGAAGGTAGTAGAAGACGACGGCGGCGGTATAAATCAAAACCCAAGCCGCGCGCCAGTTCTAAATTATTTTCACTTTTATTGTTCCAAACGTGAAACAAAAATTCCGTCGCTCTGTGCCAGTCTCCCAATGAAAACACCAGTATACTCGTATAACAGAACATAATCCCGCCATTATTCAGATTTACCAGTGCACGAAAAATATACTTAGTTGTGCGTGCTGTATTGTTTAAACCTCTTTTATAAATATATTTATATTTGTTTATAAAAATAAAAGAACGTCTGTAAATATTCGGCTCTACGCTTAACCCTTAGCGCCGCTGCTAACACTGTATTTAGTGAGTAAAATAAATAATCGATTTGTTTGAATCAGAATTTAAATTTAAAGTTATAAATGTATGTAGGGGTGAAAAATATACAGCTTAAGAATTGTTTCATTCTTGATATATTATTAATATTGTAGAAAAAATCAAAAGGTTTTTTTGGGCATGGTAAATTTAGAACTTTTTTGGGCAAAACCTAGAACTAGATACAGACATAAGTTACTATATAATCTGTGTAACAAATTTGTAGCAAATGTCTAAACAACAAATAACTGAATACACAGATCCAAAAACAAAGACAGACAGACATTGGTTGATAACGCGAGTGTTATGGGTTCCGAGACGTCAAACACGTACAAACCTCTAAGGACGGTTATTGCTATGATAAGGTGTTGCAAGTGGGCGAGTACGATAAATGTAGTGGAGATGCCGCTTTTTATTATGGCGACATTATCCAGCAGACTATTTGATTTCTGTCGGACGTCAGTAGGACACAGAAACATGTAGACATAAATACAAGATATCTCGTCAAACACATTTGCCGAGAATCTGATCGAGATATCCGTATTAGGCGTGCTAAGGGCTAAAAACGTTTAAAACACATTTTATGCTTCAATCGTCCTAACTGAATTTTTAATGTAGAAAATATCCTTCTCTTTGTTGGAGACAATCTTTTAAATTTTCTAATTATTAAGTATTCTACCTGAAAAGTTTCCAATTGCTTAAACATTTTCGGTAACAATATTATTAAAATCTGTTGTCTCTTACAGTAATGAGGCGTTGAACTCAAAATGCTAATTACTGGTTTATTATTGTGTCCATACGAATTTAATAAATAAAATGTTATTGATAAGTCCATATATTTAGTACAAGTCAACGATAGTTATTTTCAAAGTAGATCGATGGTCCTACCAGAGTAAACTCTGTTAATGTTGAATAATAAGTTTTAAGTTGGGTTAGATGCTAGGTTGTGTTAGGCGTGTAAAGATCAATAGTGATCCATACCTTGATAATTTTAGGTTTCTTAATTTATCGAATAATTTAAACTACATGGTTGTGACGCCCTAAATAAAAATCAAGTGAATATGAAACTATTTTTGCTTATAATTGTTTTATTACAGTTATTATTTTATTACACTTATGGTTGCTTTTCGACATAACAGCCTCGACTATTGAGACTTTGTCGTACGTGTTGGCAAAGTTCGCGACACCCATTTCGTAGACTATTGACTTCAATGACTTTAAAATACCCTTGATATTTTGTTGATTGTATAGCTTGTGTCTGAGCGCTGTGAAGTAGCCACTTTAACAGTTTAGGAAAATCAGTCAGCGCTAGGGGGAGACTGTAATGGTGGGAGATTGTGTTGCTCAAGTAATGCGATGATGGATTTGAATAAATCCATAAATCTTCACCTGTTCCTCCAGACATGCAGCAGGCTCGTGTTATGCGCTAAGGTGACTTTGATTTCCTTTCCACAGACTTGAACCGCCGAGTTCATGACGTCAGTGTGTGCTGGATGAACACAGTCCACACAGTGTTTCTATAACTTAGCATCGTTTGTATAATTTCAGTGCGACATTTTTAATCACTGGTCATACAGCCCCGATCTAGCGTCGATCCGCTCCCTAAGCAGAAGAACTGGTTAAATGAACGGTTCCAAATTTTCGAAGAATTTCAAGAAAACGTCAAAATTGTTTAAATTGCCGGCAACATTTTATGAAGACGCTATTGGAAAGACTAAACTCAGGTGGGAAAATTTTAAATTCTCGTTGAAAATGAAAATTAAAAAATATGTGGCGATATTAGAACAAAAAGATAAGAACTAAATACGAAACTGAAGACGTGCTGAAGATTTTAATGAGGGAAATAAATGAGGAAACCTACAACTAATATTGAGGTCAGTTGTAAACAAATACTTATTTCTGTAAATAAAAATACAATTAAATATATCACTGATACCGATAAATTACATTTTTTACATAAACGAGTAATATTTTAAAAATTAAAGTCAATTCCTACTTGGGTCAACAAGAAAAAATTCTATTTTAGTCAATTTTTAATACATTAATTTAAATTCTATATTCATGTATATACATATGACAAAATCTCAATATTAAGTGGTAAAATAGAAAGCGAAATTATTTTATAAACATTATTAATAAAATATAATTAATGGAATAATATTTGATAGAAACTGTAATAATATCATGTATCATCCACTAAAACGTTTTAAAAAAAATGTATTTGCACTTGAATAAAAATTATTTGATTAACGATTAAAAATTTCAACAAGGTATATAAATGTAATTAGGGAGAGTGTGAACTAATAGTAGGAACTGAAGAAATGTTAAATTCGATACCCATGAACTTCAACTTGATTTCCAATACGGTATTGAAGTTACTTCTATAACTTACTTTCTCTAAGTACGATTAACTTTCATCTATACCTATTAGGTACTTGATTGGTTTGGTGTCATTTATTTTTTCGTGGCTTAGGGGTTTTACCTAGACATTTTTTTAATATTTTATTTTTATTAGTAAATTGTAATGTATTTTATTTAGTAATAATTTATGTTATTACTTACTGATTAACAAAATCTTTGAGAATTAAAATTTTATGTAGTTATTATTGAATTTTAATATCACTGTTAATTTTTTTTAATAGAGTTAATTTTGTTTAGTTACTGCTTTAATTTATTCTGACTCTCTCTACTTCGATTGTATCTATTACAATCAAGTTTTAGAGTATTCAAGTATTCGATTGTATCTCATACTTCGATTTGTATCTAATTGTAAGAATACACTTTTTTATAAATTGTAGCTGAGTTTACTAGTTTTATAAAATCTAGTTTTAAATTTATTTGTAGTCTAGTTTTAGGGTAAGGGAAAATCAAGTTGCCGAAATTGTATATCAGAATAAATACTTATTGATTTGTTTATCGGGCTTATTTTCTTCATAAAAACCTAGTACGAGTGCTAAATAAAAATGAATTGTAAAATAAGTTTGTATTACACTTGTAAAATTTTTTCATTATTATTTTATAAAACAACGTACATGGCATAAAACAAAAATATAAAACAAGTTTTATTGTTTTGAAAATATTTAATGTTCCCCTTGTTTAACGATTACTATGATTGGTTATCTGTAATTCGTTATTAATTGTATTGTTTTTTGAAAATTCAAGACGTAGAATATGATTTGTTGATACTTCAGAAGTATTAAAATAAACTCACTAGATATTTACTCGGCCTCTAGTGTTGTTATCCAGTCGTGATTATTTGTTACTACATACAACACGTTACAGATATACTTATTATAGCCTTATCAAATTAAGACAATCTCCTGATTATCTTTATATATCTCTGGCTTTAAAGTACACAACCTTCTCATACAAAGATGTATTATAGATTTCACGTATTTCATCTTCTTTACATCACTCATTGCCTGAAGCTGATCCACTTTACATATAAATATATTAAATACATAATAATAAAAAAAAACGTAAGCTATAAACAAAATGAATAAAAAATTAGAAAGTAATCTAGTCATTTATAAGCAACGACAAACTCTACTTCAATAATTAAATTTTGTTAACAAAAACCTCTCTTTTTGTTTCGCTACATAGAATGTATCCCAAGAAAAATCTAGCGGCGTAAAAAATAATAGAAGCCTTTGTTAACCAAATTTGGAATTCCATTTCCG
The DNA here is from genome assembly GCA_036971475.1 of Prosapia bicincta. Taxonomy (NCBI): domain Eukaryota; kingdom Metazoa; phylum Arthropoda; class Insecta; order Hemiptera; family Cercopidae; genus Prosapia; species Prosapia bicincta. Next base: position 74,191,498 of record JBAIZL010000006.1, on the reverse strand, counting down.
TAAAAAAGTACTAAAAGGAAATTCTGTTTGAGGCTGCAACAGCTGGAGCAGCGGGATTGGATTGGTTGGCGTTTTATAGCGTAATCCACTTGCTTTATGCGCTGCATTGGTTTTTAGTATTTTGCTGTTTGCTTTTAGAATTTGCATGGATTTATATTATATAGTTTTAGCATTCCATTCAAGCTTCAAGTTTTCTAAGAATTAGTTCGAATATATATATATATGAAATTAAAAATATTTCAAAAACAAGAATACTTTTAATGAATATATTTATTCAAAGCTTTTCGCCGATAAAATAGTACCAGCATCTTCAGGAAAATAATTATCTAATCATTGGATTTTGTAAAAATATTTTATTAGATAATTATTTTCTGAAGATGATGATACTATTTTATCGGCGAAAAGCTTTGAATAAATATATTCATTAAAAGTATTCTTATTTTTTAAATATTTTTAATTTATTAATTATATATATATTTAAAACAACATAGGTTATTCAAATACAAGAATATTTATTAATTTATATTCAAAGCGTTTCGTTGGTAAACAGTACCAACATCATCAGGAATGAGAATTACAATAATTTTTATAATTTAAATATATATATATTTATTATATACCGTATATTATATTGTTTTTTATTTACCTTTTTTATGTTATTATATTTATCATTTGTAATTTAAATATATTGCTGCAAAACAAGGAATAATATTTATTAAAATTTCTTAATCTTTTTCGCTGGATAATTGGTTCAGCATCTTAAAAACATTAAGCATTAATTCAAACTGAAAATATGTGAATATGTTTCATATGTTAGTATATGGTGTATCTTGTTAGCTATCAATTTGTGTTTGTTCTTCAATTGATTTATTTTTGTCATAATAATTCTAAATTTTCTAATGTATGCATTTTTTTATTCCTCCTATTCATCAAAGTGTTATTCTTAAAATTAGTGTTTTATGTATTTCAGAAATTGAGTGAATGGGTAAATGCTATTTATAACTTGAATACATTGTATTTATATGTGGGGCTTTCTATAAGTATTAAGGTATTCTTTGTGTTTGTCCTTCATTTTCTTCTTTGTTGTCCTATATAACATTTATGACAGTGGTCATATTTTATTTTATGAATTTCACATCATGCACATTATCTTTTTTGTAATTTATTAAGATTATAACATTATTGTTTGTTTTATATGCTGTTCATATATTTTTTTATTTTAAAATATTTTACTTAAGTCTTTCATTTTATTGCCAATACGATTATAAAATTTCGACCACCCTTCATAGCATGTCGTTCTTACTATTCCGCAAGAAGAAATCCTTCCGATGTGTTGTGGGCAAAATAATGCGTGTTTTCGTTGATAATGTTGGTTTAACTAGGTAGGTAACGACCTTGAGGCTCCAAATCTAGTTCACGAGGACTATAAATTAGCGTTAGCAGTGAAGTAATCGGGTACATTTCAAATCTATTATTCCACATAGTGACGCTATAATATGGCGGTTCTTTCCTAAGAAATCTTGAACTGTTTCAGCTCCTTATCGTAAACAGAAAAATTTTAGTAAACACTTTTATAACCAATCGCGTTACAGCGACAAATTGTCATCTTGTACAATAAAAACATTGACCCCACCTCTCTTTGTTCTAATAAATTATGAAAAAAATATGAAAAACAAATTAATTTCAGCCTGCATAAATCACAATATTTTAGTAACTGAACTCCAAATTTAAATAGGAGTCAATAAATGTCAGTAGATAGATTGTAATTGTAAAAAACTATATCAGGAATACACTAAATATTTTGAAAAGTACATATTTCGACAATGAAATCATTTCTTTATATGTCAAGTGGAAACATTCAGTATGAAAAGATGTAGAAGAAAAAAACATTGGCGTGGGTCGGAAACATGGGCGAGGTGTGAACTTGCTTTAACAACAAATAAAGTTAAAATCTTGGAAGTCGATATGAACATAGCATAAACTTATAAAAGTCTTGATAGTTCGGTTTCTCCAGGATATTTATTTTACATACTTTCTAGCCAAATGTTTTATATAGGTAGCATACAAAATTATACAATAAAACAAAACATAATCTTCTTCATTATTATAAATTTACATTTATGAAAAATATAATCTGCTGTTTTAGATAGGTTTTAAAATCATAGGTTTTTACATAATTTATTCAAATTTACAACATTTCTGAATGTGTAGAAAATTGTCATTGAAAATAGTTCATATAATTTTATAGCAATCTCGAAATGAAGAAAAACAGTTATTATCATTAATTGCAATGTTTGTTTTTCTGGACGTTAATTCTACGTTAAATATGACGCTATATGTGTACAGTTTATGTGCGATGGAAAAAACACTTACGCCGATACTAATTATGTACATTAATTTATATCGGCAGGTCCTGTAAATATCGTAACTTGTATAAAGTTTTACAAAAAGTCTACCCTAGCGAGTCCCGCCACAGAGTATTCATTATCAGTTTTAAATCGTGATAATTGTGGAGGGATTAGAATCCCAGAATACCCTTAATGACACTCGTTGATGCTGATTTAAAGCCAGGGGATGATGTGTAAAACACAACAGTCCAGAGGGATTATTTAGCCTGACCCACCCGTTCGGTCGAGGGTGAAGGGCGGCACGTTATTATGATTTCACCTTATAAATCAAAACAATACACGTAGCTATGGACCAGTCGAGAAGTTCTTTCTCCCCAATTTCCGTGCAACAAAATAAACTATAAACATTTGAAGAAGTTATATTATATACTTAAAATTGTATTAAAAAGCGAAAGTTTGCTATTAAAAAAAATCCAAACATAGTTTTAGTAAGGAATAGAAGAATGGAAAATAATAAATTAATAATTACATGTTAGACCACGTAGGTACATTTTAATTTTCTAACGTTATTTTTAAAAAAGGTTAATCGTTGATAAACAAAGGTCACGTAAAGAAGGAGCGCGTCAAATTAAAGTAATTGTTTTTTTGGGTGGGAGATAATTACAATTGTAGGAAGTAGAGCGTGAGTCACATTTATTACTTGAAATTTTACTGAAAATCTGTACCTGGTCGTTTGAACATAGAAACAAACAGGTTTGTATCAGTTATTTGAAAAAATCATACATGGTTATAATTATGAACAAGAAAAACAACGATAAACCTTGACAATATAATATACGTCGAATTATATTATATGGTGCAAAATGGCATACAGCATTGTACTACACTGAAAAGATAAACACTATAGAAACTAAACCAGAAAAATAATATAGGACAGTGAAGGAAGTGGAAGGCTACTAGAAATGTCATAACCATTTAGAAATATATAGCGTTTCTATAGAAATATACAGTATATGGCGTTTTTCGACTGTCTCTGCCTCTTAGTCGCTGCGATATCTACCATTTCGTCTTCCAGGATGAAGAGTTCATTTAACATGCTCGTTTGTTACACTGTGAACGGGATCTTTAAGGTCTTTCTCTTTTCGATGTATCTTGAGTTGACAAACTCATTATTTGCTTTGGAATTCTGTCTTCTACCACCCTCTTTGTACGTCAATACAAGATTAAATGCTTTTCTTGCACCTGCTATGGTATTTTTCTCCACCTTGAATGTTTCAATAACATGCGAATTATGTATTCTGTCTAAGCATGAAAGCCTGGCTGCTCTTCCTCATTGGAATTAGCTTATGAGTTTTATTAAATTGACCAACAGAACCATAAAAAATATACCTCCAAATATTTTATTGTAGGCTAGATGTTTACTGTGGTTTTTGTATGTTTTTATAAACAAAGATTTGGTCCATATTTAGTGTTTTTCATTTTCTCTTTCTTTCCTCTTTTCCTTTTCTATTGTTTATGATGGTTAACCCTATACTCCTTACATTCCTGTAGTTATTCGTTGTTTTCTAATTACATGTCCACTCGGTTTCTTCCAAAACATACGCAATTGTTTGTTACTTTTCATATTTAATCTCCACTTGGCATATTTCTCTATATATGTTCTTCTCACTTCAGTCTACATCCAGTATGTCGTTTGCTAGGACTATGTGATTGACTGCAAAATGCATTCAACAGAACGCGAACTCTTGATTGATTGGAATTCTATTGGAGTATTTTCATAGCATACATTTCAGCGTTTATGCCAGATGTATTTCAAATACAGCTAGAGTCGCAAAACGTCTCTGTTTGAGACAACTGAAAATTGATACAAAAATAACATTTATGACTATCAAATAGAAGAATGGCTTTTTATTCTTTCAGCAACACGTAGCATAATTTAAAAACATTTTAACTGCATTTTAAAAAAATGTAATTTGATAAATGAATTCAAACCTGGTTATAGAGATTCTATGAATCCTGTACAAAGACATCTCTAAAATAGATCTAAACAAGTGACAGCTTTCTGGAAAGCCTATTTTTAATCGAATCAAATTTGTATGTTTTATTGTTTTTGTAAAACAAGTAATAATAATATATAAAATGAATTTATAAAAAATAAATAATATATATTATTATATAATATTTAATCTACTATTTTGCAGATAGTAAAACGAGCACCATCCAGTATGAGTTTTTCATTTTTTAATAAAGCTAAAACTTTACTTCTTGTTTTAACAAGATAACTATTAAATTAATATTTTAATAATAGTCATCACAAAATCAGAATATGTTTTAGTTGTTCATTTGATTGTAGACAATATTCCTGTTTCATCAAATATAATTTTTTTCTTAAAGTGAAAATCAAACTAGTCCCAAATTAGTTGTCACTTAAGTGTGTGGTCAGTATTGTAGTTCTACAGAAATGTATGTCTTTTGTCTTTTATTAATACTAATTTTATATATGTTATCAATTACACTGCATATATATATATATATATATATATATATATATATATATAAACATAATATAAAAAAATGTTTCCTGTTATAAATAATCAATAATACAATTACTCGTACATACAAATACAGGAATATACAATGAATATATAGTTTTTAGTCGACCAAAATGATTACGTGTGTCATTTTCACGTGAGTCTTCTAAAAAGTTTGAAAATGAGACACGTAATTTACAGTTCTCAAAAGTCGACTCGCAAATATATCAAGTAAGATTCCTCTTCAAGTTCGGTAAAGTGTAAGTGATTATATATTTGTTATAAATTATATTTAAATGCAATCAATAAGCGTTTGTAAGACAAATTAATAATGGATGACTTAAACTATATTAATGTTTCTAGCTATATCATAGAGTGTTGATGGTACACTCAATAAGAGGAGTGTGAAATTCTCAATAAGGAAATTATTATTGGTGATGAAATTGTATTTAAAGTTTGAAAATAGAATTATTTTATAACAATTTTAATTAAATTCAAACACAGACACACACACACACACACACACACACACACACACACACACACACACATACACACACACACACACACATACACACACACGCACACACAAACACACGCAAATACAAACACACAGACACAGACACACACAGACACACACGCACACACGCACACACACACACACACACAAACCTACAAACGCAAAAACACGCAAACACAAACACACACACACACACAGAAAGACAGACACACACACAAACACACAGACACACAGACACAAACACACACACACACATACACACACACACACACACACACACACACACACACACACACACACACACACACACACACACATACACACACACACACACACACACACACTGCACACACACACACACACACACACACACACACACTCACACACACACACACACACACACACACACACACTGCCGCGTCTAAACCCTTTTTCACTCATCTTTCCCGGGGCGTACCCCCCCGAACGCACGTTCACCTCCCTATCAAAACGTAACTTTATTCACGAGTTAGTTATACATGCTGATGATGAGTACTGTAGAGCTGAGACGCGCCAGTTCAACCGCGGTCAAAATATGGTCCCATCCGCCTTACCAAATCTTATTACTTGTGATTTATCGAGCCAGTGAATAAATCCCTGGACTTTATATAAAAAGCAACTAAAATGTTCAATCATAATTATGTGAATATATATTATGTGATTATACTTATTAATATTTTTTTTAGTTGTAAAACTATGTACTAATTTGCTATTGCAGGATTACTACTTCTTAAAAAATCTTTTCTCTAGGCTGACTTGAATTATTGTGTTCTACTTTTGTTGAAGGTTGAAAAAATTCCAGATATTTTATTTAGTTGTTTTACCACATAATAACTTTAATAATTCTAAACATTGATTCCTCTAATTTCATTTAATTAAATTGAAATTAAAATGTTAAACTAAAATTCTCTCTTCAAAATATGTTATAAAACTTATCCTTATTTTACTAAATGTTTGCTATGTTTCATTATTTTGACAAGTTGTTATTTAATTTGAAATATACGTAATTGCTTTATAACGCTCATAATGTTCATATAACGCTTGCATAAAGTTCATTAATTATATTGTTGATACTATTATTTAAAATTCTTGAACACTTGTAATTATTTGTCAACAGTTTTGTTTTCATACCTAAAATTATATAGATGAATTGACATACATACTTAAGTACAACTTGAGAATAATTTATAAAAATTTAATTTATATCCATACATTTTTTCTAGAAGTATTATTTGACGTTACTTCTTAATGACTATATTTAAATTTATATCTGTGCTCCCAAACATAAATCTGAAGGATTACTCTTTTGCAATCTTATTTTTACATTAAAAAAAATTTATATTAAATTCACCTTCAAGATAATTTGATCCCGGTTGTTATATATATTTAATAAGGATATAAAATAGGTTGTATGATTTCAAGTAATGACTCATTAGTTATTGATTTTCTTTATTAATATCTCTCTCTATTACTTTGGTTGATTTCTATATACGTTATATTACAAATGACTTTAAATGTTTCCTATTTTAACTGGGTTGTTATAACTTTGACAATATTTCTGAAACATAAAACTAGCATTTTATATATGAATAACTTTTATTATATTATCACCACGTATATTTCTGTTTAAAAGAGAGCCATGTGCTTATATATATTTTTTAAATAATTGATAATGAATTAGTTATTAAAATTTAAATTGAAGAAATCTAAATTTAATAATTTTGCAAAATTTAATGATTTTAATAAATGGTTGTAGTTATTGAAATTCTGACTTGTCCCAAAATCTTTCACTGTGGTTGTTTCTCTTTTAACATGTTCTTGGAGGATGGAATATTGTTGCCAGTGTTAGGGCTGCCTTTGTTGTCGGTTTTAGTGATCGATTTGGGGGCCGTCTTTGAAACTGTTTAAAATTTATTACATTGTAAAATTTTAAGTTCGAATCGTAGACATTTGAAGACAGATCTTCTGCACTTCCATCTTGAAATTAATTTTGGTTTAGCGACGGAGCAGCATCTTGGAATCTTCGACCTGAATCTTCAGAAAAAACCGCCCTCTGGCCACGAGAGTTGCCTTTCTTAACCCCGTATCAGACCTCCTCACTACCTTGGCTTGGCAGCTTGTTACTGATTGAATTTCTGTATAGACTGGAATATATTCTACCCTTTGAACCATCCTTTTTTCCATCGTTTTGCCACTGTTGCTCTAAATGTCACTTGTGGTTTAAAATTTTAATATCTTTTAGCAGCATGGTCATTTCACATTTTTAATTTTATTTCAAATTTGGACGGTAGCTTTACGTCCAAGTACGTAGCTACATTTTATACTAGAAAAGTCCTGCACTTGCACTTTTATACTTTCGGGCCAATCTAGTAACAATTTATCATTTACAACTTTTAAAAAATTGTTAATAAATAATATTTCACAATATTCTGCATCTATTAGTTTTATATTTATCCCTTAATCTTTGATGGTTTTTCATTATATAATTTCATTTTTCATTATTTTTCTCGAAATAATGAAAATTAATTTTATTTTAAATTAAAATAAAATGATTACTTCATACTAAAAATGTTCCCTTTACAAATCCAGTTCGTTAGACCGCTCATTGTTTACAACATATAACCAGACTGGGTTTCCACGTTACACAACTTCCAGCTGATTCATTTAAAAAAATTTAAAATAATATTAGTATAATATTGTATGTTGTATAAAATGCAAAATTTGATACTTTGAGACAGATTTGGCCATCTCAACACCACCCAAACACACACACATACACATACACACACACTCACACACACACACACACACACACACACACACACACACACACACACACACACACACACACACATCGTTACACACACATAAAAATAAATAGAAATCTAAGGTATTTTATTCAATAGAAAACATTTTCAGTATTACATTTTTTCATTTCTTGTGTAAACAATACCACTGACAAAAACAAAACTGCCTTTAATATAAATGTTAATGGTGTCGCGGATCTATGTAAATACAGACCTCGAGAACGAGTTTATTGTGAATAAAAGATCTTTTCTCTGATACATTATTCATGTTTACAAATTTTAACTGTCAAAGTAGGATTGCAATTGGGGATTATTTTGACATCTGCGAGGCCAAAGATCTTGTGGAAAAAGTTTCTTAGGGTATTTTTGAAATTTAGTGGGGAATAATGTCCGACTCGTGTTCATGACAGCCCAAACTTTGTGGTTTCAAAGAACGTCTGAATAGTTTTATGGGGACGTACATTTATTCCTATCTCGTTTCTTCAATTCAAAGTCTTTTCTTCAAAGATGTATTAAAATGCAAGTAATGTTATTGCTATTGAACTACAAACAGAAACAGTTTAGGCCCGTTTATGGGTCTATTCAACCCTAAACTAGTTTTCATCCTTATTTAATTTATATTTATTGGTAATGGATTATAAAACATTATATTATTAGAACTCAAATATTTAATATGTCCTGGGGTTTAAAAAAAATGTTAAACTTAGGCTAAAAATACAGTAGTTTCCAAAGCGAAAGCTCTTCAACTGTTGTTGCGTTCACCTCGTCAATGCTAGATGAAATTCTAGTAAAACGTCGGAACTGTGATTTTATGCACTGCAGAATGAACGGATCTACCCCAGATAATAACTCTTCATCATATTTCCATCCGTGAAGGAATACGTATCAGCAAATATATATATATATATATATATATATATATATATGTATATATATATATATATATATATATATATATATATATATATATATATATATATATACACATACACATGTATTTGTATAAAAATATATATACTCATATATTTACTTAGATAAATAAATAAACACACACACAGACACACACACTCAAACGCACGCACACACACGCACGCGCACACAGGAATACAAACATGTTACTTGGAATATTACCTTAATTAATGTTTGAAGCTTGAAAACAATATTCCTTTCACAATCAAAGAGACTTTCTTGTAAGAAGATATAGAACTATTGTATTGATTATGTAGTCAGATAATGCCAGCAATATAGGTTGCCAAGCATGTTTTACGTAATTAATGCTCTTGTTAATAAACTATTGTAAAAAAACGTAAATAATATAACATGAAATATTTTCTAATATTAATAATATCTTTTACCTACCTTTCAGATAGTATAAATAAAAAATATAGATTCGGAATTTTTGTATAGTACGTATATTCAGAATTAGAATTGAATTCTTGAACTTTAAAACAGGATTTCGTATGCCTAGCAAGAGACACTGAACCCTGTAGTGATATACCAATTAAATTAATCTTGTTTACAACAAAACCTGCGCAAAGAATCTGGTCAAGTGACGTAACATACTCACACGCCTTTATTAGAATCATTTAAATCTTAAAAGTTTTTAGATAAGTTTTAGTCTATTATTTGTTTAATTTATCTCTTTTATTAAAACCTTTATTAAATTTATATTATTTACTTACGATAATTAAAAAAAAGTATTAAGTTATTAATAGTTAAAATTTATTTTAGATAAAGTTAACGCATAAATAAGACGTCGATTGCTCACTAACCGATAAAAACTGCTTATTTTTCCTTTCATTCTCCAATCTCCAATTCATTCATTCTTCATTCTCCATTCTCCAATCCTCCAAGAGTAACACGGCGAATTTGATGTGGTAAATTTCAAGCTTCTCAAAAGTTTACGAACAGCAGGTGAACCTGTTTCGTACAAATATCACGTAGGCATTGAGGTGTGATAAATCTGCATACCTCAGCGACAAAATCAAGTCGGTAGCAACGTGCCTGAAATGGGTAAAGATACGACCACGTAATCAGCGGAGAAATTGAATTTTCTAGAAATAAATAAACATTTCTTTCCATATTTACAAAGTTATCTCTATTAACGGTTTGCTGACAACTAACTGCAGGGGAGGTAATGACGACGAAAGGAATAATTTTAGTCTTATTAGTTCGAGAAATAAAAATAAGATTTTTCCATATGTAGCAGCACATCCTCCTAAATTGCGATATGAAATGCCGATCTAACGCTCTAGAGCAAGGGTTTTCAATCTTTCAGACTCTCCCCCTTTATAACACTTACATTTGCGTTCCTACCAATTTATATTTGGTGAAGAATTACAACTCAAGTAAAAAT
>JBAIZL010000006.1:74160897-74175897 GCA_036971475.1 Prosapia bicincta | reverse complement strand
CCGTCTCTACTGGTCAGCTCGCCGCTAATTGGCTAACCAGTCAAGGGTGGGCGTTGGGTAGTTAGTAAGGTTCTTACATTAACAGTATAAATGTGCAAGGTTTCTAAATACAAACATTACAAACTGAACCTTCGTTACTTGTGTAGGAAGAAAGTGATGCAAAGTTGGAGGACGAATGAACGTGCATGTAATGTTTGAAAAAAATAATCTTTTGGAAAACCACTCTTCCAAGAATATAAAAAAAAAACATTTTAATCCTTTAATTTTTAAAGCATTCCTAGAAAAGGGCTTTACCCTGACAGAGTCGGTGAGGAAAAATAACAAAGTGAAATAAACTCTTTTAGATCTTCTGAGCTTGTTGTTTTAAAAATTTAATTGGGACGAGAGTGCTTTTTGTTTAAATTATGTTTCTGCTTAAAGTACTTTGAAGAACTGTTTCTAGTTACGTTTATTTAGTCTTATGGACAGAATGAGGCTTTAAACTACCGTATTTGACTATTGTATATTTATAAAGCAAAGAGATGTTCTCTTCTACAATTTATTTGTTTAATATAAGTTCACCACCTTAGAATATTAACATCCCACATTATAAAACTTAGTAGCTCTCTGTATTCTTTACGAAATACTTTCCATCCCATTTATCGTACAACGTTGTCTTAATTACGTAGCTTTTGTTTCTTTCCTTGTTATAAAAGAAAGACCAAAGAACGCAGTGGCGCGTGAGGGAGACGGGCGAAATTAGCTGTCAACGCACTTTCTCCACCACGGGGATACGTGCTCTGGATACGGCATCGAGTTAGCCAGTGTTTTATAAACATTCCTGATGCGGGCGTCAGTTTTTTGATAGAAGCGGAGTTTATTGCGGGGGGAACGGTTATTTATTGGTATCAAATTAGAACGTTATTATTGTTATATTGTAAGGTGGTCGGGCAGGATGGTTTTTTCTAAGAGGGACAGGAAAGGTTTGTGGATATAGGTAGGGACATAAAACTCCCTCGTATGGATATAAGAGTTTCATGGAATCCTGATTGCAAGTAGTGAGCACGATTTAGCTCCATTCTCTGTCCCTATAGGCCATAAACCTATTACTACCCGTTACATGTCATTGTAAGTAATAGTAGGGTCTAAAGAAAAGAGTAGAGTATGGCAGAAATAAGCAGGACTAAATAAAAATGTGGTGATTACTTGGTAAAATGAAGGGAAATTAGGACATCGCATTGGTAGAACCATTGGTCGTTTGGGCTCATTACACACACAAACACACACACACACACACACACACACACACACACTCACACACACTCACGCACACTCACACACACACACACACACACACACACACACACACACACACACACACACACACACACACACACACACACACACACACACACACACACACACACACACACACACACACACACACACACACACACACACACACACACACACATACACACACACACACACACACACACACACACACACCTACACACCTCACAGACATTTACACAACGTAAACAAATAAAAACTATAAATTTAATTCTTGTGCCTAAAGGGATATAGGAATTTTACAACGTAATATTTTCAGTCATTAGGAATAAAACTTTCGGTTGTAAACCGAAATTTGGAATCAATAAACCTTCTAAGTTGGTTGTGCGCTCTATTACTTCAGTGAAGCACTGACTTGATTACATTTACGCTACAAGGGACCGCTCTAGTTAGTAGAAAAACAATCTGTGTAAACTTTAGTTTGTTCCTTTACTCCGTGTTAATAACACTGGTATACTACAAAGAAATCAAATTACATTTTGTGAGAAAACATTTAAATTTCCATAAATATTGTTTAAATTATATAGCCCAAGTTAAATTTACTTTTATTTATAAAAGTTTTTTCATTTTTCCAAATAAAGAGAGGAAATAGTATAAAGTAATACTGTTGGAGGAGTTGAACATTATTTAAAAAGTTCCTTTTTGTTCTATGATCTTCTATTCTATTATTTTATTTTTAGTAAAAAAAACACAACTGATCGTAGTTTTTAAACAAACCTGTATAAAGTGAAAACTATTTTTAAGAATAAAAATAGTCTCTCCTTCTTCACAACATGAAAAAAAAAATAATAAATGTATTACTGTAATTTTAAAAAATCCTAAATGTATGAATGTGAGCTTATGTAAATTTTGAAGTTTCATTGAATCCTTCCCTAACTAGAAATAATAAATAGTGTCCATGGCTACTTTCCATGTCATTACGCAGGTTGGCTGGCGATTGAAATCAGCAATAGCGCGACAAGATTGACCAATCGGATTAGCGTCCTGACACACGCAATGTATAGGTTAAAGTCTAACGTCAATGGGCTCTATAACAACTACAACAATCAGGTAAGTAGCGGTCATCCATCTGCTTGTCCCTCTTTCATTGCCAAAAGTAAAAGTTCTATAAATAAGAGATGATTTGTCTGGCTTCAACCATTACAGTTTGGCATATGCTAGTCGCCAAGACCAATGACGGTGAGTAGTTGTTGGTTTTGAGAAAAAAATTGAATATGGGCTTTAACCATTAGGAGTAGGTAAATATTTAGTTTCGGTATTAAGTTAGGCTTGCCAGAACTATATAATAAGCAGCAAACATGCGATAACACTTGAATATAAAAATTATGTTTACACACACACCCACACACACACATCCAACCTCCACCCACACACTCTCTCTCACCCGCCCCCCACACAAACAAACGTTATATAATGATATTTATAAACATTTCGTTTCTAAATTTCACAACTTTTTGTATAAAGTTTTAAATTTTGTTTGTAAATTTTCTTTATTGGACATTACTAAATGAGGTTCACTATTAAGTTAAAACAATAATAAATCAGTAAATCCCTTATTTTTACCTTTATTAGGAGAGAAAGTAGCACTACCTACGCGTAATAATAACAGCTGTTCCAAGAAAGTACGCGTTACTACATGTCGAAATAAACAATAATAATATCTGTGAACTGCGTTAGAAAATGATGTAAGCTATCTATAACGACTAAGTAAAGTCGTAAACAGCTGTTTCGTATAGCTGTTTCACTTTCGTAAATTTTTGGGTCTAATCGACTTCCTCCGAATTTTAACGCATTGTGTTTGAAATGCCTAAGTGACGACACGTTTTACCATTAGATTTCCTGCACCACAAGTAGTTTCAATTAAATAAATTATTTGGAGTGGAAATGGGGAGCAAATAAATGTATTATAATTTGAAACAAACTAGAAAACTCAAAATAGTAAAGACTGTACAAGTTGCGATTTTAATGAAAGATCCACATTTATTACAAGATTATTGATAACAAAAATAGGAGAAAAGAAGTAGGTAATTTTACTTAGTTTAATATTGTGAAGGTTTATTTGCAAAAAATGTAAGATTTGATAGAAGAAAAAAGGCCAGCTATGCAAATCAAGTTAACCTCTTTAACCCTGTGTATAACTCTTTAACTGACGATAAACGAATACGAGAGACGGAAATAAATGTACTTAAAATGTTGAACAAATGTTTTTTTTGAGTCCAGTTATTTCCTCTGCTTGCTCAGCAATAAACACAAATTAGCCAACTTTAGGACCACTTTTCCCTCAACAAGTGAGGAATAAATAAAATCCAGCAGAAGTAAAACTTTTCTATTTAATTAATACCCTGTGCGTAGAAGTTGAATTTTAAAACTGTTTAAAACTGGGGCGTGTAGGGTTTTAATGAAATAAAAGCATTTCATCACTGAAAAGTCGTTAATTCCTTGGCGCGGATTTGGGTTGCAACAAAAAGGATGTTCAGAGAAGATTAAATTTTAAATTCTATTACTGGGTGTTTTCATTGCAATGCATTTTTAGGAACTTAAAAATATTTCGATATACATTTTTATCTACGTGTATAAATATTTTGTGTATGAATGTATACAGAAGTACGCAGCCATACAAGATCTTATGCAAATGTTACAATGTCGTCCACGACCCTTAATATACTGGGCGAAGTTTTGTAACATTTTCAATTTAACTTTTCCAATTGTAGCCCGCCTTTGTAACGATTCACACCACATTGGGTTTTTTTATCGTGTCTGAATGGGTCACAATGAGGCTTATGTGGCGTAAGATTGGCAGTATTGATAAAGCACCGAGTTTTTTGCCGCCATATTGCTATCAGCGGAAGTTATAATAGAATGGTAGGAATTTATAAAGACTGACGATGCTTGCAGACGTTTTTCTGGTGAGGTAAAAATGAAGTTTTACTTGCTCGCAGTTTTACGTCGGGCATAATTGTTTTATTATTGTGTTTAGTGTATTTTTAAATTATTTTAAAACTTCAAATATCAATTCAAAAACTGAAAATTATATCTTGGAATTGTAAAGTAGGCTATCTTATTTAAACTGGCCCAGAATAAAACCAAGTCGTTCGTAACATAACCACAACATAATGAAAATGTTTATGGCCGAAGCACAATAGCTTTGACCGTATTAAAGTGATTTAATCATGTAAAGCTCCACCTTCAATATTATACGTCGGTAAACGTTTGTCGGACGATGTGCAATAATGTATTAAATTTTAGGTTCTGTGTAGCCAAAGAGCGTTTATGCTGCCATCTGGGAAGAGTTCTATATTCACAAATTAAGATGTTACTTTTTATTAATCTATGATTTTATGTTACTATTACTTTCAGAGCGTTTTTAGTGTGATCCACAACAATTCAAATAATGGTTATGAGTAGATATAAAATATTCTAAAACTGAAATGCACACTCAAGGTAAAAAGACAGTGAATGCAAAGTAATCACAAAGGTTCCAAGGTACGTTTTCCACCACTGTGATAATGTAACGTCCTCTGGGATCAAATCATATTGATTATCTCTTTCAACCAGGATTACGTACAAGTACCTGCTGTAAGAACTAAAGTCGATGGATTGGGCACAGCAGGTAGATAAATATTAAATCGTTTGTGTTATCTTTGGTCCTATAATAATAATAATGTATAGGAAGTGGTAGACAGTAAAGACAATAGATTGCTTTCGGAGACGAGGCTCTGAGTGCTTCAGGTGAAGATGCTATTACTACGAGCATAGGTAAAATTTTGTAAGCTGGCACTTGAGAGCTGTGGGCCTGGGCGAGAGGCTGAGGCCGAGGGGAGGGTAGAAGTGCTCGTAGGTCTTTTTCAAAAACATCGACCCTTGCACTTCCGCTGACGCATAAGGTTGACTCATTATTTTGTCACTTATTACAACTTTTTAATGTGTAGGAAGAATAACCACAAATGAAAACAGGGCGTTCACGAAGTGTGATAATAGGATTGTCAAAGGGATGACATTTGTTGGCAGCGATTTATGGTTTCGATGAGCGATGATGATAGTGCCTGATGTTTTGTAGACGACGAATACATAATTTATACCTAAGAGTCAAGTGCCACCTTATATAATTTGACCTATAGTAGAAACCAAATTCGCTAGACTGGTTTACACCAGATAGACAAATAAAAACTCATTTATGCGATTTTACCTTTTATTACTAAAAGTATAATGTCTAGACAGTGGTAGACACTAATGTTAAAAGACTGCTTTCGGAGACGAGCTTCTTAGTGCTCCTCGTGAAGATGCTTTTACTACGAATAGTAGAAACCAAAGTCGATAGACTGGGTTACACCAGATATACAAAGAAAAACTCGTTTATGCAATTTTACCTTTTGATACTAAAAATATAATGTCTAGACAGTTGCAGACACTAAAGGCAATATACTACTTTCATAGACGAGCTACAAAGTGCTCCTGGTGAAGATGTTTTTACTACGAATAGTAGAAACCAAAGTCGCTACACTGGGTTACACCAGATAGATAAAGGAAAACTCGTTTATGTGGTTTTACCTTTCGGTGCTAAAAATATAATGTCTAGACAGTGGTAGACACTAAACTCAATATGCTGCTTTCGGAGACATTAAATGCAATATTTATCATCTGGTAAAGTACACACTGGGACTAGTCACTGCCATTTGGATGTGTATATATATATTTATGTGTGTGTGTGTATTTATTTATTTATATATATTGTGAATATATATATATACACACACAATATATATAAATAAATATATATATTTATATTATAATTTATATTACATATATATATATATATATTTGAGTTAAGTTCTCTCAAAAATCAGTAGTTGAGAAGGAGAAACCAGGGCAGCCTTCCGCAAAGGAAGCTTGATTGCCATTTTGTCAAATTCCTTACTTAAGTTGATAATTCATAATATACTTTTTGTTTCAGGTGGGTTCTAAGTTAGTGGTGCATGCTAGGACGGCTACCATATAAGGTAAGACCTTGTAATTTATGAAATACGTTTATATATTCTTCATTTTTAAAAAAGAATTTACTAATGCTCGGGTAACGCTCATTTTACTATTGCTCAATTTTGTACTTGTATAACACTCAAATAATGAATTTCTTGTTTGTATTATTATGATACAATCATTATTTTGCACTAATACATTTTAATCGTTTTTAGTATTGTTATACGATTTTCAATTTGAACTACATTAAAATGCTTTTATTATCGTGATACTATCTAATATTTGCCTTTCGGATGAACTTGATTTAATGTTATTTACTCGTCACATTTTTATGTATATTAAAAAAAAAATATTTATAATTTTAAAACCAAATATTGAGCTACGTCTTTGAAAACAATACCTGTACGGAGTGTGCTGATTAAAGCAATTAGTTATTCTTAGTTAATTCGTGCAACGACAGGACACGCTGTTCCGTAATAGGACAGGCAACGGTTTTATTAAACTGATTACTGCTACACCTAGTAATGAAAGATCATCAATATGGAGTGGACGTGATGCTGCTTTTATCCACTGCCTGCACATACTGGAATTGTATTTTCTCGGTCATATAATATTGTTTTTCTGCTGTTATATGTTTGCCAAAGGTTCTTTATCGATCTCTGTTATCAATTTTACAAAAATTAAACCAAAAATTTAGCATCATGTTTAATTAGTTGATATTTATTGAGACGTTATTAAAATTACAGAAAATGAGAATTATTAAAAGTGGAATAACAAAACAAAAAATTATTTTCATTGTAAACAAATGTGGAAAAATTGAATTCAAAATCCGAAAGCTTGCCCCTTTGGTCGGATACCTAGTAGACACTTCCATTCACCCACGATAAAAGCATTTATCCTTCGAGAAAGCTGCTCTGACTGCACGATGCTACAATAGTTCTTTAGTATCAGTATGAGGTAGTCATTATACACTTTTTTCCTAGACCTGATGTTCCTCATTCCTGTACCTTTTAGGGCCACGATAAGAGGTAGGTACACTTTATTTAAAAGTCCATATCCTCACGATGCATTAATTTACCTCTTTCATGTACCATTTAGGACCACGATAAGAGGTAGGTACACTTTATTTAAAAGTCCATATCCTCACGATGCATTAATTTACCTCTTTCATGTACCATTTAAGACCCAGTTAAGAGGTAGTTATACTTTTAGTAAATACCCTACCCTCGAAGTGCAATACTTTAGCTCACTCCTCTATCATTTTGGACCCCGATAAGAGGTAGATACATTTTATTTAAACCAAACAATACCCATGCGATGCAATAATTTACCTCTTTCCTGTACCATTTAAGATCCAGATAAGAAGAAGGTATACTTTAATTAAAAGACCCTACCCTCACAATGCAATACTTTACCTCTTTCCTGTACCATTTAAAACCCCGATAAGAGGTATTTATTCTTTAATTAAAAGATCCTACAATCGCTATGCAACAATTTATTTCTATCCCGTACCATTTAAGGCCCCGATAAGAGGTAAGTAGGCCTATACTTTAATTAAAAGACCCTACCCTCGCAATGCAATAATTTATCTCTTTCCTGTATCATTTAAGACCCCGATAAGAGGTAAGTAGGCCTATACTTTAATTAAAAGACCCTACCCTCGCAATGCAATAATTTATCTCTTTCCTGTATCATTTAAGACCCCGATAGGAGGTGGGTATACTTTAAGTAAAATAGAGATAATTTAGATTTAAAATAGATTAAATTTAGTAAAAATACCCGATAAAGAGAAAAATTATTTCAGGATCGCGACCTTGCCCTTCTGATTAATTAATCCTCTCTGTGACCTACAGCAAGGAATTTATTTCCTTCCTTAATCCTGTCTATATTTATTATCCTTTCCTATTTTTTACATCTGATAATAGTCATTACACACTGGGTGATTGCTTTGAAAGAAAACAATCTCAGTTTTGTTTTCAAGCGTAACTGCTGTTATTGAATTCCATGTGGGGTTCTAAGTAGGTGTTTTTGGATATGAATATAAAAATGATGCAGTAAAACTCTCTTGGCTCACATTTGAAAGCAAAAGACCGCCTGCAAACTATTATCTAGAGAACCGTTCTAACCCGCATTAATCCCTTCTTTTGTTTACTATTGGTACACCTGCGAAAATTTAAATAATTCTTTCGGTTTAGCTAGATAAAGTTTCATAACTTATTTTATATCTAGTTTGAATTTACATATAAAAAGTTAAGAAGATTGTAAAAAAAAATTATGGATCTAATTGACACTATTTATAGCTGTCTATACAGTTTTGAATGTATTTAAAACTTTTGTTTATAGCGTTATATATTAAAATAAAATTATCAAAACTTTATTTTGTGGTTGGTATATTTTGTGAACTACTAATATTAGTACTTTTATGGTAATAAATTTCTTTTATCATTTTAAGAACTTTCTTTATCGTTATTTTAACTATATTCATTATTAATTACTCTTTTCACTGTCTTCATCACCATTAGTACTTAAATTAATTGATCAGTGACAACGTTCTAAACATTTACAAAGTACAAAGTTTACCACAATATCTTAAATTTGTCTCAACATTATTCCTAAATTGAACTCAAATTGTATTCATTTTTACAATAAAATTAATTTAATTTATTTTATTGGTGTCTAGTTGTAACCTGACACCCTTTCCTGTGAAACATTGTAGTTGCATGGATGAGAAATGAGAAACAAAGCAAAGCATACGTTTCATAGAAGTTTGCAAGAAGTTAAATTTTACTTCAGAGACTAAGGCAATACAGAGCTAACGCTATCCAATTTTCTCATCTTTTAATCAAACCGTTACCAGAAACAATCTGATGAGAAATGTTTTCGTAGGTCCTTTAGGTGCATCCAAGAAAAAATACCCCCCCCCCCCAACTCCGTCATTTATCATTTGCACTATGCAATCATAAATGGCCTTATGTTCACGCGTTAATTTGGACATATGACTGCCAACCACCTGTGTTGTAACTCTGTTCCCATTCCAAACCCAAATCAAATGAAGCAGTCGCAGCTCGGGCAGGGGTCGGTATTCCCAAATATCTTGTACTTACGATTTGGCGAACGGCGCAACTTGATCACGACATGATCACACAATATTTGATTTAGAATGTATAATAATGTGATTGGTATGCAAGTGGATAAGTTTGTTATTGATAATAACATTGGGAAGAGATAATGTTTCACATGTCACTGTGGTTGTAGTTAGCTGAAATCCTTTCTAGTGTTAATAGGATTTTTTTGTAACGGAAAATGAATCTTTTAAAACCATTTAGTCTTTGCCAATAATGTATACCTAAGTAATATGAGATTGATAAAGTTGTAAGAATGATCATATCTATTTATGTGGTAGAAAACACTTTTTAGTAATTGGTATGTGGGTCATTTTATTCGTTTTGACTTGCTCGTTTTACACACTGTCGTCTTGTTTCGTCAACAACTATTTTATGTAGTTTTTGGCGTCATTTATAAATAGATCATGGAATAATTGTTATTTATTAATAACTTGTAAAACAATTTAAGTAAAATGTAGTTTGTTCATTATGTACTTCGGTCTGAAGACAGAAAGAAACAAGTTTTCTTAACGTCGCAACAGATTTATACACACTGCCATGCCACTTATTACTAGTTATATAGGTACGAGTGTCTTATACTCGTACATTAAACTGTACGCATAAAGTATTCTGAGCTATGTTTGGTTCTAAGAAAGTAATAAAAGCTTTTTTTTAACCGACTTCAAACATGGAGGAGGTTCTATATTCGATCCGTATGTTTTTGTCTGTTTGTTCCACCATAACTTTGGAAGTATTTAACCGATCACAGTGATTCTTTTTGTAAATGAAATAGTAAAACTTCCCGGTGGTACCATTATAGTTACATACCAACCCATCTAATTTGAAGATAATAGTAAGCTATTTTCAATTTTAAAAAAAATGTGTGGAGAAAAAAATGTAAAAACGTTTTTATAAGATAATTAATTAAAAAACCGTTAATTTTACATAACTGAATCGTACCGATACACTGTCTAAAGTACGTGTTTGGAGTATTTTACACTGAAATAAAATAATGATATTTTACAACATACCTACAAAGCAAAACATACCTCCACTTAGGACAGGGTTGTTTATAAATATATATTTTAGTTTACCAAAGAAACATTTAAAAAAAACTGTTAAAATTGACAAACACGATTTACTTATGCATGATTCCGTATAAATTTATAAATTTTAATAAAGCACAGTACTAAATCATACAGTGTTACTATATAGGTGTAATAAAATGTAATCATTTGATAGTGAGTGGTTAGGATAGGTTTGGCTATGAAAAAAAAGTTAACTTTGTTAATGTTAAATAAACCATTAGGGAAGTCAATATTGAATTCAAGTATATCATGAGTACAGTACATATGTGAATAAATATTATGTTTATAATATGTCTTATTGACAAGGCAGCAGCGACAAAAATCTGTGTAAAACCAGGTTACTGTCTTTTTACTGTTTTATATAAACTTCCACCACATCTCTTATTTTACATGATATACAAGTACATGATTACCAATATATTATTCTTATCATGTATGATAATATACGTATTTACTATATAGCAGGGATAGCTAACTGCTTAACCCTAAAAGGCCACTTCAATATTTTCAGTAAAGACGATGGCCGTACAACTAATTTTACACATACGCCATTACACCTAAGGTATGAAACACAATACATGTATCTTATAGTAGGCTTATGCGTCGTATAAAAAATAATATGAATCAATAAACGTTACGCAAAAATGTTCATATAGATTTATTATCAAGCTTAATGTAGGCCTACAAAGGTTCAAAATAAGTAATTAATCATGTTGGGAAAAACTATAATTTTTGTTTAAATTTAAAATCATACGTAAGTATATAGGCCTTCCTACTTCACTTAATGAAACCACTGTGGTCGCACACAATTTTTTAAAGGTCATCATCAATTTGAATTGAAATGGTTGCAACCACTGACGTGAAAGATGCTTAGTCTGTTGCGGTGGGTTGATTTTATAAGTTTCATTTTTGATAAGGTGCACTCACAAAGGTACGTGGTTCTAAACATTGAAAGTATTTTCCTACTAAAGACACGTAGTTTGAGATATTTCCCCTTAGGCACTTGAATCTAAAATACAGCAGCAGTTTCCGACCTTGTCTGCAAAAATGCGTCACTTTGAACAAGTCACCGAGCTCTTATTGGGGGTAGGAGCCGTGTTCAACCTATAACTCATACTAACCTATATTTTTATGTTTTAAATCGATTGGTAATTCAATAATATAATGTTTTAAACACTCGTCTGGGGCCAGATAAAACCAGGTCGCCCCCCCGGGTTGCTAGTTGGCCATCACTGGTATATAGTATTCGGAATTACTATATATGTATATTAAAATATAGTTATAAAGTGGCCAGTTAGGTTAGGTTTAGTTAAAGATTATTTTTGTAATATTGAATAAACCATTAGTGAGCTCAATCTTGGATTGTGTGACAGTGGACATTCAGTTTATAAGTTGTCATACTGTCAGTGACAAAGTTCTATAAGTAAATTTTACTGTTTTTTATTTTTGTATATAAAACGCTACATATGGCAATTTGTATAATAATTTTACTTTTAAAGTTATTACCAATACAATAAAAATATTTTATGAAATCAGGTGTCTCATGTAAAACTAACATACAAGTCCTATATTGGTTCGTAAAGTTACATCTTGCGGATGTCGTTACTGTTAAAAGCAGACCCTAAATGTGACCTTTAGTGAAGTAAATATATTAGAATATATTGTTTGAATACAATGTGAAAAAATTGCAGTAAAGCCGCATTTTATTATGTATTATCAAACGCGCGTTGTATTTTAAATGTTCGATGCTTTGAGTAATTGTTTTCACAGTGTACAGTGTTTAGATACTAGTAGAAGCTCAGAGCCAAAGTGGTGCCGGTGGGTAAGCATTACGATGGCAGTAAGAGTGATGTATTTCCGTATATTCGTGTTACAATACACGCCAACACACAACCCCAACTGCTTTGTATTTTATTGTCTTAGGGGATGTAATAAATAACGGAAAGGGTTTCCCTTTTGTATATATTAATTAATATTAGTCTAGCGTTGTTGTGGCTATATATGTTGGTAATTTAGAGGCGCTGTATAAGTGTGTGAGAGTTATGTAGAGGTTATCTTACATAGGCGTCGCTAAGCGGCGTACTGGCAGAGGTTATAGCTCAAAGGTCTAGCGGGGTGGGTTTATGTCCACCTATGACCAAAATCCCGAGTCGGCGGGCCCGAGTGAGCGGATAATGCTCCGATTACAGTACCTAGCCGAACTATACGCAAACTTGCCTGTTCGGAGGATTCTATTGGTCTCTTTAAACGTTAGTGTCCGGTTGGAGTTCTTCTCGTCCCAGAGTTGGACCGGTCACCAATCCAGCCCTTACAATGAGGTACAAAGACTCTTGCACGTGTCATGGCACCAAGCTACCCGTCTCGGGACTGACGCTAGTCACTCTTAGGAGGGTGGGTGGGTTTGTCACGAGTTTGAATTTGAATTCGTGGGAGTAGTGGTTTCATATGCTAGCTAGGAGATGCCACACATAAGGCCTATCCTTGTGTTCTTTGAGGTAAAGCTAATGACAGGTATTCCTTGTCACCATATTTCTCCCTTCTTCACTCTTTCCACAAAACTCATTGGCTGAATTACACAGGTTATAAAGCATCCGTATTTAATACCTTTCCTGTAGTAAAGAAATATTTGGGATGATAACGCCTCCGCCGCCGTTCAAATATTCCTTAAACAAACTGTAACTAAGCACGTAAAACAATGGCGTTCTAAAATTTAAAACAATTGTTTTTGCAAATTTGCAAAGACTGGAAGAAAGTGGTTTCGAAAATAGCTCTAAACCTACACTAAAAAAGTTCGGAATTTTGGATTTAGTGTAATGGAACATTTAGTTTATATGCTGAAAGGATTTAGTAAAATGTAAATTGTAACATGAAAAATAGAACTCAACTTTACTTTAGGCGTATCCTAAGTCACAAAGGTTGTTAGGACTTTGACCGTTGAGCAGTTTACATAAAAGCTCAACTTTGGTCAAGTAGTCTGACTATGTAAGAAATTATAAAGTTGATAAATTGAAAGCTGTGTTTCATAATTTTATATAATATCATTATATATCATTAATATCATTATCGTTTTTGAAAAATTTATTATCATAATTAATTCTAACCCAAATTTCTGGAGAAAAAGAGACTAAGTTTCTAACAATAGACTTTTAATATTATTGGTACTGTTGCTATTAGGTGGAATAGTGACGACATATTGGAAATGTAATTTTGTAAAATGGCTTCCTTTATAATTTTCTTTCCTATACATCTCTTTGAGATGAGAATATCAAAGGCGTTATAAAAGCAGGTTCACAGAACGTTTCTAGCAGTCATGTAGAAGTAAAATGACTGTATGACATCTAGTGAATGTTATACCTAGCCAATTTCATAGAAATATTACCCTTTCCCAAGATGAGATATAATCTTTTCCAAAGATTTAATATATAACTATTTTGAAAAATAGTTTTCGCAAATATGGCTCGTTGTGGGAATAAAATATAAATAGCAATTTATATGGAAAAGATCTTAACGCCGTTTTTAGATAGAAACATTTTATAAATAAAAGCTAGTCATGAAGTTTAAATATACCAACGTATAGGAAAGTGTTTGTAGTCATTTGTATGAACGAATACGTCTGACGGATTTGGAGTCCAATCTTCAAAATTGCTTTCATCTCTCACAGCTGCTCCATTTTCATTCTTCTCCGATAAAACAGGCATGATTGTGTGAAAGCGAACAAGTAAATTGGAAAAGCAAAACTGTTTGGAGTTTCTGGAAATTTGTTCCTTATATTGCTCTATTGAATCGGCCCATAGATAAGGCGTTTATCAATGGGCAATAAATACAGCATACTTGTTTTAACTTTCTATAAATGGTGTAATTTAAAAAAAACAATACAAAAAAATATAATTTGAAAAAGGGGTTTATATAAGTTTATGCTAGATTGTTTGGTGAAGAATTTGCAGTTTTCGAGTAAAGGTTTAGAAAGTGGTTCTTTAAATTGTAAAGCAATAAGGACCATGTACAACACAAAAATGCCATAATATATTGGTACTTACTAAACACAAGAGACTTTGTTTTTACCAATCAAAATAATATGTACGTAGAGTACAGAAAAACACCAGGTGAAATGAAGAATCGAATTAATATATCCAGCAACTTAACTCAGTTTAAAACGTAATATGAAGGTGGCAAAATAAATACTGTAATCGCAGGAGGTTGAGAAATGTGTAAGCACAGAGATAAAATAAATGCAAATGCAGAATAAAACGAAAAGTTATCATGAAGGCCACGTTGGCTTCCTTAAATACCGTATGACCAATACATTGCTTCTTCTACAGCACGCTACACGAGTCATAATTATCAATTTAAAATCATTTTAGCTTCTGCACCAATTAGGCCTAAACAAGAATGAAAATTGTAGAATTCAGACAAACAGAGGAATCTGTTAGACAGGATTTTAATTACAAATGTCCAAATTGTTTTTGGACCAAACCAATTCATGTTATTAAATTGAAACACCC
>JBAIZL010000006.1:74138397-74155897 GCA_036971475.1 Prosapia bicincta | reverse complement strand
GTCCACCGTCTTTTTCGCAACTCGGTTTTGTAGGTTTTTTAAAAATTCAAACTAAAAACTTACATTGGATGATATAAAAAAAACTCAGACTTAGATAATAAATTTATTTTTAGCGAAATTTTTTATTTTGTTTTTGTTTGTTTACAAATATCTATTGAGATATTGCAATCTTCAGGTGCCACATGAAAGTTGTAATTGAAATTTCAAATAATCGGGTTCTATTGTATTTAAATAATCCATTTAACGATTTCCGCAAAAGCCACAAATATCGATTAATTTTTTGTATTAATTATACCTTAGCACTATCCGTTTGCTTATATCCTTTTTCATTCTACAAGATTACCTATAATAATTATTATATGAGTTCTACAACAATAGGAAATTTGTTTCAACAATTGGTAATAGGTTGCCTCTGGGTCACGGATGTACTGCCACAGATTATATCCACGACGAATATTCATTAGGTAATGCATATGTAAATTGCCTAGAGACTTGAGGTTAATTCTATTAGGCCTGATCAGTTATCGCTCGGTATACTTACGAATGCGTTTAGTAGCATTTGTGCCATGCTGCAGTATAACAGAGATACTATCCTACCTCTTGTATGTAAATTTTAGGATTCTAATGAATGAGTGAATAATGATATGACTAGAAGATTTGACCATTCCCAGGATTATCTTCATTATCCTTTTCAACACTAAAAATAATTTTATATTTAACGTATATTTATGTGTAAAAATATTTCAAATGCAAGAATTGTTTCTATTTATATGTAAAAAAATTCTTCATATTTAATAAATTTTTGTATGTGAATTATATTTATTAATTAATTATTTTACAAGACATCTTATCAGCCTATTATATATATATATATATATATATATATATATATATACACAAGCGGATTCGGGCACGGAAGGCTCTAATTTCAAGTAGAGGGGGCGCGGTACCAAAATGTTTGTGCACCCCTGTGTTAGTGTGTTTGACTTGGGTTGAGTGGGGTCGCCCAAACTCTTCGCAATATGTCTAGCCAGTCCAAATCCCCTCCACTGAGAAGACCATTTGCAGTTTGGGGAAAATATATAGAGCGAAATAAAATGAGTTTAAAAATTTTAGCCAACGTAGAAAAAACAAGATTACAAACTGTACGTTGGCCTAATAGAGAAGAGTCAAGCAATAAAAGCTCGCCGTAAACAGGTTTATTGCCGTTGTAAACACGGGATATTGCTTGGCTGTACAATCGTAATTTATGGAAACTTAACTCCTGTGCTGAAAGAAAACCAATTACATTGCCGCTATAAACTCATGCAAAATAAAAACATCTGATTTGAGGGGATTAACAGAGAAGCTAGAATTGCAATGGTTTTCTACATCGTTCGGAATCAGCTGTTGCGACCAGAGAGAACCAGTACACAACAGGTTGAAAAATACATCTTTAATATTGTCTTTAAATGAAGAATGTGTGAACATACTTGCAAAGCGTATCTTTTGTAATGTGGGATAATGTAAGGGAAACAGACGACACAGCGCCGAAACAAAATTTAAAGAAGTGTCTATACGTCCCCCCCCCCTTGTTGGAAGAATGGTCAGGAAATGTAAACGAAAAAGGCGGGACTAAGGACAGGGAATAATTATATCCTAGTACTGAGTTTAGGAAAGTTATAGCATCGCTTAGGTAGGGTCGCTTACCTGAAGTAAGAGTGGAAAATATTGGAAAGAATCCCAATACCACAAAAATAATAAAATACTTTACTTAAAATTAAACCCATTATGTACATTCCATGACCATGTCATAATCTTTACAAGGTCTTATTACAAAATTACAATCTAGCAAACAAGAAGTTACAAACTAGAGTGACTCTGACGTACATAAAGGTTTAATTTTAATTAACTTGTTTTATTTCTTGAATTTTGTAGTCCATTACGTTTGGCGAATCTTATTAATCACTTAAACAATAGTTTATGACTATCCGAACTTTAAATTTAGTAAATTTTTTTAAAACTTACTGAGACAGAACGTTTTCGATCGCTATGTGCCGATCTTCATCAGTGTCTTCTGCTTCGAGATGTTGGGTCAAGCGGTGACGGTTTTAAAGGTAGGTTTTCGATAGTACCAAATAGTATGTGTGATTTATATTGTTTGTTCGTTTAATATGTTTGTACTTTGTGTTTTTGTGTGTCTGTAAATTTCGTATTGTTCTAGTGTGTTGAGATGTGATTCTTTTTTTGTTGATGTGTAAGATTTCTAGGTTATGGTAAATGTCTGTGTATTTGTGTAATGTTTCTTTTATGTGATTGTAAAATGCTGAGTTAGTGTTCCTCGACTCTTTGTTTAAAGCTGCGACCTGTTTGTTTTATTTGTTATTTTTTATTATTTTTGTGGTATTATGGATCTTTCCAATATTTTCATTGCAATA
The DNA here is from genome assembly GCA_036971475.1 of Prosapia bicincta. Lineage (NCBI taxonomy): Eukaryota > Metazoa > Arthropoda > Insecta > Hemiptera > Cercopidae > Prosapia > Prosapia bicincta. The sequence continues at coordinate 74,153,480 of JBAIZL010000006.1, read as the reverse complement.
TATGGTACCACTGTGCTCTTGATATTGTATGTAGATTGTCTACTAGCTTTATGGAGTCAACATTAGCGTAGCAACGTCTCACTCCATTGCGTTTTAGGTTCGTAACTTGATGCAAATTATTGAGTTTAGATTTTTCCTCAACCCGATAAGTTTTACTAGGCTATTAAAGGCAAATATTTATTAATTTCAGTTTATTTTTCACCCTTAATCTATCAATGATATAACCTATATTTGTGGCAATTTGTTGTAGTTTGATGTAGTAGTTTCATTATATTACGTAAACATGTGGAATGTTACGTATTTTATAAATATGTAAATACATATATACATTGTTGTTTTTAATATTATTGTTGAATAGATTGCGATGAATCTCGAAGAAATTTTAAAGTTTAAAATTAGGCGTGTATAATCTAAAGGAATAATTATTTTACAGGAATGTAATTTTCTGTGTAAGGTGCAAAATTGAGTCTCTTACATAGATAATAAAACATTTTGAAATGATAAAAAAATATTAAAAAAGTATCATTATGATCTGGTCCGACTAAACGGGGGGGGGGGGCGGTTTAAAAATAGTTATCGTGTTCACGTATATTACTCATGAAAAGGTTCTAAACATTGCTATGGTAATTTACTATGAATAATTTTAGCTTAGAGAAATTAATAAATAGTGCTGAAACAATGTGCTCATAAAGTTGCGAGTTAGGTTAGGTGAGGACGTAAATCCAGCGTTCACTGTTGGCACACTGCGTGGTCACTTGTGAATGTAACTGCTAACAATCTATCGACCAAGTCTGACAGTTACAAGATAAAGTCTTGTATTTATAATGTATAAAAGTTTTAAGTTCGAGATGTCTCTTTTCAGTTCTAATCACGTTTCAGAAGTGCGTACGTAGAGCCTATAGTAAAACTTATTTTTAGTTCTACAGCGAACGTTTCTTTCACTGAATGTATTCATTACCTGCTTTAGGATACAGGGCGTATTCTGTACATTTGGTACCTACTCTACAACACTGGACCAAATACGCGGTTTTCGGATGGAGTAACAGACGTAATGTTTTCTGTACAATATGAATTTGTTTTAAATTTCTTATAAAATGTTGGTCCGACATATCAGCGGTCCAATTACTTAGAATTCACAGTATTATAATATTTAAGAAATGGAAGAATACAAGCTCTTATAAATTAATAACATTTTTATACTTTTCAACTTCTTAACATTGAGACTTGTAAAACATATATTTAGTAACTATTTTGATTTCAATTATTAAATCGTAAAAAACATTAAACAATATGAGGTATATGTTATTGTTGGAACCCACTTTCAACTTTATAACATTGAGACTTGTAAAACATATATTTAGTAACTATTTTGATTTCAATTATTAAATCGTAAAAAACATTAAACAATATGAGGTATATGTTATTGTTGGAACCCACTTTCAACTTTATAACATTGAGACTTGTAAAACATATATTTAGTAACTATTTTGATTTCAATTATTAAATCGTAAAAAACATTAAACAATATGAGGTATATGTTATTGTTGGAACCCACTTTCAACTTTATAACATTGAGACTTGTAAAACATATATTTAGTAACTATTTTGATTTCAATTATTAAATCGTAAAAAACATTAAACAATATGAGGTATATGTTATTGTTGGAACCCACTTTCAACTTTATAACATTGAGACTTGTAAAACATATATTTAGTAACTATTTTGATTTTAATTATTAAATCGTAAAAAACATTAAACAATATGAGGTATATGTTATTGTTGGAACCCACTTTCAACTTTATAACATTGAGACTTGTAAAACATATATTTAGTAACTATTTTGATTTCAATTATTAAATCGTAAAAAACATTAAACAATATGAGGTATATGTTATTGTTGGAACCCACTTTCAACTTTATAACATTGAGACTTGTAAAACATATATTTAGTAACTATTTTGATTTTAATTATTAAATCGTAAAAAACATTAAACAATATGAGGTATATGTTATTGTTGGAACCCACTTTCAACTTTATAACATTGAGACTTGTAAAACATATATTTAGTAACTATTTTGATTTCAATTATTAAATCGTAAAAAACATTAAACAATATGAGGTATATGTTATTGTTGGAACCCACTTTCAACTTTATAACATTGAGACTTGTAAAACATATATTTAGTAACTATTTTGATTTCAATTATTAAATCGTAAAAAACATTAAACAATATGAGGTATATGTTATTGTTGGAACCCACTTTCAACTTTATAACATTGAGACTTGTAAAACATATATTTAGTTACTGTTTTGATTTCACCTTTAAAGTTGAAAAAAACACAAAAAATAGGAGGTATGAGATTTTATAATTATTGTTGGAACCCTTTCCGCAGAACAGCTAATAGCGTCAGAGGGACAAGGGAAGGGAAGTAAGTGAACTGGCAAAGGGATCAACCAAAGACTAAGTGAAGAAATGTGTAACTTTCCTCAAGACGCTTCCCTGAGGAATATCCATCAGCGTGGGTGAATAAAAACTCTCCGCTTTGGTTCAAACATGTTCACACAAAAGTAGACTCTAAAATTTATAATTTTAAATTAATCGCAAAAATAAAAAGAAGCTTATTTCATGTTTAAATAAATTAATAAATTACGTGTTCAGCAAAGTAATATTTAGAAAGAAATTAGAAAACCACAACGTAAATTAGATTCACAGATTTGTTTATAAAACTGTAAGAAAGTATGGATTTAGTAATATGTAGTATAGGAAGTTAATGTTAAATCGCACTTGCTTTAGACATGAAATTAAAAATAACATTAACGAACAACAATAAAAGACAGTTATACCTATATAAAACAACTGTGGCGTAATGTTTAACATAAGCAAATGAAACCTCTCAACCACAAATGACTTTCTTCTTTTATTTAAAACCTTATGTACATTTTGATTGCATAGTAATCATCCTCAGAGGTAATTTACAATTAAAATACTTAATTGTAAATTACCTCTGAGGATGATTGCTATGCAATAGAAATGTAAATAAGGTTTTAAATAAAAGAAGAATGTTATTTGTGGTTGAGAAATTTCATTTATTAATGGTAATAAAAAATAGGATGAAACAAAAAAAAAATAATAAATAAAAAGTAAACAATAACGTTTAACCTTCTGACATTTAATGTGATCACGCACTTACACACTCGCAAGGGACCGCTTTACACTACACTATATACCCTTACTGCGAATTGATTATAGAGCCGCGCATTGTGACGTCACTTACCAGCTGATAACCTATCCCCGCTCCCTCCCTTCAGTTGGCCAGGGAGTACTGAATCTCATGCACGTTGTTTTATTACGTTGTGATATTAGCGTAAAATTAACTTTTTATCAGTTGTTAAATCTCGACAGTGAGTTTTATTGCGGTAATATTTTGTTTCCTAGGTTGGCACTGTGAATGAAAATGCCATACGAGTTAGTGACGATTTTTGTTCTAATTGTACAGGAGCAAGTTTTCTTGTAATGTGTTGTGTACTTTTATTTTCATTAAGCTGGTCATAAATACTTTAAAATGCGTTGACATAAATTTCTTTATTACTTTTATTATAGATTTTAAAAATGCTCTCACAGTTACACTCTGTATTCATAAGGTGTTTGTTTTTTTTAATACAATGCTTTTAGTGCTGTTTACAAAGTTGTGGTGCGCCTCTTTTAAATTTTCCTAAGACGTTGAAGTTTTAGAGAATCGTGATTCAGCAAGTGCTTTCAGTATTAAAGTTGTTTTACCAGTGAAATAGGATTACCAACAAGATTGAAAGGATTAGGAGTAAAGAGACAGGTAATGCTTCGTTTCCTTCAGGTATATTTATCAAAGAATGGAAAGTAGGAAAATATATGATTGTTGTTTTATGTTTGGTAAACTTGTTTAACGTGATATCGTATATTTTGGTCATATTTATTTTTCACATCATTTCTGCTGTTATAATTTAAAATAAACTTCAAAATATCAATGGACAAAGTACCATTTATCTTTTCATATTAGTTGTGTTTACAGGTCTAGCAATAATTCAATGTTTTCTTATTATTATGAGTTAAGAAAATCAATTTCTTTGAGATAGAGAAAAGTATTACCTAGAATATAGTTTAGAACAAAATAACACATGGATGCTTAAGTTTACAAGTTTAATTGAGATTGTATTTTTAAAGTATTTGTTAGTTTAATGTAAAGAATGGAACCTCTTGTTCATAATTATAGTAACTTTTTGAGTTGATTTATACAGATAAAAGAAAATAGATTCATACTTTTTTAAGCTTGTATACAATTTTAGAAGTATCTTTAAAGCTTCTATAATTTTCAAACTGTCCAAGATGCAAGAAAAACGATTTTGTACATCCAACAAAAGGATAAATGTAATATTGAAATCTTATGATGTTCTATTTGATGAGAGAGATATTAATGGGAGAGTTAAAACAACGTTAAGGTGCAATTATTACATTAAATTAATATTATTTATAAAATGAAGAATACATAATTAACGGCATCTTACGTCATTTTTAAAACTCAATGAATCGTTCTTATAAAAACTTCAACTCATATCACGATATATGGCAAATAATTTCTGTAACAAAAAATCTTCGTTTTCATTTTTATAAATTCCTTTTTTTCCAAATTATTCTAACTAGGAGTACAATTCTGTTTGTAGATCACAACTATTCTTAATATTATTAAGAAATTAAATTTTCCTCAACAGTAGATGGAAATATTGCCTTTAGAGATATTTCTTGTTCCAAGCGTGGGAAAGTTTAGCTAAAGTTAAATGATTTAATTTTCGACTTCATACGCCACTGGTAATTTTATACGCTGGTTATCATATATAAATCACTTATAATTTCTTGTACATGTTACTTCATATTTTTTGCTATTCGATTTTCGAGAGTTATATTATAATTCTCTGTTTTCCGAATAATGGAAAACTTGTGTGTTTTCGAAGTCAGAAAATATCAAGTAATATTCTTGTTTATGTACGTAATAGGTATACATATATATGTGTGTGTGTATTATAATATAAAAAATATTTAAATGTTTTACCTTTATATTTACCTTTCCAATAGTCACACGTTTATGTTTCTGAATAATTAAACAATCACATAACTTTAATATTACCTACATTTATTCATCTGACCTCCAATTCTTACAAATTATAAGAAAATACATTAATATGCTTTAGTGACAAAGATTGCATAACTAATACAATAATTACTATAAAGGTGAACTCTTGAGGCTTTAGGTTCCTAATACAATAAAGTTTAATAAATACAGTGTTACATTGCTCTTCTCTAAGGACGTTATTACTGGATCTTCTATAAAGTAGAAAGTGGTGAAAAAAACTAGCTTAATTTTTATACAGACAATGACTTTAAATTTGTTCTGCATTTACTAAATTATACAAATCTCTGTTGACTGACTCTAATATAATAAAGTTTGTACCTATTGTTGCTCCGGAATTCACTGGTTGCTGGCGGTTAACTTCTTCACTTCACTTTTACACACTAAATAGCCTTACTTTCCTATTTTCTTTAATATCTGCTTTCTCCATTACTCGTCGCCCTTTTCTAAATTCTTTACATAAATAACTAATACATTCCCTTTACAATGCCCTTAACTCTTCTAAGCAAATTAACCCCTTTTAACCATTTTCATACAACTTGTCCCCTCCCAATACGTCTGCACCTCACCGAAGTTATCCAAACTTAGTTCTCTTTGCATGACGATTTTAGTTTTTAAGAACGAGCATAATATCCCCTCTTATGTATTTCAGCCAATCAGATCTGCTATCTCGGTACGTCCTCACGCTGTAAGAGGTGTAACTGTCCCATGCTTTCCTTGGTTTTACCGAAATATTTAAACCTTAGAAATATCTGCAGCCTTCTCTTGTCTACAGGTTCCCACGACTGATGTACTCCCACCGAAATATACAATAGTTAAGCCCTATTTGTCGTATTTTTAGTACCCTACCCTTATCGCTCCTCCATATTTCTAGTTATTATTATTATTATTATGATTTTGAATGTTTAAGAAATTTATACTTAAAGTCTGCTATGTTTATATTATAATATATATATATATATATATATATATATATATATATATATATATATATATATATGGTGAAATAAAATAATTTTCATAAACAAGAATATACTAGTATTACTTCACTTTATTGTTGATAGAAGCTTTTCGCTAATTTACATTATTAGCATTTTCAAAATTTATAAATCACTATCCAGTTATGTGACTATTGTAAGCTTACTCTAGTCACATAACTGGACAGTGATTTATAAATTTTGAAAATGCTAATAATGTAAATTAGCGAAAAGCTTCAATCAACAATAAAGTGAAGTAATACTTGTATATTCTTGTTTATGAAAATTATTTTATTTCACCATACATATTCAACAATAAAAAATAATTCTTCTAAGGATTACAATATATATATATATATATATATATATATATATATATATATATATATATGCATAAAATTTAAAGGGATTATGCTATTGTGGAAGAAGACGTTTGAGAAACATACAATTAAAAACAAAATCTAGTATTAAAATAAAAATGTTAAAATCATTTTAGTGACCCTTTTTAAACAAATGAAATGTTGTAGGTTATACAGGGTAGGGGCAGATCTACTTAGGCATTTGGTATTGGTATATAGCAACCAGCAGTACGTTTCAACCGCCCATTATTACCCTAGGTTTGACCCTATTGGGGGACTCAGTTTCATAAGGGAAATTGGACTTGATGTAACTATGGTAGTAGTGAGGAAATTAGTAAGCAAGCTATTTCTGGGCCTCCGGGGTTGTGGTCGAGCTGCGGAGGTAGACCCTATGTAGATATGCACAGTTTATCGCACCTCTCAACGTAGCCGCCATTTGTTCAACTCTGAGGAAGAGAGTATTAGATTGTAAATTGTAAGGTCTGCAAGGATTTTTATTTCACACATTAATAATATGTCTACTATTAGCCGACACTAAGCCTGTTTGAAAATAAATTTCGTCATAAATTTTATATGTTACACTTTCATTGAGAATTATTGGGGAAATTGCCTGCAATTATAACAACTTCGTAATTATATAGAAAACAATACTAACCTTACTTATTAACATAAGCCTAAGCTTACTTAAATTTGTAGTCTATTACAACTTGATTCATGTTTTCAAGTTATATTTTAAGAAAACACTTATTATATTTTAACATTGTATTTCAATTTTCATCGACCGCTATCTTGTTCAAGTATTTTTATGTTCATTGTATTATTGTAATGTCCATTGTACGTTATAACTGTTATTTCAAACTTTTACTTTAACTTTACGTTTTTGCTATACGGTACAATTTGTAGCAGCGTGGTTCCACACTAGCCTCCACTTAACCCCCTGCTCCCTTCGACCAATTAGCTACGGTAGTTCTTGAATTCTGAGAACGACCTTGTGCAGTTCGACCGCACCAGGCGGAGTCAACAGAGTCTGAAAAGGTACAAAGAAATATTTTTGCATCTACAAGAGATTGGGCACCGTAGTCAAGGACTTCGTCTACTTACTACTGACGAGGGATCTTGTGCAAATTGCTCTTTAAACTAGGCACCCAGTAAACGACCATACTTATTGTGACTTTAGAACTTTTGACTAACCAGTACAAATTCTTTTGAAAAAATAATATGTCCGCGAGGTTACCAACTAAACTTTTTTATAATATGTTTTAGAAGGAAAGAGTAAAAATTTATTAAAAACATAAGGTAACTTTTCTTAGAGAAATTCTTACAAACCACATATTTTGAAATTGGGAATGGTGCTACTTAAAGACCATCTAAGAGCTGTTCTCTTCTGTCAAAAGGCACCGGAGCTGTCAGTCCCTATCTTCCGGACCATTGATATTGTTTATAACTCCATGGATACGAAAATAACTACAACATAACGCAAATAACAAGGTCGCTACACAATGTACACGTGTGATTATGTGCACAAACTGTAACACCTTTGTAACATTAACGGCTTATGTTCGCTGAACAGAGAGACAGAGTTCAGTTGTGCAAAGTTGGCTGGAGTTAATTAAAAACAAACTCTAATATTTGTTAGAGTAAAGTTTGGAGTTTACGACGGCACAGGCAACCCTAATTGGCGACCGGCATCGCTAAAAGGTAGCAAATATGAACACTTGGGTGGCCGGGTGGATTTTCACGCATCGGCGATCTCACTGCTCTACCGTAATGGAATTGCACTTCATTTAACTTTTCGGCGAGAGATGGAGTTTTGATAATTATTGGCTATGTAACGTTTGGCGTGTCAATGGACCAAAGAGAGTTGAATTTTTCATAGTGTTTGTACTACTTTCGTGTTTATAAAACTGGCGTTTCTAACATATAAAGTATCTGATTAGGATAGATGTTATGTACAAAATTACATTGTGACATTCAGTTAGGCCGACCTAAAGAGGTGAATACTTTGTTTGAGGAAAATAGTTAATAGAAGTTTCAATAGAATAGAAATATTGTAGGTAATAGTAAAATAATAAAGTTGAGAGAAAACCTTCATTAATTGAAGGATGTTATTGAAATCGATCCTTAAAATGTCTAAAGAAGTTTTCATCTTAAACATTTGAATAATAATATATAACTCACTCTCATTATATTGAAATAATTATAGTGAGATTTTCCGTGGTTGAAATAAATTAATATATTTATTAATTGACTAAAACCTTTGGATAATAACTTAATAATAAACAGTAAATAAAGTAACATAACCTACGTAGTAAAACAGCTGTTCTACAACATAACCTAAGACATAAAATCAGCTGTTACATGAAATCAAATGCTATCAATTAATATGAGCTAAAATTGTTTTATGCAACTCCATAGATGTGTTAGAGCATGACGCCAAATCGAACACATTCACCCTTCAAGATTTCTATTTATGCGCGTCTAACGTAGTGTTCCCTTCAAAATCAAAGCTTTTTATTTAGTCACAATTAATTTTATAATACTACCTAAAGAAGTAATATTAATTTAAGTGATTAACTGATATAATTGAAAGACACAATATGAAGCTTAACCAGTTTAAAATTAGTAAAAGGGCGTTTCCTATTAGGTATTTAAAATTAAGCAAATTGTAGAGTAACGTGTTAATTGTGGGAAATAATCCTGGATTATCTGCAAAGTACAACCCTCATTACATTGCATCAAGATGGTATTTAGATCCAGGCCTTTAATCCGAAGATTAACGTATATTTTTCATTAGTAAATTTGTTAATTAAAGCAACATTACCTTAAGTACCAACCTAACTTTGATGAAGAATTAAACATTTTAATCTCAATTTACTTATCCCTATGGGTTCAAATCATCCTACCAAGTATCTTTTTTTTTCGGTATCTGTAATGTTTGTATTTACGTATCAACATATAGCATATTAAAAGTTTTGCATTTGGTTTATTTTATTAAAATAACAATATAGTGGTGAGTATAGTAAGGTTTAACATTGGTAGTTTTCAAAGAGTTATTCTTGTCCGCCGTTCGCTATTTTGAAATAAACCGCGATGAATTTATAATAAATAATATAATACGTCTTTTAAACTCAATAACCTTTTGTTAACCTAATGTGATTTTTCGGTTGTAAGGCAATCATCCTCAGAAACAACAAAAAACAAAGTCACTGGTTTGTTACAATTTATTTAGTTGCCTCTAAAGATGGCTACTTTCCAACTGAAATGTAGACCTACTATAGTTAAAAAAATACCATTTTCAGAGGGTATTGCGTAGTTTATTGTTTGTTATCTGTTTGTAATTTTACTTTGATTGTAGTATAAAATATATTAAAAAATTATATTCACATCCAAGCACGTTATGAAGAATTTAAATGCTGTACCGGTTATTTTTAGCTTTGCTCGTGAGCATAGGTACTAATTTAATAATTACGAACACGCTTCACCATCAATAATTTACTCGACAAACGCGTTTCGCTGAGAAAGATACCATCATTAGTGAACATAACTATTGAAACAGTAACCCTATAACTTAATGTAACTATAACTACAACTTATATTTATAATTTGGTTACAGTTTAGATTTTGTTCTAGCTTTACTCACTGATGATGGTGACATTGTAGTTGAAACACGTTGAGGATTAAGTTATTGATTGTGAATTGGTGTTCGTTATTATTTAATTATTGGAATGTTCTTCAAAATTATTAAAGATTTTTAAAAGATGTAGTTCCTGCTATGGTCTACTTTTCATGTTATTCCCCCCCTCCCCCATCTGACTCATTGCCTCAGCACGATTCATTACCATGAACTCATCTTAGTAATGTCGTTTTCTGTCCGTATTTCTCTCTCTCTCGTTCACCGTTCCTTTCATGTGTTTTCTATTTTACTAAATGTTTAAAACTTTTACATTGAAGAATTAACAATAATCTATTATTTTAACATACACTTACATTTTTTTGGCGTTATCATTAAATAGACGCATTTATAATATTTATAAATAGAAGTAAAATTGTCAGGCTTATTTGCGTATTGACCTATGGCAATGTACCAATTTCGTAGCTATGGAGGGAAATGCAAAACTTAGTAATTAAGGCAACAGAAAGATATTATGAGGAAAACCACACCAAAATCAAGATGGATAATGAAGTGAAAACATCATTCAACACAACGAAGGGTCCAAGACAAGGCTGCTGCTTATCCCCCACCTTATTTAAGTTCGGTTTGGACAGAACCCTAGAAAAATGGAGTAGAAAATGCCGAAACATGGGAATGAGGGGGGCAGATGATAAGTTGTTCACACTACTCTTCTCGGATGATCAGATGGTGATAGAAAATACGAACACGATCTGAATTATATAATAAGAAAACTGCAGAAGGAATATGAGGTAGCAGACTTAACAGTGCATATTGCAAAAGGTGAATATGTAATAATAGGCAAATCGAGATTTGTGTCCTTATCTTAGAATCAGCGAAATCAAGGGGGTACAAAAGTGCAAATATTTGGGGGTGATCCTTAATAAAAAAAGTGATACTGATGATGATATTTGAGAAAAAATAAATAATGGCATAACAGTGACACGAACATTAAACTATCTTCTCTAGCAGAAGATAATCACAAACATAAACAAAGAAACACATTTATAAAACTACTGTTCAGACTGTTACACTCTACGGTTCAGAGGTACAGGATGTTACCTAAGCTAATTATAAAAAATTAATAATGATGAAAATTAACTTTTCAAGACGTGGCTCTGTGGTGAATCGGGACTTGAAGAGTCTCAAATGAACAAATTTTTTAAAGAAATGGAAATGGATCAAATTATAAGGGAGGAGATAGAAAGAAGGCAATTAGCATGGTTTGGACATGTGACCTTGAAAGGTACTATAGTCAACCGCCTTGTGAAAAGAAAAAGAGAACGGCCAAGAAGAAGTTGGCGTGATGGCATAGTCGATGCAATGACTGCAAGAAACCTAGAAGAGGCACTTACGTGTGACAGAAGAAACTGGAAATTGGGAACGGGGAGGCTTCTACAGGTGTAAAGATAGGTTATATATATATATATATATATATATATATATATATATATATATATATATAACCGATCTTATATAACCGATATTGTATATATATATATATATATATATATATATATATATATATATATATATATATGGGAAATTATAATTAGAATAATAAGTTTATAATTTCAATAAGTAACAATTCGGCGAGTGAAGAAATTGAAGTCAATATAGGAGGGAGAGAAGGATACATACATAGAATCACCGATCCATTATAAGCAAGACGATGGTCGAACTGTTTATACGAAATAATATAAACGATGAGCCTAATTGTTTCATATTCACCGGAGATACGTTCTTCTAGCTAAAGAAGCTTTAAGCCCCGCGAGAAGCAGTAAATAAACTAATAGGTGCTAGTGAAGGATACTGTTTGTTGCATCGTTACTAACTGGTTACAATTATAAGTCAAAATAATAACGATTCAGAAGAAATTCGAATTAGAACCGAAAAAACAGAAGCAATATTTACAAAAATAAAGTAAAGCTAAGTAAAGAGGATGTGAATTTTAAACTTAAATACAGTTTGATAAGATATATTGATAAATAATGGTCAAAACCCTCTAACCCTAATTACTTTTATTTTAACCTGCTGTATATTTCAGATACCAAGTAACCATCCGCAGAGGCATACAAACAGTCTTGGTTGTTATGCCTCTGAGAATGGTTAATTGGTAACCGAAGTCTACATCAGGTAAAAAAAAATTGTGGTTAGAATTTTTTGAGTATTATTTATTATTATTTAACTATAGTTTATTCCAAATAAATAGTGTTATGAATTGTTTCATGGGATGGAGATTTAAATGTGGAGGAAGACTAATATGACGGTCTTACATCCATTTGAAATGTGAATATCGTCCTAGAATGCCTATTTCCTGGACTCAAAGGATTACGAACGTGCGGATATTGAGAAGCATAAAAAAGAAATTCTACTGACGGTAAAAAAAGTCTAATACTAGGGACAGATCATGAGAGGGGTACGGTTCGAACTTCAGTAATTAATTATCCAAGACAGCATAGTAGAGAAAAAGACCGTCCGGGGATGAGATATTCCTGAAGAAGAATTGAAGATATGTTTTCAGCAGTGGCCTTAAAAAAATTATTTAAAGGAACGGTATCGAATATGCGAGGGGTTTTAAAGATTATCCATCTTCGACGAAACGCAGAAAGGACTTTTACTGGGGTGTACTGGGATTATTACTGGAATTTATAGAAGCAAAAACCATATGGTACGACTTTTATTTATAAAAATGTATAGACATTTCATTTTAAAAACATGTAAAATATATTTGTAATTTATAATATTGAAAAAATGTATTGGAAAGAAAAGAGAACCGCACTTTTAGCTAGCGAAACATATGCGTACTGAGACATAAAAGTTTAAACTTTTTTGACTTAAAGTTAAATGTTCTTTAATCCGAAAAAAGCTAGTATATTTCTTTACTGAAATAATAAAGTTTATTATCTAGATGAGAAGGAGGGGGGCAGAAAATGATTACTTAATCTAAATTCATAGCAGTAATAAAGACAGAAAAAGGGTTACGACTGTACCATAACCCCTACAAAGCAATGATTAGGTAGCTTTTGTAGCACCAGGCCGCCCTTCAGGAACATGTAACTTTATATTCCTTTAACTTTATAAATCATTAAGGATTTAATTAAAGTAAAAACATAACCTGGAAACTAATAAGCCAATTTAAATTCTAACAGATAATTAATTCATTACAAACAATAATTAATTATGAACGGGAATTTTAAAAATGTTCTCTGAAATTAAAAGAGGAGGAATCTGTGATATTCGTTTAGAAGTAAAGATTTCAAATATAAAAGCTCAATTAGACTACCAACACTTGAAGATGTCAACCAATTTAGAACAAAAGAAAATACCTAATTAGCAGGGAATTAAATCCAATGAGTTCGGAAAAACAAGCGTTATGTATTAAGAGACAAACAAATTAGATAGAAAAAGCATCTAACAAATATTTAGGTGAGGAAATTCCCTGTTTTGTTAATATTAGGATTAGTATAAATGATGTCTGACTATGTACAAACAGGGGGTGGATACCATCTCATTTGTTCTGAAATACTTTCATTTATAGAATGTAAAGTATGAAAATCATTTACTGTTAAGACCTTGTTACTTACGTGTATTGGAAATTATACTCCAAAAATATACACAATAAAATTATCCAGATCAGGAATTTCAGGTTTAAAATTATTACAAGGAAATATATAAGCTTTTATATATATATATATATATATATATATATATATATATATATATATATATATATATATTACCAGTCTTTCAGACAATTGGCAATTGGTCACTTCATTTGTTAACGGTTATATCAATGTATCATCGTTAATTTATAATTCACTTATAATTGATTATATTCACTTATTCCATTGATTACCATTTGTATAGGGAGTACCCTTCGTACATTCATGTCTTTCATTTTCATTCCTATCTAAAAAGTGGGTTTGGCCAGCCCATTCTTTAGTCCCGCCCTCTACTTTACGCTCCGCCTATTTTCTCGCTCAGTTGTATTTCCTCATTCTACGTTTATTGGTTTTTGACTTGCATTATTCAAATTTTTCAGACCTTTATGATTGAAAAATATATTCAATATGTTAGGTTTATGAGAAGTAATTTATATAGTAATATATATTTTTTAAATTTATTTTCCATCTAACATATTAAAGTTGATAGATTTTTAAATGCCAATAACCCTGCATCTGGCGGTCACAATATTCTATACTAAAACTCCCTTTTCACTGTTTTTACACAATCTTCAGTCTTTTAGATCGTATTCTAGTAATAGAAAGTTTATAGTATTAAATATTTTCTTGTTTTGGATATTCCAATAAATAATTTTGGACTTTGGAATTGACCATTTTTTCAATGGACATTGAAATTTTAAAATAATCAAACTTTATGCATTAAAAGTGCACCAAATGCATTTCAATGTCAATATAATCAATATAGTTTCGATCATCTTGTAATAAAGGTGCAGTAGCTTAGTCACTGAAGGTAAGGTCATTGAAACGTTCTCAGGAATAGAATATCAGTTGTATTTGTTCACAAATATTCAATTAATACTCCCATAATATTCTAGAATTGTAATACATGGTCAATGAATTTTAAAAATATTATGTTATTGTAGTAATAGCAAAATGCGAGTGCTCCTGTACGCCAGGTATTGTCACTCACACAAAGGCAGAGGATTAGGACGGGCCGTATTCCTTCCGGCGCTCTGTTTATTAGTCGGGGCTTCCTAGTTGGGGCTTCCTTGATCGAACTCTTTTTTTTAAATTTATAAAACACCTCAGAAAGCTTTGAATAAATTAGTTTTGCACATAATTAAGAGAAAATTGATACCAAACAATGTACAATTTACTGTCACTCTTCATGAGGGGAAAACACGAAATTAGGAAAACATTGTACTTAATACGTTAAAGTGACTAGTAAC
>JBAIZL010000006.1:73958397-74133397 GCA_036971475.1 Prosapia bicincta | reverse complement strand
GGTTGGTTAGGTTAGGTTTGGATAGGTTAGGTTAGGTTTGCTAGGCTAGGTTGGGTTAGGTTAGGTTAGGTTAGGTTAGGTTAGGTTAGGTTAGGTTAGGTAACCTTAGGTGTGTGTATCTTATGAAACAATAATTTATTTCATTTTAAAAGCAGCCTTTAGGGGAATCATGCGTGTGTGTGTGTGTGTGCGTGTGGTTGGTTAGGTTAGGTTGGGTTGGGTTGTGTTGGGTTGGTTTGGGTTGGTTTGGGTTGGGTTGGGTTGGGTTGGGTTGGGTTAGGTTAGGTTAGGTTGGGTTGGGTTGGGTTAGTTTAGGTTTGGTTAGGTTAAATTAGGTTAGGTTAGGTAACCTTAGGTGTGTGTATCTTATGAAACAATAATTTATTTCATTTTAAAAGCGGCCTTTAGAGGAATCAATGTTAGTTTAATCAAATGAATTTAAATTTTTTGAACAATTAGAACTCCCTATTTCTAATATTATCGAAATTTAATCACTACTAACCAGGGGTGGTTTATTTGTTAAAGGTCTGACGTTTCTAGAGGACACAACTACCCTCGTCTGAAATATTTATTGTAAACATCAGCATGTGACGTCGTAATTTTGTTCAGTCAAATCTCAATTGAACGACTAATCCCTATTAAGGGGTTCCTATACACCCTTAAAATTGAATTTGGGTGAATTAAAAATGGTTTACCATCATTAATGCTATACATGTTTAAACAACAATGCTATCATCAGAATTGACAAATTAACACTGGTAAAACTACCAGTGCAATAAGTGGTAAATGTAACCCATTTTACCAAATGTGAGCACAACTTGTGCCCGTGACAATTATATCATCACTGTTGAAACATGCATGGTGCTTGTTGCTTTTGGACCGATTTAGCCGCGAATTTTGAATACTTTTAATATGGACGCAAAAAGACGGCAAGTAAATAATACTACCATCCTTTCGTTTAAGGATATTTTTTAAATTTAGAAAAAAAATACGATTATTAATAGCTAATACTAAAGGTTGAATCTACATAACTACTTAATTGAGTTATTGTAAAAGCTTACTTGAATTTAAATTATTATAATAAAAGCCTATGTTATCAGTAATTATAAAAATTAATAATAGCAAATAAAATAACAGCTATTATTAATAAAAGTAATTTTCTTATAAAACAATAAAATCAAGGTGTAAATATAAACCATAATCCTTTTGTTTCCTGCAAACAATTTGTGTTGTAATATAAAATCTTAAAATTCATGAAGTATAGCAAGAGATCTGGATGGTCGATGAACAGTTACTTAATTGACATTTAGAGTTGGGGGTATTCGCTTACTCAGTGTTTCTCGAACTTCGCTTCTACACGTATCGGTACACCTCGGTGTCTTCTTCGCTAATCTGTCTAGATGTCGGAGAGTTTTTTTTTTTTTTTTTTTTTTTTTTTTTTTTTTTTTTCCAGGCGAAAAACCTATTGAGGTTATCATCGCCTAATGATGTCGGAGAGGGATGCTTCACCTATCACATCCGCTATTCAGGCGAATTCCTCTCATTCGATTCTCAAATCTATTGCTAATATATATATATATAAAAAAAAAAAAAAAAAAAAAAAAAAAAAAAAAAAAAAAAAAAAAAAAAATTAAATTAGAACAGATCTACACTTTTTTTTTTTTTTTTTTTTTTTTTTAAACAGATCTACACGTTTTTGGTTAGGATAGGTTTTTTTCAAGTTTACATCAACGGGAGATAACCAGCTGATGTATGAAGTGAAATATAAAAATCAGGCCATCTTTTAGACGCCCAAAATCAGGACCCATCTTTTGGGTCTATAATGAAATAACATACAGTAAAATGGAGGAGGTTCGCTTGCGTTAATAAACTTGTTTTATGTATTTTATCTAACTTACCTAACCTACCGGGTGGTTTTATCTAACTTACCTAACCGGGTGGTTTCTCTGTAGCTGTATTATACAGTAATATGTATAGAGTTAATTTGAAAATGATATGTTGAGTTTATAACTAGTATTTAAGATGTAATGTAACGTGATTTTTGTCGTTTTATATGAAATGTTTTATTTTTGTCTTATTATTTCTCAAAGTTCCTGAGCAATATAGACCTAAATACCAAACATTTTCATATAAGTAATTTTCAATACTGCTGAGAAGGGATACACTGAGATTATGATAACTATGATGAAATTAAAAGAATATTTACGCCATCAACCGACACACACACACACACACACACACACACACACACACACACACACACACACACACATGTATATATGTGTGTGTGTGTGTGTGTGTGTGTGTGTGTGTGTGTGTGTGTGTGTGTGTGTGTGTGTGTGTGTGTGTGTGTGTGTGTGTGTGTGTGTGTGTGTGTGTGTGTGTGTGTGAGTGTGTGTGTAGTTTGCGAGTGCCACAGTCTTCATATCTTTGCAGTTAAAATATGAAACTAAAACTGTATGTGTTTTTTCGTCTGTCTGCCCCTCATAACACTTAATGCCGAATAGTTTCATTGATATTTATTTATGAACACAGAAAGTCGATTATTTTACCCATTTACGAGAGCAGGTAACCTCAATTGTTTTCCCTTGTTAGGAAAATTGGAATGATATTTTCGGAAAGTAGTGGATGTGTTACTCGGGGTTGGGCCACTTCAGCAAACCTACTTCATGTCATGCACACGAGACTCTCATGGTAGAAAGGATATGATGGATTTATTATCGATAAGGTAGGGGTTGATACTCCCCTACTTCTGTGAGAGGGTTAAAAAAATTACGTGTCAAGTGGACTGAGCTTCTGCTTTGTAATTATTGGGTTATTAGAACATGACGAGGTGGCACGTATGTAAATAATTACTCCAAGTTATTATTAAGTAATTGTCAGTGTTTTATACACAAGTTGGAATGACTAAATGACGTCATATTTTCTTGTAATGTCGTCGAGTGCTTTAATGTTACTTGTATGAAGGTTCTCATTTTTTTAATGCAATCGGAGATAAAAGTTTGGTTTAGGGTTAGGTTAGGCTATTATTCTATCTTATTAACATATTGTTGCAAAATATGCTTGTAGCTCCTTTGATCAGACTTAAGCATGGTTTGACGGCTATTCCAGTCATAGGGTTTGAAAATTACAGTAAGTGAATCATTCGTCTATTGGCTGGCTCAAAGATGACAGATAACTTATGAAACTAACTTATGCATTTTGATTCATGGAAAAAAATTTAATAATAATATACACAATTCTTTGCTGTTTAACTTTAATTTTGTAAACCTGCATAAAGATTAACAATTTCACGTTCTGAATACATTCATGGAAAGTGTGAAATCACTTGCTCTGATGTCTCTGCAATTTATTTGTTTACTAGATTGTGTCCATAAAATACTTTCTGGCTTAACTAAAACTAAGACTTAGGGTATTCAGTGACCGCACAAGTCTCTTCCTGTATCCAGCACAAGGGCCAGAATAGATTCTGTATGGAGTAGTAACTAGGCCAGCATATTTACCAGAAGTATGGTCAAGTTTAATCGGTTGATGGCGTAAATATTCTTTTCCTTTCATCCTAGTTATCATAATCTCAGTGTATCCCTTCTCAGCAGCATTGAAAATTACTTATATGAAAATGTTTGGTATTTAGGTCTATATGGATATCACCCAAAGTAAAGTAAACATTGCTCAGGAACTTTGAGAAATAACAAAACAACAATAAAACATTTCATATAAAACAAAAAACATCACGTTACATTACAACTTAAATACTACTTATAGACTCAATATATCCTTTAAAAATAAACTCTATAAATATTACTGTAAAATACAGCTACAGAGAAACTGGGTAGTTCAGGTAAGTTAGATAAATACATAAAACAAGTTTATTAACGCAGGCGGACCTCCTCCATTTTATTGTATAATATTTCATTACAGACCCAAAAGATGGGTCCTGATTTTGGGCGTCCAAAAGATGGACTGGTTTTTATCTTTCACTTCATATATCAGCTGGTTATCTCCCGTTGATAGAAAATGGAAAAAACCTAACCTAACCAAAAACTTCTGGATATGTTCTAATTTAATTAATATATTGTGAGTATAACATAGGACTCTGTTTTAATGAAACCATTTATTTCATAAATTGTTTTTCATGTTGTACAGTAAGCTTAAATAGTTTTAATTTTTTCCGTGTTTACTACTACATTGCCAGGAACTTTGTATGATTATGTAATTGTTTTTGGAACATCTCTGAGGTGGGAGATCGATATCAATACCAGATGATTAAATCAAACGTATTGCTATAAATAGGTAGACTAAATTTTTTATAACTCATTGTTTGTTGGGTATTTATTTTTCGGTATCACGTAATCGATTTTAACAAATACATTTATACCAGGCGATGCAAAAAATCATGATGAATACGAAAATAAATTATAAAAACTTTCGCTTACGCTCCAAAAATTAAAAATTTTGGAAAATAGCAATTCCCTCCTCTCTCAACGCCACTCCTAAAACGAAGCAAATTCAACATTTTGGCCTTATTTGTTTGACGTACTAACTCAAAAAATGCCTCGAAATGTAATTAGACTTGCTCCTGACTCTAAAAAAGTTACAGTCTGAAAAAAAAATTTCAACTTTAACACCTCAATTCAACACTGGTTTGCACGGTAAGTTCTATCGTTTCTAAACTAAAGTTAAAAAATGGAAGGTGTGTAAATGCTCTACGTAATATTCTGTTTTGTGCCTGAAATAGGGACGTTAAGTGTTTATTTCGTTCTTTTGAATAATTTTGCGACTTACTATCGCAAAAAATAATATGTGTGAGCGAGTTTTATAATCCTATAAGGTTTGTGCCAGGTGAAACGTAGTGCCGTGGTGTTAATAGTGTTTTTTTAAAGTTGATTTTTTTTAAATTTTTAATTTTTTTGGAGTTAAAACAAGTTTAATTAGCCTTAGATGTATTATGCGAGTTTAACGTAAAAAAATTAACCAAAACGTTAAGTTAGTAAAGTTTTACGTGAGCCGTGGAGGAAGGGTTACTATTTTCCAAAATGTTAAATTTTTTGGGGCATGAGGGGACGTTTTCATAATTTTTTTCGTATTCCTGATAACTTTTTTCATCACCCGGAAGAAATATTTTTGCTAAAATTGTTTACGTGGGTATAGGGAAATAAATACGGTTGATCTATCTTCTAAGCATTAGAACTTGACACTTATTTACAGCTTGCGGGTTATAGCAAGAGATTTGAGAATCGCATGAGAGGAGATCGCTTGAATAGCGGATGTAATAGGTGAAGCATCCCTCTCTGACATCTAGACAGATTGGCGAAGAAGACACCGAGGTGTACCGATACGTGTAGCAGCGAAGTTCGAGAAAAACTGAGTAAGCGAATACCCCCAACTCTCTAAATGTCAATTATGTAACTGTTCATCGACCGCCCAAGTCTCTTGATATACTTCATGAATTTTAAGATTTTAAATGACAACACAAATTGTTGCAGGAAACAAAGAGATTATAGTTTATATTTACACCTTGATTTTATTGTTTTGTAACGTTCAAGCCCTTTTTACCTCGGATAAGTTTTATCTTTATTAAAAATGTGTGTTAATTACTAATTAACAAATGAATTAACCTTACTTACCATGGACTCTAGTTCTAACGTCATAGCTCAGGCAGATACTGTCTGTCTATGGCGGTCTTCTTATCTTTGAAGGTAGAACTAGGTTACTTGTGAAATAAGAATTGGAAGATTTAAAATACAAAGTTAAACAATGTATTAATCAATGACAAATTACAAAAGAACAAATGACACCAATGTGTCGAGTAAATAATCATTAATTACTGCTAACTATTTCATACATTTTAATTACTTATTAACCTTTAAAATTTATATATATCGAGAAGGTAGTAACTTAAGTTTTCCAATTAAATTTTTAGAAATGAATATTCAAAGGAGACAATTTCTACCGTTCATGTGTTAATCGTTTATCATTTAAAATTCAAGTTAATTAACATTAAAACACATTTTCTTTATTATTATCTAAAACATACCTGGTTGTGCACATTACTTGTAAAACACTATAACACATATCATTAAACATTGCTTTGTACACTAATCACTGCACATCGCTCTTGCAAATCAGCGCTCTTAAACAAAAATGATATAAACTTTTACTTATTGGAAACACATAAATAATCGCTTCTGACTTCTTCTTTAGTTGCGTTAATAAAATTTGATACCGGCCTTGACATCTTAAATTTTGAATACTGGAAGCTTACTAATTTCTAGGTTATGTCCGAAAATGCATATCACGTCCGTCTCGTTCAAAGACCTTTGGAGAAGTGGGGTCGTTGCAAGGACGCGCTAACTGAATTTCTCATCCTTACTTATTATTTTGAATTTTTTGATTGGTGCTTCGGATCAGGCGATATCAGACCATGTTTACGTCACATGGCGTGATGTGCTTATTACCCTAAGTTACTAACTCGTACGATATTTTTCTATTTCGCCCGCTAGGAGCGCTCACCACCTACGCTAGCTTCACAATGTGCACCAATAAAACAAAAAAATTCTTTTATATTGGGACGATATAACTATTAAATAAAAATTAAATATATAAATTAATTTATATGTAACACCTTATTTTTAAGAGTGTTACAGTTTTATACGAAAATTACTATTAATAATAATAGTCGTTATTTTATTTGCTTTTATTAATTTTTATAATTACTGATAACATAGACTTTTATTATAATAATTTCAATTTCTAAAATTCAAGTAAGCCTTTACAATAACTCAATTAAGAAGTGATGTAGATTCAACCTTTAGTATTAGCTATTCTTAATCGTATTTTTTTTCTAGATTTTAAATCCTTAAACGAAAGGATGGTAGTAATATTTACTTGCCTTTTTTTGCGTCCACATTAAAAGTATTCAAAAGTAGCGGCTAAATCGGTCCAAAAACAACTGCTTTGCGCCCAGAATTCTATTTCGCTATTTGAGTATATTAACCTCAAAATTAAGACTTCTATTTTTAGGGAGACGTAAGTACTCGAGCGCTTAGTAAGGTTTGATTTAATAAAATAAAAGTTATACCTTATCAATGCGAGAGTAAGAGGGGAGAAAGAAAGAATGAGAAAAATACATTTAGTTACCGCAATCGGTTGGAAGCAACAGAATCTTTTCGAATACTGAGGTGATATTGGAGGGAAAAACACGGGCTTTTAGATGTTAGATAGGCTATAAAATAATATTCAAAGAATAATTTTTTAATATTATCCTTGCTTTTCAAAGGCAATCCTATATCCTGGTATTTAAAGCAATCAAGCCGTGTATAATTCCATGAGAGATTTAAAAAAAAGTTATTCCATATACCATAATTAAATCATAGTACCACTGAATTCACTCAAATCACCCAATAACGCAATTTCTACACGTGTTTTAACATGTTCTATGCCATGCATGTTTCAACAGTGATGATATAATTGTCACGTGCACAAGTTGTGCTCACATTTGGTAAACTGGATTACATTTACCACTTATTGCACTGGTAGGTTTACCAGTGTTAATTTGTCAATGCGGATGGTAGCATTGTTGTTTAAACATGTATGGCATTAATGATGGTAAACCATATTGGGGGAATTTAGCAGTTGGAGCGTATGTTGTAGTAAGTTATTCTCAGAAGCTTATTTATAGACCATAGTAAAGCAAAATGCAATACACAATAATTCATAGCATTCAACAGATATTGATTTTCCGTTTAGTCGTAACAGTTAATAATATGCTCTAACGTTGACGATGCGACTTTAAAATAATTTTACGCGCTCTTGGCTAAACGTCACATTAGCAATCGAAGCTCAAAATAAACATTCAAATTCAATTTAAGGGTGTATAGGAACCCCTTAATAGGGATTAGTCATTCAATTGAGATTTGACTGTACAAAATTACGACGTCACATGCTGATGTTAACAATAAATATTTCAGACGAGGGTAGTTGTGTCCCCTAGAAACGTCAGCCCTTTAACAAATAAACCACGCCTCGTATGGTTAGTAGTGATTAAATTTCGATAATATTAGAAATAGGGAGTTCTAATTGTTCAAAAAATTTAAATTCATTTGATTAGACTAACGTTGATTCCTCTAAACGCCGCTTTTAAAATGAAATAAATGATTGTTACATAAGATACACACACCTAAGGTTACATAACCTAACCACACACACACACACACACACACACACACACACACACACACACACACACACACACACACACACACACGCACGCTCGCACGCACGCAAGCACGCACGCGCACGCGCACGCGCACACGCACAGTATTATTCAAATGGTAGCTTCGTAATAATAGTATATGAATCTACTTCCTCCTTTTCTCTCTCTCTCTCTCCCTCTTCGCTTGCCATTCTGAAGGTAGCTCGCACTAATAACTAAGTATATTGTAACTTTAATTAAAGTTCACACCACTTGGGCACGCACTCAAACACACGCACGCACGCACGCAGGCACGCACACACACACACACACATATATATATATATATATATATATATATATATATATATATATATATTTGTGTGTATGTGTGTGTGTGTGTGTGTGTGTGTGTATGTATGTATAATTTGTGGGTGTGTGTAAGTTCCAATCATGCTTAAACACCGGTTAACAGATTCAAAAACACTGAATGTCGCTGACCTCTTTTATTTTTTCAATTTTGATCACATCAGCGACAAGTTTTATATTTTCCTGTTACTTCGAGATATCTATATCGCGAGGATTATTATTTTTCTAGGTGATAAGATGATATCGAAATAAATAGCCTTTACTGAAAATCGGGTTGTTTACAGTTTTACAAGAATGTTATAAAATTTAGATCTAACAAAAATACTCTAATCTAATCTCTCAGCAGACAATTTATCTCATCCAAGGGGGAAATTACATTCAGCTCTCCATACCCTAAAAAATTCTTCAACATTTTCTCACGGCAGTAAATGTAAGACGTTTAATTATAGAACAAATTAAAGTACATCAATACAAAATGTTTCAGTCCAAGCTTATCTGTGATCAATGATAGCGTCTGAAAAGCCTTTTGAGAAGCGTCTAAAACTCTATTTTAATTCACTCACTGGATCATTGCCAGCTCTAAAGGTTTTACATCAATAACGCTCTTACGTTTTATTTCGACTGAATAAGTGTTTAAATGGATTCCTGTTTGTGTTTGAGAGTAATTAAACTCATACACGCGCACGCGCACACGCTCACGCACACGCACACGCACACGCACACGCACACGCACGCGCAAGCGCAAGCGCATGCTCACACGCACGCGCACGCGCACACGCACAGTATTATTCAAATGGTAGCTTCGTAATAATAGTATTTGAATCTACTTCCTCCTTTTCTCTCTCTCTCTCTCCCTCTCTCTCTCTCCCTCTTCGCTTGCCATTCTGAAGGTAGCTCGCACTAATAACAAAGTATATTGTAACTTTAATTAAAGTTCACCAGCTTGAGATTAGTTACAACCACCTCGTCAAAACCCAGTGACATTTTGACAACACGCTAGCCTATGGCCTTCGTGTACCATTAAAACTCTTACCTCTTATATAAGTTATTAGGCACACATAGCAATACATTCACGGTGTAGATCTACTCGCACCTATGCCTCTTGTAAACTCTAAATTTTTGGCAAAAACTAAATTTATACGTTTTAGGTCGTGTTTATTTTTACAACCTTTCAGCATGCAACTAGAATAGTTATCTGAAAAGAGAGCTCCTATTTTAAAATGCGTCAGTTAAATATACCGCATGAACACCAAACAAGTAAAGAGAACAACATAGAAAAAACATATGACGATAAGAAAGCATCAGGGTCCAGATTACATTTACTCTATGCAGTGTCTTGTTACCACTCTAATTGGTAATGTTAACATGTGTGTGATGCGATCGCTCGTTGTTAACTAGCCCCTAGTCGCTGCAATGTACTTCCATTTAGTTTACTTTTCTTTTAATCCACGTTACATTTGAATCTCTTATAATTTCAAGAAAGGTTTTAATAATTATTATTATTGTTTTGATTACAGGAATATATTTTGTATTTAACTAATAATAACTGTTTAGTAATAACATTTCGCCAATTGACATTATTGGCATTTGCAAGAAGATTCGTGTGAAATAGTTGAAGAGCATCACATCTGGTATACAATGCAAGTAACACTGTTGATACACCTATAATAATAATATACGTATAAAGACGGTATTGTATGTAGTACTACTTTTGTACTGCACTTGCAATCGTTCGTAATACATTATACCTTTAATTTTATGTTAAGAAATTAAAATTTTAATGATATACTGGATAATGTAAATAATAAAATAAATAAACAAAAATGAACATAAGTGAAAGACTGAAAATATATAAACGTCAAACCAAAGGCTAATTCAATAATGAAGAAGTGTAAGCGAAATCAAGTTTTAGACCGCATAAAATACCATGTTAGATTGTAATATTACAACGCATATATTAACAGTGTAATTTGAATTATATATCAAATGTGAATGTTGTTGAATGAATGGCCTTGTTAATGGTAATAATGTCAACAGGCGAGAAGCTTTGAACAGTTATTGTTGGTACAATTATATATTCCAAAAATTAAAATAATTCAATAAGCGTATGTGGTGCGTATATATGTTTTGTGTGCATGTGTAATGTAGAGTTTATGTTTATTCTAGAAATTTCGTACGATTGATTTTACACGAGCTTCGTGATTGTGGTTGAATAAATGATGCAAAGCCTCATGTCAAATATTCAAAACTAAATTGAATGCGTCATCAATGGAAATTCTTAAATAAACACGCGACGTAATAAAGGTAATGAAAGTGTTCAGTAATTGTGAGTTTTATGGACGCAAATTTTCTGCGATAATTTATTTAGGATCTTGTATTTTACACAATATTGCTAATAGCTTTCTTTATGTTGCTCATGGGGGTTTTAGGTTTTAAATGTTTTACTATCATTGTGAATTCATTTTTGACTTTTTTTTACTCTAAAAATGAAAATTCTATTTTGTTAAAAAGTTCCAAATTTTGAGACAAAAATCATTCGGCTTTAGTATTTGTAAACAAAACTACTCACAAAGCCAGATGAATAAATGCTTTTTAATATTTTTTATAAAAAAAAGTAAATAGAACAACAACATTTCATGCAGTTTACGGTGTAGGTGATTACACACACCGTGCATTATCAATTGTTTTACTGTGACGTTGGTAACTGTTAGATTTATGTGGCGGAAGAGTGGCAGCACTGAACATTCTCATAAAACGTTTCCACTCCATTACTGCCACATTACAGGATGTAGGCCTCCACGCTTTTAGAGAAATTTTATATGGGAAATCTATCTGTTACGTTCGTTTCAGTTAGCCTTGACATTTGTAAGATAGATATCTCTATGGCGGCTCATAAAAATTATTTTAAAAATAATCAAATAAGGTGTGTTTTATATGGTAAAACTTACAATGTTTAATGAGGAAAATTTCTAAAGGTACATCTATCTAAACTTTATGACAGTAAAAACACCAAAAATTAATCTCTGAAGTGTTTTGCATTGCCTATGCTCTAAGTCACACACCACTTGTGCACGCACTCAAACACACGCACGCACTCAAACACACGCACGCAGGCACGCACACACACACACACACACACACACACACACACATATATATATATATATATGTATATATATATATATATATATATATATATATATATATTTGTGTGTATGTGTGTGTGTGTGTGTGTGTGTGTGTGTGTGTGTGTGTATGTATGTATAATTTGTGGGTGTGTGTAAGTTCCAATCATGCTTAAACACAGGTTAACAGATTCAAAAACACTGAATGTCGCTGACCTCTTTTATTTTTTCAATTTTGATCACATCAGCGACAAGTTTTATATTTTCCTGTTACTTCGAGATATCTATATTGCGAGGATTATTATTTTTCTAGGTGATAAGATGATATCGAAATAAATAGCCTTTACTGAAAATCGGGTTGTTTACAGTTTTACAAGAATGTTATAAAATTTAGATCTAACAAAAATACTCTAATCTAATCTCTCAGCAGACAATTTATCTCATACAAGGGGGAAATTACATCCAGCTCTCCATACCCTAAAAACGTTCTTCAACATTTTCTCACGGCAGTAAATGTAAGACGTTTAATTATAGAACAAATTAAAGTACATCAATACAAAATGTTTCAGTCCAAGCTTATCTGTGATCAATGATAGCGTCTGAAAAGCCTTTTGAGAAGCGTCTAAAACTCTATTTTAATTCACTCACTGGATCACTGCCAGCTCTAAAGGTTTTGCATCAATAACGCTCTTACGTTTTATTTCGACTGAATAAGTGTTTAAACGGATTCCTGTTTGTGTTTGAGAGTAATTAAACTCATACACGTTTAACGACCGAATTGAGCCCTCGTCCTTATAACGGGACCGTTGCCAACTTTGAAAACTATAATATTGTTCAATAGTGTTTTATTAATGTGGAAAAAGACCATTGTTGACATTTAAAAATCTGGTTTGATTGTTTGATTTCATTGTTTTATTCTTTATAATTTAATCTAGTAAATCTTGTTCAATATAAAAGGCGCCGTAAATTATACGAAAATGTTTTAAAATTTATTTTTGAGAAATGGAATGAAGTAAGAGACATTGGTACATGTGTGTAAAACTGTAGCTATGGAATTTGTTTTAAAAATTTAGTATTTTCCAGCCACCTTCGACAGAGGTAAAAGTGCACAGTTATTCGATATAATATTGTAAATTTTTAATCTGTCTTTATATTTTTGTTCTATCCTCAGCTGTCAATTTTCAATTTTTCGTATGGTTAAAGAAACGTATTTAAATCGTTGATCACATATATCCGTTTGGGGCAGAGACATATCATCCCTGACTTGTGAGAAAAGGGAAGATCACAACATTGTGTGTGTAGATGGGTATATTTTAAGCAGATCGCCACCGTGTATGCATAATAGGTATCATAGGTAATCATAGCATGTAGGTATCATAGGTAAATTTCGCTCCGGAGAAAGAAGTAGAGTGAGGAAGGATAGGTAAAATTGACACACACCCCCGAAAGATTAATTAACGAGATTATTATTATTACAAAAAAAATATATCCCTCCTTTAAAAAAAGATAAGTAATCCTTCTCGGGGCGTGGACGGTGTGTGTATTTAGAAAGATTTTAAATATTTACCTTTTGCGCAGTCACCAGCTAAACCTTGAATACCTTTCTGTTCGACTCTCGCCATACGACTCCTACTCTTCCTAACTTGATTCTTTAAATTTAATAAGGGAACTCTTGTCTGTCGCAATCAGCTGTTTATTATCAGTCCGAAGTGCTGGTCTCCCGCGGCAACCATTGAAACTATTAACTATCTTTAACTTACTATTATCGTGGTTCAGCGGTGATATAAAAAAAACATTACAAAACAAAGACAGTACTTACAAAGAAACGTAAAGATAATCTTGCAGGATCGTAATGTTACTTGGGCGGTATAGCTTACCCAAAGTAGGTCTGGTATCAACAGGGGCTATAGAAAGATGCCTGGCCTACTCTCTACCATGGAAAGATTTTAGATTATCTACGTCTTGTACCATGTATTATAGGTAGAATAGTTGTGGCTTGGAACATACAGAATTGAAGCAATATATTGTGGCCATTATTGTACCTGTCAGTTATTAGGATTCATTTTACCAAGGTTAGCTACTTTGACAAGAAAAGTCTATTTGTTGAATCCTTACATGCTGTTTAAAAATTATTCTACACCACCTTGGTCGTACTCAAACTTTTAGGTTTTAATCGAATTTATTATCTAAAGATTTTTTATCTATTACGATATCTTTCTTTGCTCATATGTTTTTATTAATTAATACTTTAGATTTGTTTCCGAAAGAAACTAGGTTCTTGTTGACGATTTTCGCGAACTATTTCCTTTTTGCATCTTTATCTAAAAGATAAACTACATAGAATATGTATAAGTGTATAACATTGTTAAAATATAAATGACTGTATTTAAATTTTTTAGATAGGTTAACTGTCAAAAGTAGCTTCGATTTATGTATAAGTGTATAGTAGTGTTAAAATATAAGTGACTGTATTTAAACTTTTTTGCCTGGTTAACGGTTAAACATAGCTTTATTTACAGGGCGGAAAATATAAAAGGGAAATCGTCGAGGCCTTGAGACTGGCTGACAGATTTGACAATATGTAGATAAAATGTAGCTAATATGTATATATGAATGTCATACAATTACTGAATGAAACAATGCATGAAATGAATTCATTTTATATTAGATCTAAAATTAGTCATTGTTATTTCAATAATGTAATATTTTTTAAAATCTATTTTTAGTATTACTTGGTAAAAAAACACTACTTACTGATATTTTTCAGCAGACGCGGTTCGAAGTAGATCAATGCATTGTTCAATGCTGTGAGTCAATGACAAGACATTGAACGGACCAGAGTCCGTGACTCACAGCATTGAACAATGCACTGAAATAGTGGGAAATGAATAATTACTGCAGAAAAATATCAGTAGACTATGTAGTGGTTTTTCGCCAAGTGATACTAAAAAATTAAAAAACCTCAAGATGTTCAACACAAAAACTTCAAACTATCTTTTACTACTAATAATAAATAATAACATTTTACTTTAGTAATGGCTGGAAGTACAGGACGTAACACATCCTTAGAGTAACAAAAAGTTACAGTATTGAATACGTTACTTAATTTAATACATTAATATTCATTAATAATACATTAATACATTTAATATATTTCTTGCACAATGTATGTAAAAAACTGCATTTGATTTTAAACAAAACGCCAAAACAATCTCTAATGAGAGAGGAAAACAGTTGCTAGCGTTAACCGTAACTCCATTACAAGCTTCGTGTTTGGCTTTCGGGAATCTTCGGAACAATTCGTTCAAGTTTAGATTCTTGTACCTATGATGTGAACTTTGTGCTTTTTTCAAAAAATGTGAGCCCAGTTAAAATATGTTTTAACTTAATTTTTTCCATTTATGCCACTAAACCCTTCACGTTTGCAGTATTTTTTGACACGGAATTATGAGTATATAACCAATACTTCTATTTTATAATTTCACCTACATTTTGGGGTGGAGATGTAAAAAACATTTCTGTTTCTATTTTATAATATAAACATTTTTTTTAACACACTAATAAGTACCCATTCTGCAAGTGGCGACTTTAAAGATCCAGTTGTGTTTCCCCGAATCTCCGAGGTTCACAAACTTTGCCAAACAAATTCAAAGCACGCCCAAAGACTCAGCTATTTTGTATTCAGAACTTAACAAGATCTCTCCAAGGATGATCTGTATCCTTACATAAACTCCCGGGCTTACAGCAAATCCCCGAGGAACCTCCTCTTTACATATATGCAACGAAGCGTTCGTCTCCCGCGTTACAGTTTTGGCAACAGCGTTTGGGTGTTCAGCGAATTTATAAAACTAAATAGCGACAGCATTCGTTATCACCAACAGCAATGATTCGTTGCTGATTTTTGTCTTTTAGTGGTTTTCGTATTAGGTTTCTCTTAATAATGGTTTTTCTGAAAAACCCTGAATTAGCCTTGGAAACAGAAGCTCTTTGTATATAACTTGCTTAGAAATAACTATTGATTGGACTTGTAGAAGTTATTGTAACAGAAATAATTATATTCATATAAGAATGTTTTCTGAAAGTATTTTATAATAATTATTTTCGAAAGTAATCACGTTAAAAATAAAAATTTATCTTGTTCCTAAATATAAAAAATATAAATTTACCTCTTTTGTATATCTTTGTACGTCTATAATTGCACAAGCTTGGTTTCCACGAATGACTATAGACATAATGTAACGTCATATGTTTTTAATATAATACTCAACGTTTCGACACATTTTGGCATCATCTTCAGGATGTATTGAATAAACATTACAAACATCTATACAATTTGAATCAACAATTTTAAAACAAAAATAAATTACGCAAGGAATAATTATTATAAATTATTATAATCATATAAATAACATTTATATGCAAAAAGCACATCGTCACAAAATAAAAAGTCTGCATGTCAGTTATACAGGCTGTAACAGAATAATTCTAATATATATTTATTGGAGTAAAATGTTCTAATAAAATACACTACCAGAAAACAAAGAATGTATTTCTTAGATAGATTAAATTATCAATTTTGAAAACAATTAAAAATAGCGACTAAATGTCCTAAATTTTAAGTATGTTAGTTTAAAATGTAATTACTGACCTTCACATCCACCTCAGCTGCTACTCAGTGAAAGTGTTTCATAGTAAATTTAACCTTACGTACAAATTTTGTTCGCATTTTACATTTACTTTTTCATATTGGTGCAAATTCTTAGCTGGATGTAGCCTGCCTAAAGAATGAGGGATGAATTAAAATTAGGGGCGTAGTTAGTTTTCTTTCAAGTGTTATAATATTTTGTGCATTAATACAAACGGTTGGTTAAAATATTAAACAAAATTACTTTATATAAACACCAGTTGTTTGAATAGAAAGGATAATAAATTACAAAAGTAATCAGAATTAATTATGTATGCTTAAAACAAATTGAATTTATTTTAATTTCTACCTGCAACACTAACTTTCCACTGTGTGCCAAAACTTAGGATTTTAGGAATATTTATGTCTGGATTCGTCAAATTAAACTTGTTTTTTGGGAATTATCTACAGTTAACCCCGATCAGTTTTTATCTGAATAGTTTTTAATTAAATAGTTTCTTTTGAATAAAATAATTTATTTGTCAATGTAAGTTTCATATTGTATTAAAATAGGGCTTTCAGAAGTTATGATTGCTTGGAGGGAATTACAGTTTGAAATCGTAACAGAGCGCTATGGTTTAAAACTAAGTAAAGGTTTTTTCAAACTGTAACTGTCTAAATTTAGTTCAAATGAGAAGCCAACTAACAAACGTATCTACTATTTTTTTTACTTGGTCCAGTAGTGTTCAGCTTTACAACTATTCGTTTCATCTTATATTATTATATTAGAATATTTAACTACTTCGGCTTAAAAACGAACGTTGGGTAAGGTTATGTAATGTTAGGTAATTTAAGGTTAGGTTTTGTTATGTTACGTTAGGTAAGGTTAGGAAATTCGCCAAATAGTAAAAAAAACATAACCCTACCTGCAATCGCTCTTTACTTGGTCCGGTAGTTGAAAGTTTTATTCCATTATTTCCTTTCATATATACTCATACGTTGCAATATTTTTAACAGTTGAGTATAGAAGTTTCGAGTTCCGATTTTTCGAACTTCCGTTAAATTCGGTAAAATACAGTATGCAAAGGAAATTAGTCGGGCTTTTAAGAATTGTTAATATCAATACCTTATGCAAAAAAAATTAGTTTGGGTTCCAAGAAATGTTTATATTAATACGGAATCCAATGGAAATAAGCAGGATTCGAAGTAACGTTTAGAGCAATACGGTATGCAAAGGAAATGAGTCGGGCTTTTAAGAATTGTTAATATCAATACCTTATGCAAAAAAATGAGTTTGGGTTCCAAGAAATATTTATATCAATACGGAATCCAATGGAAATAAGCAGGGTTCCACGTAATGTTTATAGCAATACGGTATGCAAAGGAAATTAGTCGGGCTTTTAAGAATTGTTAATATCAATACCTTATGCAAAAAAAAAATGAGTTTGGGTTCCAAGAAATGTTTATATCAATACGGAATCCAATGGAAATAAGCAGATTTCCAAGGAAGTTTAGAGCAATACGGTATGCAAAGGAAATTAGTCGGGCTTTTAAGAATTGTTAATATCAATACCTTATGCAAAAAAAAAAATGAGTTTGGGTTCCAAGAAATGTTTATATCAATACGGAATCCAATGGAAATAAGCAGAGTTCTAAGTAAGTTTAGAGCAATACGGTTTGCAAAGGAAATTAGTCAGGCTTTTAAGAATTGTTAATATCAATACCTTATGCAAAGGAAATGATTCTGGGTTCCAAGAAATGTTTATAAAAATACGGTTTCCCATGAAAATAAGCTGGGCTTCCAAGAAATGTTTATATAAAGTTGTATAAACTTATTTTATCCATTCTTATTATAGTATTCGGATTCATTAAAAACTCCGATTTTTTTTAATGAAAAGGAACGTATTTTCATGTAATCCGAGTATTTGGTATTTCAAGTATTTGGTCTCGGTCACATCTACCTCGAATTATCGTGACTCTACAGTACTTTCGTTGTTTTCGAAACGAAGGTAAGTTTGGGTTTGGTTACGTTTGGTTAGGAAATGAACCAAATACTCAACTAACAACCCTGTCAACAATTTGTCTTTCTTTGGCCCAGTAGTTATCCATTTTTATCTGTTTTTTCTACATTGTGAAAAATATAGGCCTACATTCTTTACAATTTTTAACTACTTCCTTTTCAAGAGTTCACTTCTCAGTTAACTGTTCTACCGTTTCAAATCTCAATGCACTTTATTGTTATATTGCTTTCCTGGGCAAATAGTTTTCGTTTTCCTTTTCTTAAGCGATTACAATTTGATGATCTACGGAATGTAATGTTACGCCTACTTAATCACTTCCATCACATGGCGTTGTGTTTGCTTTTGTGTTTAGGCTTCACATAGTCCTACACATCTGCCTGGTCGGAGTCTTTTAGTGAATCTTCGGAGATTATACTAACAATTTTTATGTCAGTCATTCATGTGGTGTTCCCCTCTTTTAGAGACTTCGGTAGAATTAATTGTATGAGCGGAGAGTAGAGCTTACCTTAGATTCTTTACTGGTAACGTTTTATTATGTAATTACACCATAAATTGTTTCCGGAATATCGATATCCTTCTGTGTATTTAGCTAGACAGAAAGTACGAGTATTGCCTACCCTTCATCTCCCTGTCCAACTAAACATTTTCACCCACACGTTTTTGTATGGATGAAAAAATCTTGTTTGAATTTGCTTCGTCATGTTGGTACAAATGTTTGGGTCGCCTAAGTGAAATTAGATCAGTCCATTGTGTTAGAATTTTGTGTATTAACATAAGGGTTTAGATGAAATGTAGAGCACAGTTATTTACTAAAGAAACAATATAAAACATTTTCCCAAGTAAACTCCTACTAAGGTCAACAAAGAAAAAATTTATTTTAAATAATTTTCATTTTATAATTACAATTGTTATATGCACATGCATATTGCAGAATCACAATATTAAGTGACAAAATAGAAAGTGAATTTCCTAGCAATTAACAGTTTTTCTCTCTATAAAGTATATGGTGTTGGACTATTATTTTTGTTTGTTACTATTACTATTTTTTTGTCGTTTTGAATTTATAAAGTTGATGGTGATCTATAATTTCTCATTCTATCCATCTTTTGTATTGCTTCATTATTGTAAAAAACCTTCCTCTTATAATTTCTTATACATCTTCAAGTAATCGATTTCTAGCAATGAGTTGGCTCAATATTAAAGTGCTGGATTTCAAACACGTAGTCATTCAGTTTGAGTCGAACGGACACTCCAGCTTTTATAGGATTTAATTAATGAATAAATATTTGAAAAATTGTAATATTAATTAACATTCACTACAGGTTAAAAAAAGTGTATTTGATTGGATGAATAAAAATGTATTTTATAAATGATTAAAAATTTATATAAGACATATGTATGAAGATTGTTAGCTAATAGAAGGGATTAAAAAACAATTGTTTGAACAGAAAGGATTATAAAATACACATAACTAAGAAATTATTGTTTTTGATTGGCAATAAAAAAAATTTAATTCATTCTAAACCGTAAAGGCAAACACTAATTTTCTCCTTGTACTGACCTAGGTTTATTTTTTCCAAGTCTTCGAGGTGTTAGGCATCGAAACCTATATACTAGTTTTCCCGTACTTATGGGAAAATCTACTGATAACCGATGCTACTCGATTACTGTTGAGTACTCCTTGCCGTCGGTCTAATGTGTATATGCGGTCAATCCTTTTCCAATTAACGTTTTCTTACTCAGGAAACACAAATTAATTATATCTGAGTTTATATAGATGTGTAATGAATGCATCAATGTAATTGAATTTAGGAAATCTATTAGAAGCCTTTGTGAGGCGTAATATCGGACAAACACGTGCTGAGGGAGTTTGTGTTACAGCTTTCATCTTATTCAAAGAATGATCAGGGTTCCGATTGGACAGAGTGCATTAGAACGGACAGACAATCACAAAGAGGGAGGGGAGGGTCAGGAAGGGTTACTGATATCGAACTCAGCGTATTTCCGCTTCACTAACCTGTTTGCGTCAAGTCAGTCCACACTGACGCTGCGCCCTAGAAATCTTAAAGCTGACCAACATTTGTGTTGACTTCAGGTGGTTGAAACAATGATCTGAGAAAAGTGTCAACTATCTGGTATGTTTCAGAAATATAATACTTGAGTGCTAAGTGCTTATAATTGCTTAAGGATAATCTATTAATCTTTACAGTGTGCGTGCCTTAGTTTTTGTAAAATTTAGGTCTGTAATTCTGTAAAAGTCAACGAAAGTGGTAAATTATAATCAAAGTTGATACTAAGCCGTGGTAATTAACACCGCTGAACCAAATCAAAGACAAAAGCAGGCTTTGTTTTGGGGTGTTGCCATGGTCACGGACAGTAAATGTGGGTGACCTTTTGAGAATTCAAAATAAAACCTAATGAATTATGTTTCAAGTCAAAAAAATAAATTTCAACTACATGTTCAAACATACCGCTCGTGTAATATATTTTACCATTTATACATAAATATTCGGGGAAGACTTCTAACCCCCTGCTTATAGCTTTGAACAAAGGAGAAATTATAAAAAATAACCGAATGAAATAAGTATGTGAAATAGTGAAATACGGAATAATAATTTATTTGCATACATAGATAAATCGTATTTTATTTCACTAGAAACTATACAAATCAGGTGGTTAAGGTTAGCCGAATACTAAACAAAGATATATTTTTATCGAGGTCCCAATTTATCCTGGGGTAAATATTTTTATTGTTGCACTGTTTTTCGGGAGGAGTATACGGTATAGAATGGTACACGTTAATTAAGAAACATATGCTTACACAATTTAGGGACACGAGATAAGAAAATCTGGAGGAACACACTGACGTTGACAAAGCTTTTTGGAATTTAAGGCAAATTGACTATTGTTACCTACGAAGGATTGTGCATAAGGGTAGGATTAAGGTAGGAAAATAAAATTCTCTGAAACACGATACATGGCAGACCTGAAGTAGCTCTACTCTGTTACGGGGTCATAAAGAGATATAAACATGTAACACATTCTTGTGAGGAAAAGGGAAAACCAAAATAGGGATGACTACGAAAATTATATCCTTAGTTTTGGTTAGAGGGAAATTATGACGTCAAGTGGGCAGAATCTCGCCCCTGAAGAAGATCTTCAGAAACATGGTGCAGAGGTCTAGAATGAACTATCCAGATCAAGGCAGAATATATTTGAGATGTTTCAGTCTCCCTGCCCGAAAATGGTTGATAGGGTAGAAGCCCTAGTATCCTGCGAAGGTTCTACTACATCACCCCCATGAATAACAGAGAGGGCCTTGCGGTTCCACAAATGTAGTCGTCTGGAATGTTAACCTTAGTCCTGAGTAGAACTAGGAGAGCAAATGTCAGCCTCTACTGAGCCTAACACGTCTCGTGCCGGTGACCAATGCGAAATTCAATGCGAAATGGTCAGGACTCGCACATACGTCGACCACTAAATCCTCAATATGCTGGCCCAGGCCAACAGCTACTGGTTCAGAAGTTTGAAATTGGTTCTGTGATTTCACAAGAATTTTTAGTCCTCTTACATTGGTAACGAATCCACCCTAACACAGATTGTCAACTCCTAGGACAATGTCCATGTTACACATCCTAAAGGGTGTTTATTATCCTGTTGACGGAAACTGTCTCTACCGAACTGCTAGATGAAATCCCCTGTCACGAAAAACAGGTATATCTCTTGTCAAGATGATCTTTACAATGGAACTGTAAAATCCGAATTGGTTGCGTCCAAAGTTGAAGCATGGAACCTACAAAAGACTTGTTATTGATCTTATTGTATTTAATAATGATAACAACCTCATTTTGTTTACCAAGACACGTGCCATAGAAGAGACAGGCTATAAGTGCTTTACTTCAAGGAAGGCATTGTGGTCAGCATTAAAGCCGCCCTATTTTACCCCAGCGCTGAGTCGACCATGGAGCTGAAAACCCACATAGTAATTCTTTCGTACTACTGGCACTTTGAACCCAGTACCTTTAGTTTCATAGTCAAGTAATTTACATACTTCCACAAGATGACACGCTGACACCATTTCACTATAGACAATTTAGATAAAATTATGTGCTCTTAGACTCTTGATGTTTTGTGCTTATTAACGTCTGTTCTTGGTGCTAGTCCCAATTCGCAGAACTATGTACCTTCCAACTTTTCCATCATTCTACTTTCGTTTTTCCCACAAGTCCAATAACTCTAGTTACATTGAAAAGTACGTAAATACGAAGCTTTACTTAAACTTAAACTGTTAAATTGTTTAGTTAAACTTGAGCTCAAACTGAAAAAAAAATAAATATTGAAAACTCTTAGCCACATAACACAATTTTGCACGATTCAAAATTTCACGGGTATGTCCTACCCTATATTTTGTAGGTGTACAAAAAATTAAAACCAAAAAGCATATAATATAAAAAATTCAGCAAATAAAAACTACCAATATTTAAATTCAACTAGATACCACGATATACTGACTTGCTGTCCAAACAAACTAAAAAACAAAGGGATCGTTTGTTGCTGCCTATTTGTAAAGTCTGGTTTATTAGTGGCTCTCCCTTGGGGCTGTTTCCAAATGGGCGCTGTCAATCCTTCTCGGTATTCGGCATCTTCTTCATCTATTTATTGAGTGGGCCGGCATCCATTTTTTATTATCCGTTCTTTATTATTTATTTGAACGCAGACGTACAGTTTAGGATTAAAATTCAACTAATTATTTTTAAAAATAATTTGTACCTACCTCTAATTTAATAAATCCTTTGTGAAATAAAGTATAAGGTATTACAGAAATAAAGCATAATGGCTTTCGGAATAACTTTTGCGACAAATGACTTGAAGAATACAGCTAAACAATACAATGGCTTTTTCGAAACTTAAAAGGATTTTAACATTGAAAAAGAAGCAATTGTGTGAGCGATGGAATCACTTAGTAAATGTACAGATTTAATGTACTTTATAAGTGTCTGTCTGGGCGCGTTAATTTTCAATGTTTCAGAAGTACTTAGCGGAACGAGGGTGCGATTACTGCTGGGGACGGTAACAAAGGGTTGAGCCCAACTTAACAATAAGCTCCGTCTTACTGTACGCAGTGCATTATCTTAGCAAGAAGCGGCGAAGGAAAGGCAAATGAAGACGAATCAATACGAGATCGGAGGCTGCGGCAACATCACACGTGCGTTTTGTACAGTGTGGGACACGGAATAGATTTTACGTTTAATAAGGAGGGAGGAACAACGGCATTAGCTAGGTATTTCAAGTGTGTTTTACATTGCATGTTATTTTTGAGTTATTACATTTTATTAGCGTTAAACATACTGTTTTATGTGATTTATCACAATTACAAAATAATTCAATAAGAAGTTTAAAATTCTATTGATAATAGAACATATGTTTATAACGACTGTGGAAAAACAGGATTATAAAAATATGCGTTATATTCCATTGTTTAGATCTTAGAAATTTAAGAGATTTCTATATAGGAAACAATGGCAGTTAGATGGATTTGTTCCTAAGTAGGTTTAGATTAGAATTATCAACTATTTATATAACTTATAATTTTTGTATAAGTATATCTTACAAGAAACCACAAAACTCTCGACTCGCAATAGAACCCTTATTTCGTCACTCATGCAGGTTTCGACAGTACAAGTTGTCATCTTCTGATTAAACTATGTGTTGAATCAGGGCATAATGTAAAACGATAAAGTTGACGAAATTTGTA
Source organism: Prosapia bicincta (assembly GCA_036971475.1). Taxonomy (NCBI): domain Eukaryota; kingdom Metazoa; phylum Arthropoda; class Insecta; order Hemiptera; family Cercopidae; genus Prosapia; species Prosapia bicincta. Next base: position 74,109,309 of record JBAIZL010000006.1, on the reverse strand, counting down.
TAAATGAAAATATAAAGTGGCCTATTTGTATTCATATTAAGTGATGTCTCTTATAACCTATACTTATAGATAAATTAAAAATTTAATTTTACAAATTGTTTTTCAATTCAATTCACACTCTTATATATTTCTTGTTCAAATTTTGAATCGTTATTAAAAAAAAACATTTTATACAGCCACTCAACTTCAAATATATTTTTTTTTAACTTGAAGTGGAAGACACGAGATGTTATTAAACTTTTTTTCAAAAAATAATTCATAATGAATTAATTTTAGTTTTAATTTAGAGAAAAACTTTTCCCAAAAAGGGCAAGGTTGTGCAATATAGTTATTTCGTTCCACTTGACTTAAAATAAGTGATAACATTTGATGTCATAAAACTGCAGATTTTATGTTGTAGGTTGTGTGGTATAAAAGCTGTTTTAACTCATACGTTATGCTACTTTATTTATATTACCCTACAGTAGAGCATCGAAAATCTGGATCAATTGGAACCGGGCCCGATTCGGACTACTGATTTATCCGTATTTTTAAACGATCTCTAAACTACTGCGTATAATTGATATTTCATCAACTATAATCTATTTTTAATGCTTAGAGTATAGTGTAGGTTTGAATTAAAGCAGGAAATATTACAAGATAGACGTCAGAGGGTGAAAAAACGTATAATATACATACTAATACATACCACAGAAAGCAAAACAACATGCCGGTACAAACGTATTGAGTAAAAAATCTTATATTGTTTTTTGAACAATAGTATATTATATGACATATTAGCTATAGATTAGGTTTATGAACAAATTTTATTATTTTACTGGTTGGTTATAATGCTCGGTATTGGTTAGCGTGGAGAACATACAACTCTATTAATTTTAAATAATGGTTAAAATACTGTACGGTTAAATTTCGTTATGACATATTCCATCAGATATTATTTATCTTCTTTGCATTTATAATTAAAAACGACACTTAATTATATATGTATTGTAGTGGCGCAGAGCCCCGCGCTCTTCACCCCGAGTGTCTAGCACGCAGAAACCACGATCCGGCTTTGCGACGCTCCGGATTTTTGACGTCCGGATTACTGACGCTCTATTGTAATTGTAATTATTTAATTAAAAGTAACTCAAATCAAAATTTCCTCTGTTGACCCAAGTAGAAATTGACTTTAAACATTTTTGGTTTATATAACTTGTTTTTGTAAAATATTAAATAGATTTATATTTATAAATTAATACAGGTGACCTATATTTGTCGCTTATATTTAAGAAACAATGTGAGAAAAAATAACAACTGCTATTAAAAGAAAAGACTATTTGTATTTGTGTGTTACAAAGCCCATCTGGAAACATCAAGGACTCTGTTTCTTGTATTGTTTGTTACATAAATTTTTATTGTTGGACAAGATTCAATTTACCTTTTAATATCTTCTCTTTTCTCAATCATGTTTACACTCGCAGAGAAAGTTGTAAAATAAATGGGGTTGACTTGCGAGTCAGGAACAACTATTTATTTATACAGGCAAAGTCCCAATAACGGTACGTCGTCGTGTACAGGCCTACACTACATAAGTACACAATTAAAATTACAACAATAGTAACAATAGTTACAAATAAACATAGATACAATGAAATTTCTTATAATTATAAAACATTACCTAAACCACTAATATTGGTAACGTCAATGATTGACAAAAATAATATTAATATTACAATTAGTAACTACAATATATTTAATTGTAACAAAAATATGAAAAACCTTAACCACTACTACAGTTACAATCACATACAAGTTAGGAATAAATTACATTTATAGTACACATTTATGTATTAAAATACAAAAATTAAATCAAATTGAGATTGCAAAACCACCTGCCAAATTTCAAATAGTTAACCTAATAATGACTAAATATTTTAAAGTTTTTTTTCTTCTCTTTTCGTTTACTAAGGTACTAAAGGAAAACTTTTTCTACATAAAACACTAGTCAGTTTGTAATCGATTAGTGGTTACCTGTTTCGATATTAAGTGTTAATTACAATTCGTGATGTATCGGAATTCTGTAACATTTCAACAACTTTTCAATGGAGTTAGACAGAAAACTTGTTTCTTCATTTTCATTCATTTTCTGCATATTAATGAACCAAATACTATTCTATTTCCCTGAAAGTAAGCAAGTCTAATTGTATTACGGACGCAATTAGCTGTTGTGATCAATGAGTCTACTCTCTTTGTAACTAGAGTGCATAATGACCATCTCCGATAGAATCAGGTCAACCTTAGTTACAGACACACTCTGCCTCAATAATTCTCCTCTCTTATTAATTCTGGCGAGTATTCTCTCTGTGTTGTGCGCTACTTCAAGGCTGTAGCTAAGAGAGGTTGTGAATGACATTGGGTACATGGAATGTATGGGATGGATAACAACATCGGAAGGGCAGGAAAATAGGTAAAGCTATTGCTATGGTCCATTGATCGAAGAAGGAAAATGGCATACCACCAGAGGCACAAAATTAGGCACAACACAGAAACATGACATCAGTGACATTGCATTAAAGAAACATACTTTTTACGTAAAAGAAATCAAACAAAAATCAACACTTCGGAAATGGAATGTCAGAGAAGGTAATAGGAAGAATTAATTTAGATAAAAAGCCGTAATCATTAACTACGTAACATAACCTATGACCTACGGTCATAAGATTGTTTAGTGACAGTCAATTACATTAGATAATCGAATAGAGCCTTACGGGAAAAGCATAGAGAGATTATTAGGGCAAAATTATGGAGAAAAGAGACTAAGCGAGGAAAGTTGGTACACAAATAGGCATAGAAGTAGTCAAGATAGGCATAGAAGTAGTCAAGATAGGCATAGAAGTAGTCAAGATAGGCATAGAAGTAGTCAAGATAGGCATAGAAGTAGTAGTCACGATAGGCATAGAAGTAGTCACGATAGGCATAGAAGTAGTCACGATAGGCATAGAAGTAGTCAAGATAGGCATAGAAGTAGTCAACATAGGCATAGAATTAGTCAAGTTATTGAGGAAAGAAAGAAGACAACAGTTGTTGAGATGTTAAGTATATAATTAATTTTTTACTCTTTAGTAAGGAGAAGGAAATTTGTTTAAAATTATAATAAATATATCGTCTCTTGGCGATTTATTTGTACTAAATTATAATTTGAATTTATGAACTCTCGTTTTTACATTGATTGATATCCTTTAGTGAAATTTAAAATGGTAGTAATATTAATTCAGGTTTTTATTTTCTCATGCGTCAAATAAATATTATAACTTATATAGATATTCCCAAAACATGAAACCACTTTCCTTAGATATAACCCGAGAGAAGCGAACTGATAACAATTGGGGTGAAATATTACTGAATACGTCTTGGCAGTGACTTCAAAGCCACGGGGAAAATTAAATTTAAGAACAAACCTACACGTGTGTCTAAAGGGAGTTGGCGTGGTGGGAGAAGCCATTGAATCGGCCCGTACAAGGGTGAGACAACCCTCTATGTTGCCTTTTTGAACACCTACACTTCAAAGCGACGAAAAGACAGTTAAATGGCAAGGTGTGTAGCAGAGTCTCGTATATTTACAGACAGAATCTTATTGCGTCGTAGGAATGGAAATAGCCCGTAGCTATTCTCTGTAAGGATGTGGAACAAGCATGTGCTCATATCTACATCAGGCCAAGCCAACAGTAACGTTATGATTTCAAAGAAAATTTCCGAGTAGTATTTCATGAAAAATAGTCTTGTGTTTACTTTGAGCATGCGTGAACATCATTAACCTTAATTTATGCATGAAATATAAAGAAATTTCAAACCTATCTAAGGCCATGAACAACAAACGTTTATAAAAGTCATTATTTTTAGTTTTATGAAATTATGATCCCGATTTAGAACTTTTAAAGTTATTTATACACTGAAACCACTTGTTTGTAAACGGCTTAAATTGTAGTCTATCCTAACCAAACCAAACCTAACGTACAATATTCCTGATATACCATTTTCGTACAACTTACCATCTTTTCTTTCTTGTTAGCCTTTACATTCTTTTAATTTCGTTATTGGTTCACGGATACAAAGTTACCAGTGACGTGAAATTGCCTATGTAGCCCCGTATTTCGTTTGAGTCTGAAGTGTATATATACATGTTTAACCACGTTTACTTTAAATTTATATCATATAAAAGTAAATGCGAATTATTTAGAAAGTATTCCTAAAGATAACATTTAATCTTAGAGACTAAAGAAAGTTCTTTAGATAACTTTCTCTGAACTTGAGTTAGTCGTTCCTACAATTTTATAGAATGAGGTTCCTATGACGTATTTGTCCGATTGGGCCAAAACTGTGATAAACCGATAGAATATATATACGTTTGTAACAATAATAAAAACTGATTTTAAAATCTTAAAAACATCCCTTAAGATAATTATATCCAATTTAAATAGCATTCTCAAGTAACAACTGTATATAATGATACACGTTTGTTAAATATATTATTTCTTCTGCGAATAAAACGCCTATAGAAAGGCCGAACATTAACAACAAATCCTGCGGCAGGATCGCAAGGACTTGCAGGATTTATGCGGCAATAAGTAGTGTAATGTTGGGGAAGTGACGTCATAAATTAGAGGCCCGGAAACAGATTGGTCGTAAATCCAGAAAGCAGGCCCTGCTGACAGAGGTTATCTTTGGATGGCTATTTATTTCTTACTTTCACGCTAGCGAGCTAATGACACTGTGCTGTAGAAACGTAAAGGCCATATAATGGTGAAAATACTGTCAGGTGAGAATTTAAATAGCATAAAACTACGCACACATTATTCAAAATAACACTGCGTATGTAAACCTGGTCTCTGAATTACGGAACCTAGTTATTGAATCTTCAGCTACGATAGCAAAACCAATGAGGAAAGTAAATTAGATTATTAGTATGTTTAGTTTAATGAAACGTTATTTTTTCAAACATAGCTTGATTAAAAAAAAATAGACAAGTTTGAAACGTTTTTAGAAAAACAAAATATTTTATCCTAAAAATAAATAAAATATGAATACACAAACCATATAGGACACAATAGATACAATCTTAAAATATTTTTGATATATTAACTTGAATAGTCGGTGACCCAAAAAGAAAGACTTATTTTGGAGAAGTTTGTAACAATATTGTTTATATATACGTATTAAATTATTCTTCACATATTTTTCTCCGGATATTTGATTGTTTATGTGTTTGAACTCTCTAATAATAAAATTAATAATAGTCATTTTGTTGTGTTCATTTTTCGTCTGTTTTTTTGTATCTTTGTTTTATAACACTTCCAATGTTACTTTTTTGTTTTAATTTTTGTTAATGTTTTACCTTTTTGTTTTAAATAGGTTATAATTTTAAATTATTTTATTTTGAGTTTTATAATTCTGCATTAATTTTAATATGTCTCAAAAACCTTTAGACTCAATCGTAGAATGTCCCCCACTTTCCTGCAGAGTTTATATTTATTTGTCTTGTTTCAAAGCGTAAAATATCAGAAATGTTCAGAGGAAAATTAGACCAAGTTTAAAGTTTCCAAATTATTAATTAAATAGCATATTAGAAACACTATATTTTTCAGTGGAAACAGTGAATAATATAAAAAATAACAGTAGTGAGCGTTTTCGAATAAAGTGCATGTTGTGCTAGTTCTGCTTAGGACAGAACCGGGGTTGAATTTATGTCAACCCTAGAAAGGTAGCGTTGACCAATTCCACGTCTACGGTAGCAATAAGTACTTTTTACTTACGCCAAAACGTTTACGTGAATTCCTTAAGTTAATGAATTTTAACGGAGGTAATAAATGTCCAATTGTTCGTTTTATATGTTTGTAATGATAAAACTTGAGCGAAAAATCTATTAACCTCAGACACACTATTGCGAAAATTACACTTTTACAAGCTACATTTGCAACTATGCATATTAGGAGTTGAAACAATGTCTCAAAATAAAAAATTATTTTTAAATAATATTTAAATTTAGTTGTAGTAATCATCTTAAATTCACTGAATTAATCATAAGTAATTATTCAAATAACTAAATGAAAATAATAAGTTACTTGCCGACGTGTTTCGAAACCATCATTTCGTTGACAAAGGCTAAATCCTACTCGCGCATTCGCTCAAGGTTGCAGGCTTGTTATTTATTCGTAACCACTCAAAGCTGCTACAAATACACAGTTATTTCAAGGAAAGTAAACCTAAACAAAACCTTCAAACCACTATTTCGAAGTGCGTCAGCAAGTAGCGTAATAGTTTTTACTTAGTGCCTTAAGTAATCACTTATATTATTTAAATGTCCAAATAGTTAATTTCTCTTACACCAATATTAAACTACAATAAAACCTCGTGTTGTAAGAAACCTACAAAATTTTGTAATGATTTATATAGTCTCTTCACAGCATACAGGCAATTTTCCTTATATTTCATTATAACTACAAATATTTCATTATATTTCACCTAACTACAAATAATCCTAAAAAAATATATAATTAAAATTTATATTATTCTATAAAAACTATCTACGTCTCATTTTATTCAATTCCTATTGAATATTAGGCTATATTATTGCTATTAGTTCACACTCTCCCTTTATATAACATGTACAAATTTTCAATCGTTGATAAAATTTTTATTCATCCACTCAAGTTCAAATACATTCTTTTAAACTTGTAGTAGACGACACTTGTTAGTACAGTAATTTTTAATTAAATAATTGAATTTAATTAATTAATTTTAATTTTATATAGGGGAAATATTTTTCACAAAATTGGCAAGATGAACAATATAGGTAGTTATTACGTCCCAATTTGGATTAAAATAAGTGATAACATATGATTTCTTTCATAAAACAGATGATTTTATCTTATAGGGTATGTGGTAGAACAGCTCATTTAACACATATGTTACGTTACTTTATTCATATTAGTTGTAATTATTTAATAAAAAGTAACTAGAATAAATATCTTTTTGTTTACCTAAATATGAATTGTTTTTAAAATATTTGTTTATATTACGCTAAAATGTAGGAATGTTGTGAAACTTGCTACGAATTTCGTCAATACTATAATTATTATTCATTGGAAATAACAATAAAAATAAGGGAATTTACACATGAGGTTTTGTACAGAAAGTATCGATGAGTAATTTTAAATAAGTACGATTTAGATATTCCCTGGAGGAATGGGAGAAAGATTACTTAGCAGTGTTTACACACCTGGCTACTTGGCCATCACAGATGGTGCTACCTTACCTAGAAGGGCCGTAAGTCAGCCCAATGTGTCAAGTTAAAATCCTTAGATAAACACCATTGTGTAAAAATGACTAAATATTTTTATAGGGTTAAACGTGGTTGAATTTTATTTTTAAATTTATGGCTCGTTTTACGTTAAATACTATTTTCTATCCCCAATTAAAGATGAAGTGGAAATTTGTTGATAAAAATTAGTTACATTTCCTGAGCTTTAAATATAACGTATTAGACTTTAAAGCAGCGTCTAAATATTTAATTTTTCTCTTGACAATACACTGCACATGATTAATAATATTATGGTGGTTATGATTTGTTTTATGTGAAATACTATTTTCCATCTCTAATTAAATAAAGTGGAAATCTGTTGAACAAAATTAGTTACAAATCCAGAAATTTAAGTTTAAATTTCTTAATACATTGTTTTTTAGACTTCTTCCTAAATTGTTTCCAATTTCATTCTTAACACTGCATTGGACGTGCTTTTTAATATTCTGGTAGTTGAAATCAATTATAAAAAATTTGAAAAATGATTAATCAAAAATTATTTATCTCAATACTATATTAAAAATATAATACCATGAAAGCTAAAGGAATTAGTTTTGTAAAAGAAAATTTTGAAATTAAACTTCATAGAGAAATCGTTTTAAACATGACCAATAGGACAACAATTTATATATATATATATATATATATATATATATATATATATATATATTGACTGGAATTGAATAGATGTATACAGTATTATTATATAAATTAGATAAAATGAACTGATAAAAAATATTTACAAATTAGCTTTACAATTATTATGAATTAGATAGATAATTTATAATAGATTAATAATTTCATATTCTGGCCTCATAGTTTATTTAGAAAGCAATATGCACATTAAAGAGTTTGTAGATATGAAATAGAATCACCCAGTTCACGAAATATAAAAGTAAAGCGTTACATAAATAAATAAAACAATAAAAATTAGCTGGTACAAAACAAAATACAATTACTCGTGACGACGGTATTTGTATGTATGACTAGTACGATTATGAATTATGTAAAGTGTGTATGATCAGGTTTTAAAACCTTGAGTAATTGCCTGTATTCTAGGCCAGTTTGAAAACGCGTTTTCTTCTAGACATTCTTTATCTTCTCTAAACTTTAGAAAATTATGACGGTTGTATCAACCTGTCTAGAATGATTATTAAACAGGACGATGTCTCTACAACTAATTTGTTGCCCTTTTCAAGTCATCATTAAACAAGGATCTAGAGAAATAACATCGAGAACGTCCTTTTAATACCAAACAATTTTCAAAAGTACATTGCTCTAGTGCTAATCATTCTCTAAAATTTATTTATATAATGTTACTAATACAATCTTTTACTAAAAACACTTGAAGATATATTATTAAGTTACCCTTGTATACAGTAGCACTAACATTTTGCTTATTGAGGACGCCTTTTTTGGAACGTATGTCCCAATGTCACTGAGATCGTAACTGTAGGGACGTGTAACATCCTAATATATGTTCAAATGTTTTTAGTGAAAAACTAATATCTTAAGTAACTTAAATAGTAATAAAACCCTTAATTAATAATAATCTTACAATAAAAATATTGAAAAGAACCCCAATACCACAAAAATAATAAAAAATAACAAATAAAACAAGTTATTTAAGATTAAACCCTTATGTACATTTCGATGACCATGTCATCATCATCAAAGGGTCTTGTTACAAAATACAATCTAGCACACAAGAAGTTACAAACTAGAATCATTCTAGTTTCCTAAAATATTATTAAAATCTTTTATTAATCAAATTTACACTTGCAGAATTAATTGTTAAATATAAACAATAATATTATTTCACATAATATTAAAAATTTGTTGAATATTAAAATCTTTTGTTTTAACATATATGAATAACTCATAGAAGAAAAATGAACATCTAGTTTTTGAAAAATACATTCAACTATAAATCGAACATTAAAACAAACATTATTATTATTTAAAAAAATATATATAACATTTTCTCCACGGAAACGTTAAAGCCAATAGCAAAGGACGGTTAGACCAGATTAGGTGGTTAAAGTGCCAAGGTTTTATTGGCAGGATATTTGGGTATCCGTACCCTGCTCAGTTACAGGAAGTCGTTGTTCAGGACAAAGCATTCCCATGGGAACTCTTAACTAACTGCCTTTCATATCCCTACTGTATCCCATCCTCCTGCATTATTCATTCAAGCCAGCCTATATCCCCTATACGTGAATAATCCGCAAAAATGTTCGACATACATCGACGTACGGAGGGCGTTTGAGATGCTTGTGTCGCGCTAGGTAGGTTTCGCTCTCATTACCTATTTAGAAACTTGAACTGTTTTAGGCACGTTATGCTGGTTGCGTTACAATTTCACTCATTTCAGGCACAATATAGTTAAACACTGTTGTTCGTTGTTAAATTTATATAGTTTTAACTAATATTTTTATTTAATGTCAGTTAATAACTATTAATGTTTTATTTAGGCTAATGACAGATCACAGACAATTTTGCTTTTTCAAACACTCAACGTTTCGAATTTCTCTCATCTGAATAAAATGATAGAAATAAATGATTTTCCATCTGCATATGAATCTTTAGTAATGAAATTATAAGGAAAATTTAACATTTTTGTAGGTGTTTTGGTCACTCGAGGTAATGTATATATATTAGAAAGATTGTGTGGTTTTAAAAATTTAAAAATTTAAAATGTTGACTGTGTTATTCATAGTAGATGTGTTAGTGTATGTATCTGTGATTTGTCTGTTTTATTCAGATAGGAAAATTTGACTTGTAAATGGATATTTATTAGGAGTTTTTTAATTTGTTGATTTTTATTATGTTTTATATAATGTTATGTATTTTATAAATCGTCAGTTATGTTGTATAATTGTTTAAATAAAACTGAGCTCTTGAAAAGGAATTTCGGAAAGAAATTCGAAACGTCGAGTGTTTAAAAAAGCAAAATTGACTGTGACCTGACATTAGCCTATATAAAAAATATATAGTTTTAAAAAATTAATAGGAAACTTTAAATTTTTGGTAATGTTTAAGGTTTTAGATTATTCCTTTAACTAAACACATAGAAGTAGAGTAACGAATCATCTTTATTTCTACACTAATGATGAGCAGAACCATCCCTAGCAAATGAGAGCCCTGGAACAAAAAAGGTTTTGGGAAGCCTTTGTAAAAAACGTGGTCTCTTCCGAAAAAGGCTTAAAATTTTCGTGCAAATAGTGTGTTTAGAGCAATTTTGATGAAGTAATTTCGTCTCACAACACGCCAACTATTAATGTAATTTTTTTAAATTTACCAGGGTTGAATCTATTTTTATTTTTGATGTGTAAAATATATTATGTAAAGAACTGAGATGAGAAAAAAGTATAATTTATGACCACCGTCTATACTCTCCCATTTTAATTTTTTAGTCAATGAAACATTAGGAAAATTATAATAATTTTGTCTGACCGGAAAAAAATAAATTCGTATATAAAATCAATTTTTTTGTTGCTTTTGTAACTAATAGTCAGTTATAAATAAGCACAGGTTATTAAAATATTATTTTTATTCACGCATACATTATATGTTTAGTATTCTTAAAGTCTTAGATGTTGTTCACGAAAATGCATCATAAAACTACTGGTCAAAAAACAAACACTTCATTGCGTTTATTGATTGCATCTTGTCATTCCGTCGCTTTGTAAATATTCATATCTTGTTTATTAACTTTTTGTCAAGTTAGGTATACAATGGTCGGGGAAGGAGGGGGCGTCACCTGCTATCGCTATTAAACGATGTTTTCCATTCTTTTGGTCGCGATGTCGATATCTCTTTCGTAGGTTTTGTCATTAATCGATAAGTTAACATATCGCGTGGATAATCCGATATTTTAGGCGTACATTATTATATTATTTTCATTCAACCAAAACGTTTTACTTATATTTTAGCGCGAGCAAGTGCGGGTCCTTCTTCAGCGAGAAGCCTGGAGACACCGCTCAACCCTAAGGACGGTTCTGATGATGAGACCACATAGCACTTAATTTTTATCAAGTGTTCTGTGGGTTGGACTAGTTGGGCCTAGACACAGACCCTTGAAAACTATTTTTATTTACTTACATATCCGTTGACTTTCCTAGTTCTATAATTACTGACGATATGATGCTAGTGTATTGTTAGCTCGCTTGTTTTGTCTTTAGTACGTTTTACCTATTGATAACACTTTACAAATATTTATTTTGTACTAAATATTGGCTAACATCTTTTACTTTATATCTTAGTTTACAACTAATTATATACTGTGCCCAGTTCTGTCATTATCACTTAAAGTGACTGGATTTGGTTGCCACAGTTTTTTCTTGTTTATAAAATCTGCATGAAGTAGGCTACTAAATTATTATTTTTTATTCTTTAATCCAGCTTTGGGGCTTTCACTGGAAAACCAAATGCAAGGGCTTTCAACGGAACAAATAATTGACGTCAGAATCTTTTGCAATTTAATGCTGAATATTACGTATGAGAATCGTTAATGCGAAACGATTTTTTATTGTAAAGGTTGGCGATTACTAATACGTTTATTTATCTTATTAAAATTTGTTTGATGAAGCTACAACTTCTGGTCAAAATCACGTAAATTTAGTCGGTAAACGAAAAAAGCAAATACCTGCCGAGAGTAGAAAACAACCTCAGTTCTAAATTATTCAAAACAATTATTATAAAAAAAGGCAATGAAAATGGTATCTTTAACTGTTGTGAAGAATTAGGTCTTTAGGTGTGTTTAGTTTAAAGTAGTGGTTCCCAATTCGGAGACGTCCCGCTCAACCAGCACTCATTGAATCATGTACGGACCTTCCCTAATCCCCCCCACAGAGATGTAATACTGTATTCTCTTTGAATTAGCATCAACTGGCAACCACTCCAGTAAGACGTACAGCAGAAGAAGAAGTAAGACTATTTTCAGAAAACATTATTTATTACATAACCAATTGTTGTTAGAACAACCTAATAATAAATTACTCAATAATTAGTAACAATCAAGTGCCCTCTATGTTCCAATTTTGTACGAACGTTTTGTACGTTTCGGTTGTGAAGCAAATATCCTCAGAGGAAGCAAAAACTTAATGATTTTGCTTTTTTATAAAGATTATTTTTTGCGTTTGAGAACGGTTGTTTTATAGCTGAAATGCACGTAAAAATATTATAATAGAGGGAGTTTGTGTTATTAAACATTCATTACAGTTTATCCCCATATAGTGATTTTTAATATTTATATTTTATACTCTATAGCAAGGCTTTTCAACTAGTGTCCCGGGGACCACTTTCGACCCTCTGGGGCGTTCTGTACAGTACGGCAACTAATATATATTAGCATATAAAATTTGAGAGAAGAATGCAATTGTCAACTAGGCCCATTTTCTGTTGAAATATAAACATTTTCGAATTTAAAGCTCTGCACATTTAATAAAAATTCAGTTCTCTTGAGAGAAACATTTTCCTCAGTTTTCAATATTCTATGATAAATCATACATTTTACGAATCTTTTTAAATACCTTGCATTTATTACCCCTATCTGGATAACAGATTAAGAAAATATATATCTTTCTGATATTAAAATTTCGAAATTCTTCCTTAATACAACCTTCGACTTTGCTCAGTAAAAGATGTAAGGTACCCCAACAATTTTAGTTAGACACCTCTGCAATCTAGCCTTCAAGATTACAAAAACTTGCAATTAGGAGTCTATACTAAAACAGTAATTGCTTTAAACGTCTTTGTTTCACAATTTATTTCTTGGTTTTACTTTTGTAATTGAAATTGATTGACAAACACAAAAAATCTAGATGGTGCCTTGGTTAGCTAATCTTGTCCCTGCTTGTACCTTGTCGATTTCATTGTTTGTCAAATACACTGATACCTTTCAAAAGGTTTCGAATTCAGAAATGGTAAAGCTTATTTGTCTTTGAGAAACCCTTCCTGGCATTGGTAAGATTTAATTTGTTTTATATAAACCTTGGTTTTGTAGAATACACATTGTCTTTGAAATAACAGTATGTATTTACTGATCCTATTGGGAACCTTCCATAGGCTGTCGCAGACCATCGATTGGGAACACCAGTTTCAAAGGGTAAAAGTTGGACAGATATTAGTAGTTGATTAGGTTACAGACCAATATCTTGTCACGTGTGCTCTTATGAAAATTATATCAGCTGGTAGTTCATAAAATAACTGAAACTTTAACAGTCCTTAACAGATACGGCTCAAAAAGTTGAAACCAAATTATAAAAAAACACGCAAATAATAAAATCAAAGAAAACATAAATCTACCTATTTTCAAGTATTTTTAATGTTTTATTTTGGACACAAATCTATTTCTTCTATAATTCAGTCCTGAGTTTAGCTTGTGTATTATGTAGTATACTATAGTAAATAATATTTTGTTTGAATATCATATGCATATTACATACATTTCCCTACGTATCTGCAATAAACTGCAGTTAAATCAAAATAAATAATACTCATATACCTCCAACCACAAATATTTTTACACAATAATATATTCCACCTTTAAAGGAGGAACCACCTCCTTTACAAATATTTTAACCTAGTGTACATTTCGGTTACCAAATAACCATCTTTAAAGGAATAACAACCAAAACTGATTCTTGCGTCGTTCTTAGTTGTTATACCTCTAAGGATGGGTACTTAGTAACCGAAATTTACAATTAAAATAAAAATATTTTTGGTTAGAGGTTTTTTAGTATTATTCAATTCCTACTATTAGTCCACTTTCTCTCTGTCTGTCTGTCTGTCTATCTGTCTCTCTCTCTCTCTCTCTCTCTCTCTATATATATATATATATATATATATATATATATATATATATATATATATATGCTGATCCGTATTCCTTCACGGATGGAAAAATATGAAGAATAGTTAATATCTGGAGTACATCCGTTCATTTTGTAGTGCTTGAATTGGCAGTTCCAACGTTTCGCTAGAATCTCATCCAGCATTGACAAGGTGAACCCAACAACAGTTGAATCTCGACCTTCAACTGTTGTTGGGTTCACCTCGTCAATGCTGGATGAGATTCTAGCGAAACGTCGGAACTGCGAATTCACGCACTACAGAATGAACGATTGTACTCCAGATATTAACTATTCATCATATATATATATATATATATATATATATATATATATATATATATATATATATATATAACTTGACGAAATTTTCAATAATTAATCAAATACCTTTTATTCATCTACTGAAGTTCAAGTATAATATTTTGTTTTATTTGTAGTGAATGACACGCTTTAAATTTAATTGTTTCAAACAATTATTGAATAAATATAATAATTAATTAGTTTCAATAATTAATTTAGTTTACTAATTCCCACCTAATATTGTATATATCTCACATGTATATACATATTGATATTAATTGTAATTATTTAATAAAAAGTAACTGAAATAAAATTTGTCTTTGTTACTTAAGTAGCAATTTACTTTAATTTATATTTTTTAATACTACTTGTTGATTAAATATATTTACTTATCTATGTGCCGTAGTATAGAAATAAAGCACTGAAACTCAATATTTTACTACATTATTTTTAGTATGAGACAAGTTTTTGCAATCTATTTTAGATACCTTTGTTTAATTCAAATAATATTATTGCTACTTGTATACGGCTTGCTTGGAAATTAATTTTGTTTACAATAATATTAGAACTAATAAAATAGATATTTAACGAATACTCATATACCCGCCATTGAGAATTAAATTTATATATAATAAATATAGTAGGCCTAATATCAAAATATTTAATTTCAGTGCAGTTATTTTCCGTAAATACGTTGTGTTCTCAGCGTCTTGTAGTTTTTGCATAGTAGTTATATTGCACCTTAGCATATTACACGTGAATATGCTGCAAGGAATTTTGAAGTAAATAGGAGCTTAATATATTCACCTGAATAAGCCGTTGCTTAAAATGTCGTACGATTTATAATAAAGTGTGAGATATGACGGCATAGCTTTGCTATCGAGGTAAGCTTGCCTTATGGTATATACGTATAAAATCGATTTCTTGCGTTCGTCTCATACAAGCCTCCCCAATATCCAGGAAGTTATTTCAGGAATTCTTTTATTTGATCCTCACATTCCCTCCTTTTATATCGTTAACGACGGGGACCGACCCTGAAGGAGTATATTTTTTTATTTATTTTAGAAAAGTTTTTTTTATGTAGCGGGAGTGACGTTTTTTGTAAATAAAAATACTAGAATTGGAGATAACAGTATTAAATCCGAAACGTAAAAGTTTTATAGATTTAATACTATACTTTACAAGACTTTGTTTTCAAGTGCCATAACCTCACGTTATGGGACGATAGTAAAATTTGGAAATTTATTAAGCTATATAAATATAGTTAGATGACAAATAATTGCAAAACATTACAAAAAATATATATTTTCTGTAACCTATCAAAGTACAGTTACAGTCATCGGCCGTTGTATTTATAATACAAACAACTTGAGAATACAAAGGTATTTGTTACGTGTGGATCAGTGGCCAGGCTCGTTGTTGTAACTTTATCGATTTGACATCTTCGATGACCCGTTCATAGGGTTTGCGCGGGAAAAATCTAGACTGAAAGGAAAAGCCAGTGACACGTGCACCGAAAAATATCACAACAATTTAGTATGATAGCGGTAAATCAGCAAATTCCACCTACCAGAGAAACCACAATGTCTGTGACTAGGCTAAAACATTAACGGGCTTCTGTGCTTTTTCAGCGTTAGCTGAAAAATACTTTCTTAATTTTAATTTTACTATAAACGAGGATCAAATTTACACAATACGATCATATGTAACCAATACAAAATGCCTGAATTTGGCTTTACAAAAACATTGTTTTTTTTTCAGTTTCACTGCTACCGGCTTATTGTTTTTCTTCACTTTGATACGAAGTTGTCGATTATTATTTTTTATTTTAAAAATCTTGGAGGGACCATATCGGTGTAGAGCACTTAGCTGCAGCCTTTGTACTCTCTTCACATCCCTACCACGGCACTAGCTTAGTGGATACCTACCTCTTTGCAGAAATCAAGTACCCACCTGATGCTAAATCTTCTAATATCCTCTGGTGTACACACGTGCCAGCCAAACCACTTTCTCCTTGCAGCTCCCAAAGCAGGGCACTCACAGACTACGTGGAATTGGGCTTTCCTCTTGGTCCTCGTCGCATCTCTTGCACACAGGGGACCTAGATTTTCCAATTTTGTATTGGAACCTACTCAGATTCCCATGGCCTGTGCAGCTCTACAGTAACTCTGAGTTGAGGTCTACTTAAGGTGAGTAGTTCTTTGCCCCACAATTATCCTGAGTAACCCCACAGTACCTAGGATTTGTTACACCCCAAGTTTGCATTCCATTCTTCCCTGCACAACCTGTATATATGTGCCGTAGTCCTCTTGTGCCCCTCCTGAGGCGGCATGCCCACTGCCCTGAGCAACGGTCCTTGAGTTATACACCCTTGTTTTGCTAAGGCGTCAGCTCTCTTATTCCCTATCCAGCCAGAATGTCCTATAATCCAGGTTAGGTTGAGTGAATTATACTTACTCAGCTCTGCTAGAGAAGCTATAGTTTCAGCCACCAGCCTAGAGCTGGTACTAGCCTTACCCAAAGCCTTCCGAACTGCCTGACTGTACGAGCAAATCCAGATGGTCTTGCCCCTCTTGCCAGAGTCTATTATTTCCTCAGCACATAGTTTGATCGCGAGCACGTCCACCTCGAAAACAGAGTTGTAGAGCTCCAGGTGATGACAAAATCTGTCTTGGTGTCTCGGTCCACTAAATCCTGCTCCCACTCCTTCCTTCATCTTGGACCCATCCTTGAACTAGTTTTTTCCATGTTCGGATCCACACTCCGCCCATGCTTCTCTTGCAGGAATATGGATTTTGTATTTTTTTTTTCCTTTTAAGAGACAGTGTGTTATCCTGAGGTTCTATCCAGAGCTCCTTCAGTGAATCCCCAAATAGCTGTCTATGACGTTTGCTACTTGTCTTCCACTGCCCGATACAACTTAGCCGGTTATGCAGTTTTCATTGCCTCCATCCTAATTTGAAGACTCAATGATGGAAAACCCAACATAACCCTCATGGCCGCACATAGTGTGCTTCTCCTTGTAGCTGTTATGCCTCTAAGGAAGAGCCCCTGCGCACGGTCCAACATTCTTTTACTTGTTGCTTTCTGTGCCTTGCCCCATCAGACGATTGAGGCAAAGACAAACCTCGACACCACAATAGCGGAATAAATCCAGTTCATCTGATTTGGATCCAAACCCCATCTCGTGCCTATTGCTCCTCTGCATTGTCAGGACGTAGCTATGACTTTTTTGCACTTATGCTCCAAGTGCCCACGCCAGAGTATCTTCCTATCCAGAATAACTCCCAGATATTTAGCGCTCTCAACTTAGCTTATTTTGGTATTACCAATTTTCATCATCTCCAGCGATTTAGTTATATATTGCCTATTGAAGATGAGTCCCTCAGATTACTCTCCTCGAATGCATAGTACATTTTCCCTGGACTATGCTTCTGTTAACTTGAGTGCCTCTTGAAGCAGGTCTTTGAGCACTTCCTCAAATGGCCCTCTAACAAGGATAACTATGTCATCCGCATATCCTACCCCCTTGACACCCGTTCCACTGAGCGTCCTTAGTAGACCGTCTACGATAAGACTCCACAGCAGAGGGGATACCACTCCACCCTGCGGGCATCCCTCCGAGTCAATCCATTTATCGTGCACCCCATCCAGGATGAAGTACTTATACGGTTTTCCAAGGAGCTCATAATCCAATTTATAATTCCATCAGAAATCCCGTGATCCATAGCTGCTCTCTTGTTGGCCAGTCTAGAGTTACTATTAAAAGCCCCTTCCACATCACGAAAAGCCCCAATACATATCCCCTTGTTGTTGATTTGACCCTCAATAAGGTCAACAACCGACAACAACGCAGTCTCCAATGACCTAGGGTTTCCTCCGGGGTGTCAGTAAAGCTACCATCAGTCTTCTTGACAAACTTAAGCTCTCCCCTCGGTCCACCTGCTAACACCTTAAACAGTCTAGCAGTGTCACTCAGTGTGCTTGTCTCTGAGCACCACTTTTTCCAAGAAGCACGTTTAACCTCTTTTATAAGATTTTTATAGAGATACTGGCTGTCTTTATATGGCTGCCAGGTCCCCGCCGTATTCTTCTTCCTTGCTGTATTAAAGAGCCTTCTAGTCTCTTTCCGTCTTGCCTCCAACTCACTGTTGCACTTAAGTTTACCACACCCAGTGTTTATCCGCGAGAGAGGACAATTTTCCTCAAACGACGTGGAAATTGCCGTCCTGATGTAGGCCTCAGTATTTTCCAGTTAGTTTGATGTACCATACATACCACGGAAGTCAGATATCCGCCTCCTCACCGAGGACTTAAAACCTTCCCAGTTTGTCCTTCTCGGGTTCCTAAACCACACCACATGGGGGACAACTCTCCTCATCGTAGCAGTGATGATCCGGTGATCAGACATGGAGGGCTCATCCGAAACCTGCCAGTCAAGCACTCACCTTACCATTTGTCTATTACAGAAGGTGATATCTAGAACCTCCATTCTGTTTGAAGTGACAAATGTTGGCTCGGCACCTGTGTTTAAAACCACAAGGTTTTCTTCAATCAAGAAGGCTAGGAGCTCCTCACCTCGCTCATTTGTGTCTGTGCTGCCCCACACCTCATTATGAGCATTGGCATCACAGCCCACTAAGATTCCTATATTCCTCTCCCTGCAGTACCGAACTAACTTACGTAATTCTGCAGGGGGCGATTCTCTATTGTGGAGGCCACGATGATCTCTCTGCTTCCTTTTACCTCGCTCTTACCACGAACTCTAACCACCGCAAGGTCCCTAGTTGAGAATTCTTGAATCAGCATGGCTCCTAGTCCTCTGACTATCACACATAGTCCTTTACCCTGTACCCCTCATGTTTCCACTTGCGTAGGTGCACCCAGCTGCAGCCAGACCCCTTATACGATTCCTAACCAGCTGCGGTTCTTGCACCAGCGCAAGCTCTGGTAATGTATGTCTCACATTTAAGCACCTGGTTAGGACCACCGAGGCGCTTTTACTGTGGTGCATGTTAATTTGCAGGATCATTGCTTGAGGGTTAGCCATATCCAACTGACCCCTACGCCTTCTCCTGATTCTCCCTCTCGCCTTCTCTTCCGGGTCCTTAGAGGTCCAACTAAAATTGACCTCTCCAGTCCCCAGGAAGGCCTTCCCGTCCCTTGCCTTGAGATGTCTGGCTGATGCCTCATTCCATCTTAGGCAGAGGGGGCTTTCAGGTCCCCGCTCAATGCACTGTAGGATCTTCCACTTCGAAGTGTCAATATCTGGGTTCTGCATCCCCATGAGCTTGACCAACTGAGTGGCCTCCCTTTTTGGTGTTGGTACGAGCATCGTCACTTTCATTCTTTTGATCAGTTCATCAGGCAGGACTAGCCTTGCCTTTGTCCCGTCCTCGAGCTTAACTGACAGTACCATTCTCAGCCATTTTGCCGATTCCTCCTCAGCACAAATAAATGCTGCGACTCCATCCGTTAAGTATGTGTCCCAGAACCACGGAACAAAACCTCCAATAGGAATGTCCAAAATACGGTCCATGACGGTGCCCTTAAGAAGGACGAACGCCGCCATCTCCATCCTACACTATCCCCAAAGGTCACTAGTACCCTCGGTAGGTTAGCGGAGATGGACGAGAAGGACGGCCCTCCCGACCCCCCAGGCCTAGACCCTTGTCTATTCCTCTTGGCCTCCGACTCTGGAGTAGGATTAGAAGTACTCCTTTCCTTCATTTCCTCTCTTTCTCTTGTCGTGTTAAGGTCCTACCAGATCCACTGGCTTCCGGGACGATAGGGTGGGTTCTAGCCCCAGTCTCCGTCAAACCCTGCCGCTGGCTGGACCGGTGTTTCCTCAAAGGGGGTGACAGTGGTTATCCGCGCTCCACCTCCGCCTTCTTTGCTTCCTCATGGTAGGCAAGCCAGAGTGCTATCCTCGTTTGTGCCCCACACATTCCTCCTGTTGCCTTCGCAACTGGTTTTCCATCTGTCTCTACGAGAGCCGAAGCCACATCCATTGGGACAGATTTGTCGGTAGGTTCTAAGCCCTGACCAGTTAAACTTATTTTGTTTTTTTCTGCCATGTGTATTCCCACGATCAGCTAAGGAAATAAAGGTCCGCCGCCGCAAAGCCCTGCTTACGACGCTAAAGCGTGAGTGTGTGAGTGTGAGTGTGAGTGTGTGTGAGTGTAGGGTTCACCTCGTCAATTCTACATGCGATTCTAGCGAAACGTCGTAACTGCGATTTTATGCACTGCAAAATAAACGGATGTGCTCCGGGGAATCACTACTTATCATATTTTTCCATCCGTGAAGGATTTCGCATCATCACATATATAAAAGGAATTCATATATGGAGAGATTCATTTGTGGATCATTTGAATATTCATATGCAGGAAGATTTACTGGAGATTCATGTATGAAGTACAGAAAATAAGTACAGAGAATAATATTTTACCTACGTCCTACTATACGGATCGTATCTCATCTGCATCCCACTCCCCTGCGATGCAGACACGTCTGCGATGCAGACACGTCTGCGATGCTCCCGTAGGTTTCCCTCACTAGAGGAGTAATGAATTTCACCAAAATGAATGTCATGTCCCTATTATAACCCGAATCCTATCCATATTCAGCTTCTTCCTTATAGATTCCTACTCCTCATATTTAGCTAATATCGCCTTTTTAATTCAATAGTTTATATTTTGCTAGGGTGATCGATCACCATGAATATTAGTTCCTATTTAGATTAGGAAAAGTAGGCAGGATTAAACCAGACAGATCTCTGAGATTGTATTGGATAGTGTAAGTATGCAACGTAAGTTAGGTTGGGTTAGGTTACCCTATCGGGTATTCTACTTTGTATGGGAGACAAAAAGAAGCGCTTACTCCTTTCTGTAAGAACAACGGTGTATAATAAAATTAGACATGGCTAAGGAGAGGGTAAGGAAATTCCGTAGTACTAGAAATAGAGGAAAAGGTAGCTACGCGATGGCTTATTTAGGGTTTGTCTACCCAGTACCCTTTAAATAGTTCAAACTAGGGTAATTTAGTTTCGGAAAGGCGAGAGTAATATGGCTAATTAATAGATCATCCTAAGTTGTTAACTTTAAACAGTTAATTTTTTTGAAATAGAATACTACCAACTTCGTTTTGACTTATATTTCTCCAAGGTGCATTACATTGAAATTGAGCAAAATGTACAAAGCTTCAAGTGTAAAATTTGTATTTGCTAACGCGTTTTGAAGATTCGCCATCTGTTAGACCAATAATAATGCTCCTTGTACGTATCGAAGTATTTTTATTGATCTGATGGAAGAACAATCTCCAAACGCATCGGCAATAAATAATTTGACAGCTGCAGGCACGGCAAATGCATCATAATCAATTTTCTGTTGATTTTCAATAAATGCTTTGTCTTTTGTAGCTTAATATTCAAAATGTTTTCCATCTAAACAATCTGAAAATCAAACTAAATAAAAAAATGGATTTGAACTAAATTTAAAACAAAAGCGTTTTCTAGTTATAAAAGCGCGGCAAAGCTTAAATTTTGTATTCAAAGTTTAGCACCGTAGATCCTTCACTGCACCCCTGCTTTGGCAAACCCTCCCTCCCCACTAACTCCCTCATTACGCCGTGCTCAGCATATGCAGCTATTATCTTAACTACATGTACCACTTGATTTCTCCTTTCCCCCAAATCTCTTCCATTTAAATCTTCTCCCAACATTCGTTCTTTTGTTTCAAGTCCATAACCTCTTCAATTTGCATCCTGAAAAGTGTTTGTCTTTTCCCTTCTTCGTATAGCTCTCTGGTTATAAAAAATATTTATTGCCAATCTTTGTTACGAAAAAGAATTATAATGTCCTTAAATGCATCTTATTTGTATGGGGTATGTATTTTATTGACTCTTAAAGGACCGGATGTTATTGAAAAATAGCCCCCTAAAGGTCGAAACGTCCGGATTTAGTTCACGCTTGACAGAGCGAGATAATGGTGTGCTAGCAAAGCTTAGGGTATATTCCGCTTCAAGGATCCTTTTATCATAACGTACATGTTAGGGATGATTAAATTTTTAAATAAAAACATATTAGATGATGTTAAACTAAAGACGAGAAAAATCTATACTTCGAAAAACAAGATATAATACTTTTTATAGGATTATATCCGAGACTCATACACACACAACACCAGCCTCACACACAACACCCAAAGGTAAAAAAAAACAAAGTAAATATTTGAAATTGAAAAAGCTTTTTCTTTACAGAATGCTTTAGTGTTTACCATAATGTGTGTAGCAGGAAATGAAGGTAATTATGAACCCTTAAACTACAAAAGGTCTGTGATATTAGTAATTGTTTACGTCAGATAAATGTTCCGAATTTATGATTCAGATATCTTTAACTAGAAACTAAAATATATTACGAAACACACTTTATATTTTTATTCGATAGTTATATGTTATATGTGTATATGTATGTGAGTGTTTGTGTGTGTGTGTGTGTGTGTGTGTGTGTGTGTATGTGTGTGTGTGTGTGTGTGTGAGTTGTGTGTGTGTGTGTGTGTTGATGTGTGTGTGTGTGTGTGAGTTGTATGTGTGTGTGTGTGTGTGTTGATGTGTGTGTGTGTTGGTTTGTGTGTGTATGTTTGTGTGTGTAATTGTTTGTGTTTGTGTGTGTGTGTGTGTGTGTGTGTTTGTGTGTGTATTTGTGAGAGAGAGAGTGTGTAAAATAATTACTACAAGTACTGTAATCTGCAATAAAAATTCCTATTATGAAAAAAACGTTTTGACCCTAGGCTCCTACACTAGACATTTTCTTTGTAAAACTAAATCATAGGTTACAGTTTATCAATATATAGGTACCAACAAAAATGAAAACAATTTATCCGGTACAACCTTCGCAGGCTAGAATTTACATAAAATAATTTGCCTTGTTTTTTCAGATACATTGGTCAGGTTTTCTTACCATTTTATTGCAAATGTTACAATTTTAGATAAACATGAAAGCTATAGATCTAAACAATATTTTAAATAACGTTTTTTTTCAACAACGAACAATTTATTGAATAGTTAGTTGTGAAGTTTGCACATAAACTTAAATGATTTACGAGATTGAGGCGTTGATGACTGGTGATAAAGCGCTCATTTGCCTGATGAAGGAAATGGGATTAATGTTATAGGTTATTGGTTGCGCCTGACCTTTGATGAAACCGACACCTTCAGCCGTTGATCGAGAGTGGAAGGGCCTGTAGAAGCGCTTCTGTCCCATTAGATTGATCCTTTATCTTTAATCGTTGTTCAAGGGTTCGGGAATGACAATGAAATAACTTTAGTCGGGTAAAAGAATAATTAATACAATTTATAGGAGTTCAATGAGGTGTTCAAAGTGCGACGGTAACTAATAATAAAAATAATGACTTAAATTATATAATGAATTTGGTTTGCAGTAGATTGTTTGGCTGTAATTTTGATTTTTGTATGATTAAGTCGATCAGACAGAAAGACGATAATAGCCTACGAAGGAGAGAAAGGATTGTTTATGGGTATGACTGAGTTAACAACATAAAATCTTCAGATACTGAATGCATAAGAAGTGTTACATAGTTGTAGAATCGCTTACCTGAATTAGGCTCTTTATCGAGCATAAGGAATTTGTTGTAAGAAAAAGGACAGATGAATCATGTAGCGCTAAGATGTCCTGGCAATAAGGGGAAGATAATAGGGAATATAACAGCATAAAATATGCAACGCTGCTTACCGGAAATAGACCTACTCCCAAGCATGGTGAAGTGTTGTGAAACAGGGTAAAATTGTATAACTTGGGCAATGTGACATTCAAGGAAAGGACTATAACAAGCGCTAGTCTTACATCACTCATTTATCACAAATTTACCCTTTTGACACTTGTTGGGTCGGGCTCAAATTTCGCCCAGTAATTCATTGGACTTGAAATTGAACCTTAGATCTGATTTTCACTCTCTAATTTAATTTTTCACATCAAAGTAAAAACGTTTTAATCATTATCATTGATTTTGTTATCAAAAATTGACTTTAATACGTATAAGATTTATACTAGACGTTTATTTTATCTCCACTTGGCAAAAAACAAAACAAAAAACACTACTTACTGCTATATTTTAGTAGACGCGATTCGTACTAGATGACTCAGTGCATTGTTCAATGCTATGAGTCACGGACAAGATTCTTTCTCAGGTGTGTTATACATTGTGAGTCCGTGGTGTATTGGTGTTCTGTGGTTTGTGGTTGTTCATTGAGTAACTGTTAATTATGTGTTAAATATAGTATTTGATTGTGAGTGTGTTTTGTCGTTTAGAATGTATTATGAATGTTTTTCTGATGGTTGTATATTACGTAGTTTTACACAAAAACACACAATTCAAATCAAACTCCGCAATTCTCATACAGAATACAAAACACACTTATAGACATACCAATATAGACACTAATCTAAAAGTCCTTCATTATATCAAAAAACAAAACAAAAAAAGAAAGTAAACGCAACAAAAAACTGCAAGATGTGCAAATACCACAAAAACGACCCAAAATACATTCTAAAAGACCAAACAAACTTACAATCAAATACTACATTTGAGCTCATAATTACCAACTACTCTATCAACAATATTACACCACAGAACACCAATATACCACAAACTCACAATTATACACCACACCCGAGCAACAGTCTTGTCCAAGACTCACAGCATTGAGCAATACACTGATATAGTGCGAAACGCCACTGCTGAAAAATAGCAGTAAGCAGTGGTTTTTTTGCCAAGTGGTAAAATTGAAGTAATTTAAAAAACCTCAAGACATAAAACACAAAAACTGTAAGTTTTTTTTAATTTGTTTATTTATGATCACAATAATTTATATAGGTCTACTTAAATTTAAAATGGCCTTTGACAACGTATTACGTAGGTAAAAGTTTTTTTGTTATTTTTATATAAACACTAAATGAAACCTTTTAAAATGATATAATTTTTGTTACATATGTAAATCTATATAAAGCTAATCTTGTGTATTTTGTTTGATTTCAGGTAAGAGCAGAACCGGACGGTATTGTAAGGCTACAGCCTAGGTAAGCCCAAATATCTTTTTATTTACACACACGCGCGCGTGCGCGCACACACACACACGGTCATGGCCGTACTTGAGGGTAAATTTAACTTATTTCGCTCTTTAATTTATTTTCCCCTTCATATCCGATATTATTGTGTAAAGAATGTGTTGTTAAAATTAACGAATTTCTATATACCCAGGCACAAAGTACGATTTTTCGTTGCATGCTGTACTCCTGAAAACAACCAGCTGAAAATACATGCCATACATTGATTCAACTTGTCTCCTGACGCTGACCACCTTAAGGAGTAGGCCTAAACCACGAGGTAGTCTGTGTAAAATATGACCCTACGCGTTTAACCACTGATACCTGTGAACGGTCGAGAACGATCTGCTGGCGGAATGATCTCCTTGGGGATGGATTAAACGAAATTTATATATTTTTACAAACTTGAAGAATATACTTACCCTTCTCAACATCATCGCAGTGACGCTGTAACTTTATTTTGATCAACAACCTTTGTGATGATGGAACATTAGTTCTTCAGGGAGTAAAAACGTCCAACTGCAACTTACAACTATTCGTATATACAAACATTTTTTCCTGTCCGTCTGTTTTTGTTTCCTGAAACAATTTACATTTTTCATAGGTTACAATAAATAACACTTTTATTCATAACACAATTTAATCTTTTCTTTATTACTATTACGTTTTTGCTTATATTATAACATTCACTGTGACACATTTAGCTATGAGCAAGTTTTAACTCTCATTCCAATTTATCATAATTTTTATTGAATTTTTGCCAAAACCAGGAATTTATTGCAGTTATTATTATCTCTTAATAATTCTAATCGACTTTTATTACATTTATTTTATTTTCCCCTGCGAAACTAGCAAAGTTTTTTAATATAATTTAGTTGAATATATTACATTGCGTTTTTATTAGGTTAGTTGTATTTTTATTTACTTTATTTAAAATAACTGTTGTAGAACGACTTATGCTTAGACAGTCAATCTTATATAATTTTACTTTGAATAGTTCCCTTATTTCTGAGTTTATTATTTATTCTCGTAAGTAGTTTTTACCACTTGTTCTTAATAAAGAGCTCAGGTTAAGAGACATTTTTTTAGGTGCTGAAGTCAATTTATATAAGTTTTGTTTAAATAGTAAAGTTTGTTTGAAATATTTTATAAATTTTCTTACGTCATTTTGGATTTCTTAATATTTTTTAATTTAGGAATTGTGTTGGTGTGTGCATTAGTTTGAACGTAAAACATGTGCTTGAAGATATTAGGCACTCCTAATACGTATAACTATAGCATAATTAATCCACTACTACTACTACTACTACTACGTAGCGCTACAGCCCGGGGTGGGCCTTGGCTTCCTTAACAATGTCCCGCCATGTACTTCTATCCTTAGCCTTCTGTTTCCATGCTGTAATGCCGAGTACCCTTAAATCTTCCTCAAGGTCCTCTAGCCATCGTTTTCTTGGTCGGCCAACTCTTCTTTTGCCAATCATAGTGCCATGTAAAAGTTTGTTCGGCATGCTATTGGTGGGCATTCTTATGATGTGACCCAACCATTCTAGACGTCGCGTTTTAATAAAATGGACCACATTTGCGTCTTTGTATAAAGAATACAACTCGGCATTAGATCGAAGCTTCCACACGTTTGTCTGTACATCGTGGACCGGACTATACATTTTTCTTAAAAGCTTACGCTCAAACAATGTCAACTGATTTTTCATCGCGGCAGTTAAAGTCCACGTCTCCGCTCCATAAGTTAGGACTGACCGAATTAAGGTTTTATAGAGTCGTACCTTAGTGGTTTGAGGCAATAGCCTACTTTTAAAACGCTTTATATTTGCGAAGTATGCTCTATTAGCTGTCATTATTCTTTTCTGGACTTCATTCATTGTTTTATTTTCATCATTTACTTCCGAGCCCAAATATGTGAAACTTCTTACTTTTTCAAATGAATATCCATCGATATCTATAGTCGTTCTGCTACGCCCTCTGCTTGTACTCGTATATTTAGTTTTTCCCTCGTTTATGCAGAGTCCTATCTTTTTGCTTTCATTATTGATTATATTAAAATTTCTTTGAGCGATGGAATAACCCTGGCAACCAAGAATATATCATCAGCACATATTTGACTGCATGATATTCCCTGAAACGTTAATCCTCCTCAAAACGCCATGTAAGTAGAGATTGAAGAGGGTAGCAGACAGGGCATCGCCTTGTCTCACGCCAGTCAGAATAGGGAATTCGGGACTAATACCGCCGCCTATGACAAATTTGCCGTCACTATCACACAATGTCATGTTGATCAATCTGATCAACTTGTTTGGAACGTTGAACTCCTTTAGGATTTCGAGCAATTTTGCTCTGTTGACACTGTCAAAAGCCTGCCGATAGTCAATAAAAAGATGAAGGTCAATTTTATTATCCCAACACCTCTCGAGTAACTGTCTTAAAACAAATATCTGATCGGTAGTTCCTTTTCCCTGTCGGAACCCGCACTGATAATCTGTTATGATGTTTTAAGCAAAGACGTTGAGCTTTTTCAGTATTATGTTTGAGAATATTTTGTATGCTACCATGAGCAGAGATATTCCACGATAATTACTACATAATTATATAAATCCAATTTAGCCACACACACACACACACACACACACACACACACACACACACTATACGTCAGTATCACGACTTTCCAGGCAAATAAGCAATAAAATGTAAATGAACTCACGGGAAAATATAGAAATGTATGAACCAAGATAGCACTGAAATAACAGCTCCGAACTAATGCGGAATACAAAACATGTTTAAGATGACAATCTGACAACAACGCATTAAACCTGTAAGACTGCACTGAGTGCGAAAGGACTATTATCGAGAAAAATATATCTCACTTCAGTGAAGGTTAGGTTAGGTTAGGTCTTGAACTTGAAAATTTAGCACAGTATGAAAAATTAAAAATATATCAAGAAAACACTATATTTCCATCACAAGTTATATTATAAAATAATTTGTAATAACTTTTACTTCCATAAACACATACTACCAGCAATACGATGTATAACGTACTTTATTACATAATATAAATCCATTCTTTGTAAGCAAAGCAATACTTTATCAAACGCGATACACGAAAACGTATTTCCATTTTCTAAAGTGATTTTGATTCTTGCCCCGATAAAGGAACGTGACCATAAATAAAAAATAATCGTTACTTTTGAATTTATTTGCAGAATGGAAGGAGATCGGAAAATAAATGGTTGTTTGAGATAAACTCAGACACCTGAGAGAAATGGCTGAAGGGGAGGATTAGGGGTGTTTGGCCTGCTTCTGTTTCGGGGGTGAAATATGGTATCGCGATCAAGGAAACGTTTGTATCGTTGTTAACAGTTTGGAATTAGATGCTGTATTTTATTGCATATCTTACTGTGGTATGTTATCTGAGCTACTATAGAGTCATTATATTTATTATAACGGTTATGAACTGTACTTATATGTTCCTTGCCTTCGTACAAAAGTGTTTTGCTTAATATTATTTTAACGCATAATGCAGAGTAAAGATGAGAAACGATTCAAAAGCCGTATTAAAATTACGGGAGAACTGAGAGCTAATCCTTGAGGGGACAGTTTGAAAATTAGGTGCTTTTAACAAAGAAGATTCACCATATATTGACAAAATAAGGGAATTGAAATTATTTAAAATAGATTCAAAATTTAAAGAGTAATAATTTTAATAAAGTTTAAGTACAAATAGGGTATATTATTTATAGGTGGTATTTATATAGAAAGACGTATTAAAGGGTTGCAAGAGGTAACAAGATGATGTAACCAAGAACACACTAGGTATTGTTAAACCAAATTATAAAAATCTACTTCGAAAACAATTTTTTATAATTTGTTTACTCCTTGGTTTAACGATATCACTTTGATTTGAAATAGAAAATAAATTACGATACAATATATATAATTCTTGGAATAAACACCTAAATATAGTTAAACTTTTAAATAGTTACTTCATTAAATATATTAGATAGGTCGTCTCGACAGTGGAGGGTCTGTAGGATCTCTTATACACTAGGCTTAGATCCAATTCGACCGGAAAAAATAAGAAAATGAACCTAGTAGGAGCTACATATACATATACTCAATATATACTGTAGGGTGGTGTACAGTATACATTATATAGGTATTACTATAGGGCGCTAGAACAAGTGGCACAGGATGTCTTTTAATGGTTTTTAGTGTTCCAGATCTGGGATTTAACTGTCCCTATCCAGAATATCTCGGTCCGTAACCTGGATCCAGGTTTACTGTTGGATAAAAATAACAAACATGTAAATAGTTACTAAACTTCATTAACAAAGCTTACAATCTTTAAAAAAACTCAGTATCGAACATGAATAATCAAGTTGCTGAAGGTGATTGATTCTACAACTAGTTAAATATAATTTCCGTAAATTGTGTCACATTTTAAATGAATCTAATTTTTGGGGTTTATACATTTTTATAAACACTGCCTGTCAAGAAGCTTATTACAAATAACGCTGGACGGCTACAAAACAGCCTTTCGTGTATCTCGTCCAGGGGGTAATAAGATCTGATCTGACCTATCTATTCTTTACTTTCGCGAAAAACAACAAATAACTTTAAACAAATAAAAGGCATACACAAGACTCACAAATTAATAATTTATGACTCATACGCGTGTGAATGACAAAGTCATCATCATCAGTGAGTGTTGCTACTACAAACTCTAACTTACAGCTTGTAAGTTAGAGTTTGTAGTAGCAACACTCACTGATGATGATGACTTTGTCATTGAAACGTGTATGAGTAGTAAATGATTAACTTGTGAGTCTTGTGGTCTTTTATTTGTTTTAACATAACCTCACAAGCTAAGATCAAAGAATACTTGCGACTAATAACTTACCTCCCGTTGGCTGCTTACGTAGGTATCGCAACTAGTTCTAACTATTGCCGATAATATAAAATACTGATTATATTTTTACGAAAAAAATGTATAAAAACATATCAATAGATCTTCATTACTAGTTTTTTTATTCAAGTGACGTTTCCTCTTCTTTTACCGGTAGTTTATTAATGCGCCAATGTTCCTAAAGTAACCATTCTGCGAGGGATTGTGATGAGATGCTTTACGACCAATGCCATAACTTGTAAGCTTCCACCGTTGGAAATAGGACTTCTGAACTGAATAAGTCATTCTCTGCCTCACGGAATCCATTCGCTTTAACTATCAAAATAAAATACAAGTGTTCACGATATGTTCTATACGATGAGGTCTATACGTTTGTTAAAAATAAAATTTGGTTTAGCTCTTTAAACGTATATTTTGGGCAGCAGATTAATTTTTCAATATCAAATAATTTTAATATTAGGAATTTACTTTCTTTTAAATCATCGTGATGAAAATAGGAAACAATAATTATTGGATCAACTTTGTGCGAAATTCAGGACATTTGTTTTATTTATAATTAAAATATTCAAATTTTGCAAAAGGAAGGCTATTATTCTTAAGTAACTCAACGTCAAGAAACAGAAACCACTTCTAGTTTCCAAAATTTATAAGACAGAATTTACAGTTTGACATTGTATGAATTATCACAAACATATAATATAATACCTTTCCACGCCATAGTATAGTTCCTTTTGTATAAACGTGCTATAATTCCTTTTTATACCATTTAAAATGGTCTAGAAAGGGCAGCGGCAGAGTGGCTTCCCTTGGGGCATACCGTATTCCAGAAAGTTAAAATGGCAAGCCTACGCTTCAAACGCCTATTATTACAAGGTTTGACCCTGGGTGCTCCGTTTCA
The DNA here is from genome assembly GCA_036971475.1 of Prosapia bicincta. Taxonomy (NCBI): domain Eukaryota; kingdom Metazoa; phylum Arthropoda; class Insecta; order Hemiptera; family Cercopidae; genus Prosapia; species Prosapia bicincta. The sequence continues at coordinate 74,077,872 of JBAIZL010000006.1, read as the reverse complement.
CAAGTTGAAACGAACTCGGATGAAAACGCAGACAAACAATTTTTTGTTGCTACTTAAAATGTAACCTAGAACTTTTAGTTTCTTAGTCAAATTTTCACCAAATTGATCACCTAGCCTCCATCACAATTTGTATATTCAGGATTGTATACTTGGGGGAAAGGTAATGTAGGCTTATAAGGTCATATTTTTGTTTACATTTCTTTCTAACTCCTTATTCGATGGTGTTGTGTACTTTTCAAAATAAAGCTTTTAAACGGCCATTTTTAGAGATTTTTCCAAATACTCTTTGGGAAGCAAATAATGATAACTACGGAGTGCCTTCTCAAGTTAAAATGAACCCAACAAATAGGCTCTGAGAATGGCAGCTAAGCATGAAACGATATGAAACTAATATTTTGTTAAGAAATAAAGTAGAAATCGACTGGAGTGGCATTCGCTATGAAGCGTACAACAGACACTCGACAAGTCACGACCGTCCTGTAAATACATTCACTAAGCCAATGTGTTTACACCCCTAATTTATTACACCCCACAGTGCGCCATCCCGCTTGTTATTGGCCGATATATCTTCTGCGGGCCTCTGATTCCAGTAATTTGAAATATTGAACGCTCCTGATCAAACCGGGCTCGTTTATACGCGAAAGAGTTTGCTGTTGGGAACAAACAAAAATTTTAATGTTTTCATACTTTTTATATATTGCCTGATTCTTGGGTCTGCTTAATTGTTGTACAGGTCGAATTGGATTTATGCAGACATTATGGGGCAGTCAGTAATTGGTGATATTTCGGCAATATTCATTAACCACCTTATGTTGTAACCGTTCCTAAATATGTGGTAAATACAGCCCGTATAAGGTTCCCGCATTGGAACTAAGAAAATGTTAAGTAACTATTGTTTGGTTTAGGGAACCGTATGCACACCTAAAATAAAATGTATTTGAAGAGTCCACTGAAAAAAATGGTGGTTTTCAAAAACATTCTTTTTCTAGTCAAGTATGGCAACCCTTACCTCTTGTGGTTTAGAAAACCCCGTGCAAATGGCACGGCTATAACGAATGCAGTCAGCTGGTTATAGAAAAAATGTAGGTCTCTGCAATAACGCTAGGGTATTACCGTGTATCAACAGCTTACAATACAATAATGCTAGTTGTTAGATTTAATGGTAAGCTAGTTTAACTAATACTGTATCGTCTTAAAACGCTTGCAGTTTTTAATTTTGGCGAAAACCTTAGGAAATAATGAGAAAATTCAAAATTCTTTGTTAGCTTGCATAGTTTAATTCTTGGGATCATATTAACTTTTTTAAAGAAAACATTAGATTAATATATTTATAAAAATTTGAAACAAACGTACTTCACCGGCAAAACGATTCTATCGAGTTGGATGCTCCACCACCCACCTCGTCGTTCCACGTTTATTGTCCGTAGAGTCAAAACATGTCTATGTAATATTTCAGCTCAGGGCGAATGAATAAGTAGTCGTAAAACAAATTTGTGACTGTAATGGGGGATTTAATAGTAGTTGTGAAAAAATTACCTTCTTTGTTTATCATATAACATAGCTAAGGTACTTGTATCTTTTTTTTCAAGTAGTATGACGTAGAAGTCTAACTTCATCCTGGTTGAATAGATCTACTTGAAGCCATCGATCCTGCTCAAGGTACCCCCAAATATTCCTATACTCCCACTTGCAGGGGAACATTACGTCATTTCCTTAGCTATTTTAGCTCCGCTATTCTATCGTTATCTATATTTAAGCAATTAAAAATCTGTAAACTTTTATGCTACCATTTACTATAATTTTTCCTTATAATTTCTTCCTTGTCTAACGTGGAGGAGAAACTATGTATTTTAATAGTAGCCTTTATTTGTAACCACTTTTATTCTCATTATCCTATATATACCCCTAACAACTCTGCAGATATTTTATATATTTCTTATCTGACATCTTCTTAATATTCCTTTAGCACCATCTTCCATAATACTTACACTTTGGTTCGTGCTCGGTCATCTAAGAATCGATAATCAGAACCTCAACTCTCCAGCTTAGATCTTCTAAGAACCAATTCCTAAGTAGGATAATACCAATTACCTTATCTTATTTTAACTATTACTACTTAATTCTACATTCCTTATCTTCCTTACACAGGGTGGCTACCATTTTGTGACCCCGATAAAGAGTCTACTTCAGTTATCCGAAGCGGCATACGTTATTCCTTAAAATGTTTCCTATATCCAGTTTGGGGATCTTATGCCCTGCCTTAATCCTTCTCTCATTCCTTAACTATTCTTGGTAGGCTATTATAGTTATGTTGCCTACGTTAAAACTACAATAAAACTAAAAAGGTCCACCCTGTTTGTTTTAAAATTGAACCAATTAAATAAAAGTGAGCGTTATAGTTATTATTAATTATAAGTAAACTAAGAAGGGTGTCAAATTGCTCAACTGCAGGGCTTTTCATTGACTAAATAAAAAAAATTCATTATTATTTCCAACTGTATGAAGACATTTTAATTTCATAAAATAGAAATGTAGCATAAGAAATTAGACTCAGTAAATGTTATTATTTATTTTATTTGCATAACGTTTTGTGGATTTGAATGAAATTTACATATAAATAAATAACTAGTTTAAAGGGTGTAAGATGTAACCCGCGTTTAAATCCTTTGGCTTTATTTAGAAGGTAAAGCTGACAGGAGCAATTATAAGGTAATTAATAAGCACTAAGGCAAAATATTTATAACAAATCCCATTCTTACGTTTAAAATTAGACATATGGTAGAAAAATGAGTGAATTAAATTTCCTCCTAACTTAAATACATCCCAAATTTAGTTAATGAACATTAAATTTAAGTACATATACTATGTAGTATTTATTTCGGAGGCAAGTCTAAATGCTTGTAGGAGTTACCAAGTTTTAAAAAAGCAAACTTTAATATCTATTGTCATATACTTCAATTCTAAAAAGAAATATCGAGTCTCGAGAATTCTTTGTAAGTTCTTTAAAATGTCATCCTATTACAGCGACTCTGTCATTGATACGAGGCGTAAGTAGGTCTTGAAGACGAAGTATCAATGTCACGAAGAGTCGGGGCCGAAGAAAGGACTTCTACAGGCTATTCCACTATCGTGCGAGTGTTTATAGTGTCAGCTTCATCAAAGGGTCAGGCGCATCCAATATGCTTTGACATGAATCGCATTTCTTTATACTGTTGTAAGCGAACGCTCAACCTTCGCTCTTCAACACCTTAATACTCTCTTTAAATAATATATTTGGAAAATCTTATGAAGCTTATGGTATCTTTTCTCAATTAACCCTTCTGTACTACGAATCTTGTGTTTTAGAAAAATGGTTAAATTTTCATTGGGTGTATAGAAATGTACAATAAAATGAATGGGAGTAATGTTTTAAGGATGTTTAAAATATAAATGCGAAATTATTCGACGAAAACAATTGCCCATGAACGTAGGCGTACTGTAGTTTTGTAGAGCAGTTTTTCCTTTCACGTAACACAAATGTTTGGTAAACACTAAAGCGATCTATTAGTTTTGCAGTGAAAAAGTCATTCTCAACTTCCGACCTTTCCTATGCTTTTTTGTTTAGCTTTGAATGTTTTGTGTAAGACTAATATGATTCAGGGATTTTATTTTTTTGTAGATTCACGCACATTAGGTTACAAACTATAATAGGTTTGTTTGTTGCTCTGTTTTCCTAAGGGTAGATTTTTGTTTTACTTTAGTTTTAAATCATCTAGGACGCTTTATTCAGTATTTATATTTAATCATTATTAATGGAAATACATTATGAAAAAGGTTTTTGAAGCGGAATAGACCCTAAAGCTTGCTAGTACGCCATTATCCTGCTCTGCCAAGCGTGAAGCAGTGCCGATAGCTTCGGAACTTTGGGGTGCTATTTATACAAAATATCCGGCTCACTGAGAGTCAATGAACTAATAACATCGTGAATAGTTTTTTAATTATGATATGTAAGAGCTATTTATATATTTAGAAAGATGGACGTTGCAAAAATAAATTGCACATAGTGAACAAACAAAAAAGATATGTTGGACGAGAAAGTAAATAGTAGATCAATAGCAAAAAGAAATCAAGCGGTACATGTAGTTAAGCTAATAGCTGCATATGCCGAGATACAGTTTAATGAGCGAATTAGTGGGGAGGGAGGTTTTACGAAGCAGGGGCGCAGTGTATCACAGCGTTAAACTGGGGACACAAAGCGTGAAGCTTTGATTTGATATATTTTAAAAGATTTATCTTAGACTATTGGTGTAGTGTTAGTACTTAATTACAATTTCAGTTGGAAAATACTGTGGATTGCACTTACTTTGTTCTTAAGCTTTGTGTTCAGATGGACGTATTACTATATATTGTAAGGCATTTTTTTCATGCGTTCAAATGTCAACCAGTCCATTTTAAACATTTTAAATAGATATAAATTATACAATAAAAGTATTTAATGGGCCATTGATTGGTTTTCATTCACTTTCAAATTTATTCCCTTCATCTTTAAATACTATTTTCCACCCCTTGTTTTCATTTAGAAAATACGATGTGTCGGGAGTAAGTATCTCGACATGAAATTCCAAAGTAGAAAAAATAATTGATGCAAAACGTTTTATGTGAACTTCGTAAACTGGGGTTGCATTTGAAGACATCTTAATCAATTTAATTTTTATTAAACTCAGAATTCGGATGTTTCAATTCTAATGAAATCTTCATTTTTCTGTTCAAAATGCTTATGTGTTGAGTTTTTGTATGTTCAAATTTTTTGTATTACAAAACCAGCTAATAGTTATTTTATACTAATAAATACATATTCTATTAGTAGACTATGTAAAAATTTATTTATTATTTTTGTTCAGAAAATAGAAATTAGTCAATAATCATTATATTTTTAAAAACATATTTGTTTTTAATTCCTGGGGCAACTTTTCTAAATGAGGAAATATATTATTTTAAGTACTCATTTCATTTTTGGACAAGAAAATAGATTGCAGAAATTTGAAAAACTTGAAGTTTTCTTAACAATAAATACCAACTACTAATTTAATTATTTGCCAAAAGGCGCTTTAATTAAATTTATATACATACACCTAATTATGTAAATACAATTATATAATGTACCATTTTATATATATAATTAAAATATGGTTTCTGGTGTAATATTAAAAAAATAAGAGTAAATACGCACACACACACACACGCGCGCACTTATGCTAAAGTTTAAACACACAAGATTGTCCGATATTATTTGTTTTAATCAACGATTTTATTTGTGGATTTTCGTAATCTTTCTTGTTCCGTAGCTTGTACAGGCAGTAATTTATTTTGGTCTGATTCAACAAATTAGATGAAAATAAGGAAAGCAAAATCAATATGTAGGCTATAAAATTAAAGGAGGTATCAGCCGCTAAAATAATATATCCCGTTTTATTCAACATGATGCCGCTAGTATAGCGAAACATTGATGCTCCCTATAGAATAAACCTGTTCGGTTATAAGCCATCTCTTATCCAAGCCCTTGCAGATAAGGTGTTTTATGGTCAGTGACACTTCCCGCGCGTTTATGCTCCCCCTGGAAACGGTATAAGCTCCATATACCAAACAACGTCAGGATATATTTTTGTTTAGTGTGGAGGAGGATAAAAGTAAAAATAATTTAGAATCCCTTCGGGACCTGGCGTTTGATTTATATCGCCCTTTTCTTCTTCGCTGTACTAGCGGTGTAAAAGTTTAAACTAACGAAGTGCTTTTGTCTTACCCCGACGCATTTACGAAATATCTCGTACGCCTAAATAACGAATGAAAAGAAGACGTAAAGCAATACAAATAATATCTGTCATTGATGATGAGATAAATTAAAATGCATGAGATAACCTTAATCAATACTGTGCAATCTGGATATTGTACCACGAGATCAGTAAATTGCAAAGGATATTCAGAACACTTCCAGATAACTAATAGTAAAAACAACCAGTAACATGGAAGTATTGAGAAAAACCTCTCCGCTTTTGCGGTCACCTCAACATTTCATCGATATTACATCGGCGATGACATGAGCGTACAAATAAATAGGCCTCACTATCAATCAACTAATAAAGGTCCACAGACAATCGATAGCAATCTAATTATAACGAAAGAATAGTACAAAGTTAGTCATATATTATGGATGAAATGCGATTTGATTTGGCCCGGATATGTATTGGAGTCATTCATCATTACGCGGTCACGTTATAGTGAAATGATTGATTGAACATAAGGAAATTAAATCAAACTTCTGTTGAATGGAAATGTACATGAGTGATTTAGCTTATTTGATTTCCGTTTGAAACGTTCTCACCAGTAACGATTCAAGTAATAACAGGGAAATAGTATTGTTGAACTAAGCGGGAAAACAAACTTCGGACGAAATTAAGTGGGAAAAAAGTGAGAATGAAACTAAGTGGAATACGAAGTGAGAGCGTCTCTAAGTGGGAAACGAAGTGAGAGCGAAAATAAGTGGGAAACGAAGTGAAAGCGAAACTAAGTGGAAAACGAAGTGAGAGCGAAACTAAGTAGGAAACGAAGTATGAGTGAAGTAAGTGGGAAACAGAGTGAGAGCGAAACAATAACCAGTCGCACACTATACCGATAATAGACAATATCGGTTGGTAACACTAGGTGTAGGTGTGTTGTTGGCAAATTGGATAAATTCAAAGAAAAATTATCATTTGTGAGAAATACACGTGTTAAAAGTTTGAAACTATGTGTCATTTTATAATTATTTCTTAAAATTTTCCAATAATTTTCAAGATTTTCAAATAAAAAGATTTTTAAATTATGATTAGTTGGTAAATAACAGGTAAATAACTATACCTATACTATAATCTAAACATCTGATGTGGTGTGTGTGTGTTTGTATGTGTGTGTGTGTGTGTGTGTGTGTGTGTGTGTTACTCAATCATTTAAAAATTACTGAATCCATTGAGCTGAAATTTTACATGGACATTCTTATGGTCCCTGGTTAACATATAGGTATCTATTTATTTAGAAATTCCATCAAGGACCCGCCCCCTTAGCCTTGAAAAATTCTCTTAACATTTAATTATCTATATTCCATTATAAATTCGAAATAATCAGCAGATAGTAAATATGTTTTTAATCACCTGTAAAAGTAACTTTTAAACACATTTAAGCTAGTGATAGTGAATGTTTGTTGTTATTCATCTTTCAAGGTTAGTTATACATTGCAAATGTTATGTTACAAACAGAAGCTTTTCCTTCTCTGAGTTTTTCAAGAAAATAATCGGTAAGTTTATAGTTTAATATATTTATTGGGATTTAGTTTCAGAGAATTAAATTTGTTTCACATACTTCAAACGTATTTACTGGAATTGACAACAGTAAAATGTCTAAAAGGTAAAAGAGTAACATATCACAACTTTCAAGTCAAGGGCAATGTTATCTCTGCGAGGAAGGGAGTCTTCTCAAGAGAGAATAGTCCTTTTGGAAATCAATGCTAAAAATACAGCATTAGAACGGTTTTCTGAAACTTCAATATATATATATAAATTTATTTAGGAAAATATATGGTATCCAGCTAAAGGGACAAGGAGAATGTAGGCCAACGGGTTGAAAAATGTGTGATTCACTAATGGTCTTGAAAAATGTTATCTCACACTCTAAATGACAAAAGTGAATGACCTTTAATCGTTTTGTACTAACTGACGAAAAAATAATTTCAAACATTTAACTTCGTTTCACACGCTCTTTCCAAATAAAATATTTCTTTTAAGGTATTGTAATAATTATATTCTTGTATTTGTAATGATCTTGTATTGTTGACTATTTATAACAGGAGAACATTTTTATATTTTGTACAAATATATATCTTACAGTGCATTGTTCCTAAACAAGAATGTTACTTGATATTTGCGGGGCGACGGCAACTTCCGAGAGATATTAATTACAGTCCTCTTATTTTCGAGCTTTATAAAACTGCATGTGTTTGTAATAGATCGGCGTTTCAGAATTCTGTTTTCTTTAAACAAAATTATAATGTTTTTAGTATTTTATTATTAGCTGAATTTAAAAAATGTTAGCATTGATCAAAATCGCTAGTTTTAAAACAAAATAATTAATCTTAGTTTTATTTTCACTTATATATTGTATTATCCTATACAAAGACAATAAATCATTGAATAAAAAGTGTTGAGGTTTAACTAAAGTATTATAAATTATAATTAAACAAGTATTGTTAAAGTTATTGATTAAATGATGTACTGCCTATTTTTCCGATGAGGATGATTTTGTCATTGATACGCCTTTAGAAGATATATTTACATTGTGGGTCGGTGTTTAACCGTATGGGCGAGAAGTTCCTGATGTGTCTGTAGACGTTTACACTTCAAATGCGCCAAATAATAATAACACAGAAACGTGCCCTTACCTAACGAGGAATACTATGGCTTATACAAACTTACTTCAAAGTTAACGTGAACACTAGTTTACCGACCCAGTTCTAGGACCATGTATTGTTATCATCTCCTGATTGTTGTAACTCCTTTGCTTAGTTTCCATTCGAACCCATTTTTGCAGTCATTGCAGTATCACTTCAGTAAACGTGATAAAATGTAGACTACATGTTTTAGGCAATTTTTTTTTGTATAAGACAACTCGACGTTGAAATTAAAATCCTCCGACATTTAAATAATGATAACACCATAGTTAGTGTAAAGTTTTAAACTGAAAAGATAAACTATTGTTGTTAACGAAAGGCATTTGAGAAGAAGCAGTTGTTTAGTTGAATAATTTATAATTTAAAAATTTTATTCATGCTTATTTGTTTATTATATTATTTACATGTCTATAAATTTGTAATGGTTGTCAGATTTTATTTTTTAGATTTTTTTGTACTTACTTTAATAAATTTATGTTTGCTGTTGTGGGAAATGGGTGGTTATTTTTGACAGCGTGTTTGACTATGTATGAATTATAAATGTTTGGTTTGATGTATCCTTTAAGGCCTTCTTTATTTATTTCTTCTAATTTCTATTTTGTTTGACCAATGCATAATTCATTAAATTCTGGCTATTCAATTTTATAAATTCCGTTATTAGGTATACTTTTACCGATTTGTTTGTTTTATTGATTATATCTCCTGTGTTTGTGGATGTCAGTATTGATATTTCTTAGCATAAATTATTCAACCTAATAGACAAAGTTGGCCCCTACACAAAACGAAACTTACTCATAGCGCACTGAAACCAAAAATAGAACAGTACCGTTATACCGCCTGAAAACTTAACTGTTAAACGCCTTCTCACCCTCGCCGATCTATTACAAATACCTGCAGTTTTTTAAAGCACGAAAATAAGAGGGTTGTTATTAATATCTCTCGGAAGTAGACTCGGAAATATCAAGTAACATTCTTGTTTAGGAACAATAAACTGTAAGATATATGTTTCTATAAAATATAATAAAGTTCTCCTGTTATAAATAGGTAATAGTACAAGGTCAGTACAATTAAAGGAATATATTTATTACAATACTTAATATAAATATAATATTTTACATGGAAAGAGCATGTGAAACGTAATTATATGTTTAAAATTATTTTTTCGTCAGTTAGTATAAATCTATCAAATGCCACCCACTTTTGTCATTTAGAGTGTGAGATAACATTTTTCAACCCGTTGGCCTACATTCTCCTTGTCCCTTTTGCTGGATACCATATATAGAGTAACGAGACTTGACTCAGAAGTTTATTTTTTCTTGTAGCTTATCACAGCGACCCAGTCATAGTTTCCTCCCACAACTCTTTGCAATACAAGTAATTTTTACTTATGGTTAGAGTTATTAGAGTTGTTACTTATAGAGTTATTGCAATAACTCTTTGCAATACATGATTTTTTTTATTTGGCAACACTTCACTTTGGATGGTTGGCAAGTTAAACAAACAGCTGACGGGTTATTAGTACAGTATAGAGACGTGATGGGATGCGAACGCATATGCACAACTGAAACCTTACGTATAATTGACGACGAAGGATTTATTTTAAATCAACAAAACATGTTTTTGTGAATTATCTTTAGATAAAGTAAGAGTTTGAGAGCGACAAATATATTCAGGGTGAGGATGAATACGAAAGTGAAAAGGTTTTTATATTCATACATCAGATGTAAGTTATTCAAAGTTTAGTATGTATTTTGGGGTGGGGACATATAATTTATTTAGGCGTAGGCTTTTGTTCTTTTATGTATCATTTAGGTAAAGATTTTACATGGAATAGTTTTATAGTATGAAATACAACAAGTAGAAATTCGGCCAGAGTAGATTATATATCATCTTGCTTTTTTTAAATATAAATACAATTTTATTATAAATCTTGAATGGTAAAATTTCATTCTAACAATAGTTTTAATAATTAACTATTTTGAATAAGGCATTAGAAATGTTTATATTACAAAAGATTTGTATTCCGAAATATCAATAAATTAACTAAAATTAACAAGAAATTCCATAAATGAACAGTTTTGAACTACAAAAATCGATGTAGTATGTACGTTAATACAACGGTATTCAGTTTTATAATAACCACACTTAAAGTCGTAAACTTAGCAGCTCTGATAATAAAGGTACTGCCCAAATTAAATGGATCAGTGCAGTCCCTGAACGAAAGGGCTGGCTAAGGTGTTAACTCATATAGTTTCCAATGTGTCACTTATACAATCATGCGCGATCTGTCTGTGTAACTGGGTTGCGTAGGATTACAACTCATTATCCATATCCCTCCCGACAAATCACCATTCTCTAACTGTTAATTCATTAACTGGATCACCAGTTCATTAGAACTTTGTGACGGGTTTTTTAAAAATACCTATATCTACGTATCGAATATGTAGAAAGATCAGATTATATTGCGTAGAGTAGAAATGCTTACTCCTTCGTTAAATGTTCAAGGTAGACATGAAAGATTAAGTATAAACTTTAATTATAAAGTAGGCTAATGACGAATTTACAGTTTACATTCCAGAAACACAAAGCTAACCAATTTCTGTTTATATTTGAAACGTGTTTGTAGATTACTAATTTTACAGTAATTTAGCAGTTTTTTTAACCACTAAACTCGGTATTTATATAAATCTCACACGTTACCAATATTAAAACAAAAACGTACCTGGTGTTTTAAGTCCTAAGGAAGACGGAAAAATAATACAATTGTGGCGTTTATACCACAAAAGGCAACATGAAATAAGACGAAAAATTACTTTAAATTGCTAAACACACAATTTTTAAAACAAATTCAAGCTTTTATAGCTTAGAATGATTCTAGTGGAACTGAAAACTAAAACAGTCTATAATAAATTACTACCTTTAATCATACGAAAGTTGTAGACCTAGTTATCCTGTTATCACTAGGTATTTGTAGGCATAAAATCCTGTTTTTATGGGTATAAAAATAAGCGAAACACAAAATATCAAATCATTACAAAGTATGGATGATTATCATGAAGGTACACAACATAGGACTATGTTATACTCCATTAAAATATAGATATAAATTAACCGGTTAGTATGCAGTTCTTTATAGAAGTAAAACAAAATAAGGATTTCTAACCTAAGGCAACCGGTATAAAGGTGAATTCCCCTATATTAGTTTACGCCATTCCATCAAAGTGCACAAGATGAAATCCATACGTATTTCTCTGTCGCATTAGTTCACGTTAGTCGTAGTTAATTTTAAATTCATTGGTTTTATACATCAAACCTAATTCAACCGAATACTTAGTAGCTATAATATGATACAGTAGAAAATATTGCTTAATTCTAAAAAAAAAATTGAAAATATATAGTTTCGTTTGTATTGTAAAGTGAGGTTAAAATGTATTTTCTTTTTTTTTTGAAATGTAACTTGTGTTCTTTAGAACATTCTTCATGGCCAGATAAAATTTTATAAGGCAAGAGCGGTGTTGTGAGACAATATTAAAAATACCTAAAATTCTATTGTTAGGATATTTTGTTAGACAAATGGCTCTAGATCAGTGTTGTTCTATTTTTGTTACTGAAAATTTGCCAAACATTAAAAATTGCTTTTGAGAGTCTTATTTAAATCTGCCACCGACTTTATAGAGTCATATAAAGAACGTGTCACCTGCTTTTGATAGTCAGACATTTAACATGTTGCCTGATTTTGAGAGCCATATGATCAACTTATCATACGCTTTCGAGAGTCATAATCAACATGTCACCTGCTTACGAGAGTCATATAATCAACATGCCACCTGGTTTCGAGAGTCATATAATCAACATGTCACCTGATTTATGTATTTATATAAATAACATCTTATTTTCCTTTCAGAGTCATATAATCAACATGTAACCTGATTTTAAGATTCACATAAGCAACATGCCACCTGGTTTTGAGAGTCATATAAACAACACACCACCTGCTTTTGAGAGTCACATAAATAACACGTGACCTGCTTTCGAGAGTCATGTAATAAATTTGTCACCTGATTTTGAGAGTCAGATAAGCAACACGTCGCCTGATTTCGAGAGTCATGTAATCAATATGTCACTGCTTTCGAAAGTCATAAAACTAACATGTCACATGATTTCGAGAGTCATATAATCAACATGTCACTTGATTTTTAAATTTATATAAATAACATCTTCCTTTCGTTTGAGAGCCATATAATCAACATGTCACCTGATTTTGAGAGTCATATAAACAACATGCCACCTGGTTTTCAGAGTCATATAAACAACATGCCATTTGCTTTTGAGAATCATATAAACACATTTCAAAAGCATTTGAGAGTCATATAAACACACGTAGTCTGTGTTTGATAGTCACGTAATCAACGTGTCACCGGATTTTGAAAGATATATATATATATATATATATATATATATATATATATATATATATATATATATATATAATACGTTTTCTTGTTTAATAATTTAAAACAACATAGGTTATTCAAATACAAGAATATTTATTAATTTATATCCAAAGCTTTTCGTTGGCAAACAGTACCAACATCATCAGGAATCCTATCAAATTGTAACACTCAAATTCTCCTTATCAATAGTTCATCCCTTCAACTACGGAATACACGATTGAAATAAGCTTTTGATTGAGCTCGTGACGTATTGCACTAATAACAATATATGATTATAGATTGAAAAATTAAAATAATTATTTTGACAATCTTTGTTAAAAAAAGTTAATGTTTTCAAGAAACACATTGATATCAAGCAGGTTACTTTCATCTGAAGCTAATGATTGTTGTTCTTATAACATTTCAATAGCACAGTGGCAAAAATAAAGGCCAAAGGACAGAGAGGGCGGACGTTTCAAAGGAGGCAGCATCCGGCGGCCAGTTAATGACTTTCTATTGATTTGCCACAAGTCAGAGCAAACTTGGTGCGACTTTTTGACATCCTCGATGAGGGTTAAAGAGGGTGCGGTAACAGGCTTACAGATGTGGTGATTCTGTAATGAAAGCCGTCACGTGAACGATTCAATAAAACCAGCGCCGTTTCTATTTACAACGAGGGTGCACTGCAACAAAGAACCGGGATAGCCTAACCAGGTGTACGACGAAATGAAATGCCTTTACGCGTAAGGCGAATAAATTACGAGTAGCTTCGTCTTATTTAAATTGATCTAGTTGTAAGAGAAAACAGGGTAGATTGTTTGTTCTTGTCGTGTTACCGTCACAACAACAATTTTAATACAGGTAACACGAATAAATATTACGGTATTTTATTTTAAAGATAATTATAGTTGAAAAATAACTTTTCTTGTTTTTTCACCCCGGCTTTCTCTCTCCCTTTATATTTAAAGCCTCTATCCTCTCAATATAAGTAGTTATAGTTTTTCCATCGCTCTGCCTCCAATCTCCCTCCATATTTAACCAGTTCTATTGCCTTCTCTCCCATCTCTAATCTTACATTTATCTTCACCACTACCACATTTCTCACTTACTGCATTAATTGAATATAATTTTAGTAACCACATATGAATTAGTATGGGGCTTGTAAAAATTAATATAATGCAGACAAAGAATATATAGTTAGGGATGATCCTATTAAACATTGCTTACCTCGTTTATATATAATTTACCTAAGATATATCATTCGTTTATATGTCCTTAGGTATTTCCGATCATGATATTTGCTCAACTAACATATTATAACTGTTGACGTTTTTATTATATAATTGTACTTGTACATGGCTAAACTATTAAACACTGCTACACTGTGCATGTGTTTAATTTATTTCAGAACAAATAATTAGGCATTTACTTTATTTTCCAAATACTAAAGTTTATGTTAAACATTCGGAAAAATAGTCTACTATTTAGTTTTACAAATAGTTTTGTTTGTTAAAAAAATTGAGAACTAATAATGTTTTTCATACATTTGTTACATTACAGATGTAGCTTATAAAACTGTTTGAATTAATATTTAAATCAGAAATACACACTACACAAAACGTACTAGACCTATAATAATCATTTTATTTCAAGACGAAAAATTAGTAATATGATATATATATATATATATATATATATATATTAATATATATGTGTATATATATATATATATATATTAATATATATGTGTATATATATATATATATATTAATATATATGTATATATATATATATATATATATATATATATATATATATATATATATATATATATATCGCAATATCTATTCTTGTGTATTAATAAAGAACTAAGTCAAAATACAAATACAAAAATTATAATTGAATTTACAATTCAAAGATTTTCGTTGGCTAACAGTATCAAAATCATCAGGAATATTAAACAATTAAAATTAACATTTGTGCAAATTAGATCAGATAAATAGCTATGCCAAATCAATTACAATGTTATTAAGCTTTTATTTTGTAATGCTAGGGCAGCAAAATAAAAGTTTAACAACATTGTAATTGATTTGGCATAGCTATTTATTTGATCTAATTTGCACATATGTTAATTTTAATTGTTTAATATTCCTGATGATGTCGGTACTGTTAGCCAACGGAAAGCTTTGAATTGTAAATTCAATTATAATTCTTGTATTTGTATTTTGACTTAGTTCTTTTATATATATATATATATATATATATATATATATATATATATATATATATATATATATATATATATATATATATATTCATACATTTTAAGATCTATAAGTGGCAATAAGTAGTTTAATGTTGAGGAAGTGACGTCATAAATTCAAGGCCGTAAACAGATTGGTCGTAAATCCAGAAAGCAGGATGCACTGACGGAGGTTATCATTAGATGACTATTTATGCCTTTTTTCACGCTAGCTCGAGAAAACTAATGGTTTTAGTTTGCTATTCTAAAGAGAAAATAGTTTCAGGTGTTTTTAAGTATTCTGATGGGATACCTGTATAAAACAAATTCCAGGACTAGTTAAATTTATTTTTCTTGCTCTTGCAATTGTTGAGACGACTGAGGTTCCACAAGATGATGTCAATGAAGTTGTTGGCTGTACTTATTGGTATCTTTTTTTCTTCTTCTTTAGATAGCTTATGGATTTAGAGAAACTTAGAAGTTTTCTTACAAGGCCATTATAATGTGGACGGAACTCTGAGTTATTTGTTCGCAGTTGTAAATTATGTACAGAGTATTGCACAGAGATGTAGAATTTTGATAGAGGTAATGGAGTTCTAGAAATTGCTCTATATGAATTACACCGACATTTAAAATCGTTATGAATTGTAGATAGTTTGCAATTATCTCTTTACCGAGCTCTTTTCTAAAGTATGTGGTACTGAGATTCGGAATTAGTGATTAAATCTAGATAATTTGTACCCAGTTTGAACGGGTTTCTGGATAAATTCCTCTGGAATATCTATAAGGATCTATTGATAATTTGTACTGAGTATTTTAAAACGTAAAACTAGTTTCAGAATTTTCAAAAAGCTTTTCATAATTCCATCGGTGTCTAGAATTTTTAGAAAACTTTCTTGCAGAAGTATATTCGTGCGGATTTTCTAGATAAATTTTACCTTAGTATAGCATTTGTAATGTTTTCTATATAAATTGTACCTAGGTTTAGAATATATTCGGGATTCTAAATAAATTTTACTGATCTATTTTTAGAAAGATTTGTTTGTATAACTTTTTAGACCAAATTTTAAGGTGCTCTAGATAAACTGCACCGAGGTCTAGAATCTGTTCGTGCATATAAATTTCAATGACCTCTTTTTTAAAGAGTTCTAAATAATTTGTAACGAGTTGTTCATATTGGGAAATGAGTTCTTGAAATTTTAAAGAACTTCGTATAATCCCAAGTGGCTCTAGAAGTTTTCTGGAGTTTTAAATAACTTGCACTAAGATTTAAAATTTGTAAGGGTTTCCAGATTATTCACCAATCGGTACAAATAATTTACAGGGAAATTGATTTATTAATTTCGTAATTACTATCAAATTTCTGTCATTATTTATAATTGTCTAATTAAACCCTTTAGACTGCATTTGCTGAAACGAAATAAGGCAATACAAATTATTAGACAGTAATTAAAACATCATAATAATTAACTTTTGGAACCTTACATCCTTTATGATTCTAGTTGAATATGATTTTTCTGTAATGGCTTTCCACACTGAAACATTCACGTTGAATCCTTGAATTTCTATTTTACTTCGAATAAAACGCCCATAGAATGACCCGACATTAACAACAAATCCTGCGGCAGAATCGCAAGGACTTGCAGGATTTATGCGGCAATAAGTAGTGTAATGTTGGGGAAGTGACGTCATAAATTAGAGGCCCGGAAACAGATTGGTCGTAAATCCAGAAAGCAGGCCCTTGCTGACAGAGGTTATCTTTGGATGGCTATTTATTTCTTACTTTCACGCTAGCGAGCTACTGACATTGCTCCGTAGAAACGAGAAGGCGATAAAAAGGTGAAAGTACTTTCACGTTAGAATTTTAATCTAAACTACTCACAGATTATTCCAAAGTACATCCATTATGTAGATTTGCTCCCTGAGTTAAGGAATTTACTTACTGAATAAGATCAAGATATTTGTGGGAAAGGAAATTAAAAATACAGATGTGTATTTTTAAAACGTTTTTTGAAAATTCCACTTGAAAAATAAACAATATCATCAGTATCGTCTATACTTAAACACGTCTAATAACATTATCGCCTATAACTAAACACGTTTTTTAAGCTATTGTTTAGAGTTTAGTAGATTACAGATGTCGATGACGTTTTCATTGAAAGGCAATTGAGAAAGTAAATAACTGAAAATCTTATATAATCATCTTTCTTACTGTTATGAATATTGGTATACATTTGAGTGCCTTCTTCTGCCTTTCCTAACATTAAAACTTAGTTTTTCGTTGATGCGTTTGTAACACACTTTAGACGGTGTTACATATTAAATTTGCAATTTCAGAAAACAAACGAGAATAAATTCCAAATTGTAATAATGTATAACTATGTAAAAAAAATTGTTATGTATGATAAATATTTTTAATGAGATCTCTGGCTGATAGTGACATCTATCGAGAAAAACTTAAAATAAGTAACCTAGCTATGCATGCGCTCCGTGGATGCGCGGTAAGTAGGAAGGCTGCTTGCTTTTAATTTATCTGTCTCATTTGGCCAGGATGTAACGGGGAAAGGACGTCTCCAAATGGCAAGAAGATGTATTTAGTTTCTTTTTATTTTAATTAATATAATGTATTCTTTTCTTTCAATCATGGCATAGAAGACGGCTTACGATACCAGATACAAGATGGGTTGCAGACTTATTCATGGTTTTCCCGACGCTTATTCACGAAAATGAGGCCAGGCTTTACCGAGATTTACCACGAGGTGGAAGGGAAGTTGCGACAAGTTAACACAGCTAAGTGGGCGATTTAAAACTTTTAAAACTTAATTTCAAAATTTAAAACATTTCGAAGCAGAATTTCTAAATAATGAACATTGAACTTTTAATTAATAAGCATAATTATAATTACGCATCTTTTGGTGCCAATATGTTCACATTAAATTATTAAATCTGATTATACAAGAAAGGCAAGTAAACTCGAATATATGTTCATTTTCAGCCATTGATTAATTAATTAATTGAAGGATTGCTATCCTTAAAAATTTATAAGTAATATTAAAAATGTTCCATAATCCGTAACTGAGTGTTAAAGAAATTTATGTGTCATGATTTTAATTTATCATATCTGTCTATCTTAAAATAAAAGTTTATGATTTGCTTTAATTGAATTTAAAAGTCTTTTTTTTACCAGCGCACAATTCCTTGCATTTCAAATAAATAAACCTTAAGAATTAATTCAAGAATATTCTGCTAATTTTAATTGTTTAACTTGGTAATTAAAAATATTTTAAGTAACGGAGTTGTAGCTTCTGTTGCGTTACAGGCAGACGTTTCATTACGCCTCAACTGTAAGCTAGAAGTGAATATTAAATGTTTTAAGAGTTATAACTAAATAAAATCCAATTTGTAAAATTATAAACCGTTACACAATTTGCGCGACTCTGCTATATAAATTTGAAATGTAAATTTGTGTGTTGGCAAAAAGAAAATTTATAAATGGTTGAAAATAACCGAATTCATTAAATATATTCAAAACGTAAATTCACAGTGTAAAATTTTGTAAAATGTATAAATTGAAAGTAAAAGGATGTAGCTTGTGTAAACAGCATGGTAAAGTTAGGGGAGAAAACCAGTTTTGACCAGTTTTTACTTGTAGTATAGTCAAGGTCAGAGACTCTTATTGTTCAAAACATTTTGTCATGTCTATGCGTAGCAAGTTCTAGATTTTTAAAAAGTTTGTGCATGGCCTTGAAAGCTAATTGTAGAGTACCAGTGTTTACACAGTTGCGAGCCTGTTTAAATATTTCGAGTTTGCTTGACCTTCTGGATAAGAATATATTCTCGTGGATTTTCTGAAAATAATCCTATTAAACGAAATGGCTTTAAAAATAGACCTTCTGTCAAAGGAGGAATTAGAATATGAATTAAATTTAAGAAATGTCAATTTTAGAAGTGATTCAGTTGCATCTGACGTAAGAAAAATTTTAAGAAAAGTTATAAAAGATGTTAATATAGTGGCTAATCCTATTCATTTGAAAGATAAATTAAATGTAAACAATGAATTTGCAGTTATTAGTGAAAAATTTAAAACTTTGATGAAAAGTGTTAATGATTTAAAAGACGATCCTAGAGTTATTGATACAGTCAGATCAGAAACTAAAGTAATTCATTTAACGACTAGATGTAATGTCTTGCTAAAATTTAAGATCGAACAACAGATGAGGGATGAACTTAATGATATTTTAAAAAAGTTAAATGATTTAAACAAAGCAATAACTGAATTGAATGTTGATGTAAGTTTAAAGACAGAAGTAGTAAGAAAATTATCCGAAGAAAATATGTCGGAAGAAAATTTACAAGAAGTGTTCTTAAGTACCCATGAAGCTTCAATAACATCCAATGTAGATAAAGTCTGTACTAATGTAAGACCCCAGAATGCTGTGTTCGATTTCAGATTGTATAATAAGCTAACAAATCCATTAGAGAGATATCTCAAATTGTTCATTACAACAGATGGTTTAGAATCTAAAAAATTGTTAAATTTTATTAAAGTGGTATTGAAATTGAAAAATGAGGTAAAGCTTTCCGATAATCAAATATTAGAACTAAGTATGAATTATGCAACCGGTCCATTATTGGATAAATTGTTGTCAGCTTTAGAACAAAACAGTAATTTAAAGGAATTTCACCAGAATGTCTTAAAAACATTTGTACCCATTAATCTTAGGGAAAATTTAAAAAGAGATTTGATTAATAGACCTCAAGGTATTGGCGAACCCCTGCCTCTTTATGTACAATCTTTGAAAGAGCATAATGAATTATTGTTAGGTGAATATTCTGAAAATGATTTAGTTGAACTAATTAAATTAGGGATGAATCCAGAAACCAGGAATAAGTTGTCATTTATTAGAAACCCTACATGCTTAAATGATTTCAACGAAATGTCTGTGCAAATTCAAAACATTACATATAATGATCATGTTAGAAATAGAAATAGTGAGCAACAGTTCAGGGCATGTCAGAAGTCCAATATGTATGGTAATTCTAGCAATAGTAACTATAACAATAATAATTCTAACCATGGTAATAGTAACAATCGCTATCAAAGACCACCTCAATATCAAAATTATAACCATAAACCAATTAAATGTTTTAAGTGTGGTAAATTGGGTCACAAGGCTAATGTGTGCAGAACAAATTCAAAAAAACTAATTAAGAGGGAGGCATTCATCAGGAATACCTCCCGCAATTTTGTAAAAAATATGTTTTTGGTTAAGCATAAAGGTAACTCACAAGTAAATTTCGATACAAATGATAAAAAGAATAACAAATGTAATCAGGTCAATTATTGCCAAAATGTAAATAAGAAAAATGTCAATTATAAAAAGCATATTTTTAATAAAAATAATAAAGATAAAAACAAATGCCTAAGGGTTTTGAAAATGGTAAAAAATAGGAAGTGGATGAAAATCCAACCTAAAATAATTATGTTACCAACAATAGACATAAAAATAAATAAAATAAGCAATAAAAGTAAAGCCCTTATTGACACTGGAAGCTCAATCAATTTAATTAATGAAAAATATATTCAAGAGAATAAATTGCTGAACAAAATAACAATGTATAAGTCAGATATGGAAACTATTGTAGCTGCTAATAATGCTGAAATTAAAGTGAAAGGTTTTTGCATTCAAAAAATAAAAATAAAACACTTTAGCTGGTATGTAAAATTTTATATTGTAAATAATGTAACTTGGCCCCTGATATTAGGAACTCCATTCATCCATGAAACAGGTTTAATAATAGACATATCAAAACAAGAATGTTATTTTAATTTTGATCCTACAGTAAAAATAAAGATTAATAATTTTAAATCCTTAAGCAATAACAATATAACGAGTAATAGTAAAATACAAATTGGTAGTCCAGAAGGAATTAAAGAAATAGAAGCAATAGTAAGACAATTTCCTAATGTATTTACAGACAAGATTGGCAAAGCCTTAAATTTTAAATTTGATTTAAAAGTAAAATCTGAAGAAATTGTAAAAGTTAAACCATATCCCATCAGTCCACCTAAAATGACTATTCTAAAAGGAATAATAGATGATTTACTAGCACAAGGAATAATTGAGCATTCCACTAGCCCATATTTGAGTCCTTCATTTTTAGTGTCAAAGGGTGATAAACATAGACTTGTAGTGAATTATGGCAAAATGAACCAATTGATAGAAAGAGTTTCACATCCTATTGGCGACATGGCCGATTGTTATCAATATCTGGGTAATGCTAAGTATTTTAGTTGTATTGATCTTTGTAACAGTTTCCACCAGATACCGCTTACCGAAAATAGCAAAAAATATACCGCGTTTTCAACACCTTTTAGTCAATACAATTATACGAGAATTCCATATGGTTTGCATGTAGGCAGTGGAATATTAAGCTCGTATATAGAAAGAATTTTTAGCGATATTAAGTTTAAATACATGTTAAACTTTGTTGATGACATCCTTATATATAGTAATAGTTTAGAAGAACATCTGAAACATGTTAGAGAGGTAATTAGTAGATTGAGTAAAAATAACTTAACTGTAAATTTGAGCAAGGCAAAATTTGTGTGTAAAGAGATTAATTTCTTGGGCAATAAAGTGAGCCATAATCAAATTAAAATCGATCCAGAAAGAACAAATTCAATAAAAAATTTTCCTAGACCAAAAAATGCTAAGGAAGTGTCTAGATTTATAGGCATGGTGTCATTTTTCAGTAGTTTTATTAAAGATTATGCCAAAATTGCTAGTGTATTGAACGAGTTAAGGAAGAAAAGAGTTAAATTCCAGTGGACGGAAGACTGTGAGAAAAGTTTTAACACCTTAAAAAATTGTATATCTAATCCTCCCTGTTTAGCAATAGCAGATTACAACAAGCCTTTCTATCTGATGACAGATGCCAGTGAGCATGGCGTTGGTGCATGCTTGTTACAGAAAAATGAAGCCGATCAAAAGAAACCAGTAGCCTACTTTTCAAAGAAATTCACAGATTCAGAGAGAGCTCTTTCAGTATACGAAAAAGAAACTTTAGCCATTGTTCTTAGCATCGAAAAATTTTATAAATTCTTAGAGGTACAACCCTTTTACTTGCTTACAGATAATCAAGCTTTATCATGGTCTCTTACACATTTCCGAAAGTTAGGCAAATTGGGAAGATGGTTAGAGAGAATTGTAAGTCTACCTTTCAAAATATTTCACATAAAAGGGCAACAGAATGTCGTAGCCGATGCTCTTAGTAGGATCCACAATAATGGGGAAGGTATTGATATCGAAATAGTGGAGATAGAGTCGAAGGACGAAATCTTTAAAAAAGATAAACAGGGAAAGAAATTCCAATCTATTAACAACAACAAATGTCCTAATCTTCAAGCTAATGTAATTTCGCAAATACCTTTAGGTTACCTAGATTTGAAAGTACATCAAAAAACCGATCCTGAAATAACAAAAATTGTAGAAAGTATTAAATCTAAAACTAACAATAAAAAATTTTGTATGAGCAAAGGCCTATTAATGTTTAAAGATAAAAACAAATTAAAAATTTATTTGCCTGTTAATTTGAAAGACATGATGTTCGAATACTATCATACTTCATTTCTTGGTGGACATCTTAGTCAATTAAAAACAATGTCAAAGATTAACCAATATTTCTATAGACCTAATTTGTGTGATTTTATAAAACAAAAAATTAAAGATTGTCAAATATGTGCTACTTGTAAACAAGCACCAAAAATTTATAATGGGAAACTTGTAAGTTTTGTATCAAACAATCCCATGCAAAAACTGTATGTAGACATAATGGGACCATTAGTAAGGAGTAAGAAAGGTCATAATCATTTGTTAATTGCAGTAGATGATTTAAGTAGATTCTGTTATATAATGCCTTTAAGAAATGCCAAAGCTGTAAATGTCATCAACAAGTTGAGAGATGTAGTTTTTGCTAATTTTGGTATGCCTCGTTTCTTGGTGTCTGATAATGGAGCATGTTTTAAAGCCATTGAGTTTAAGAATTTTATGTTTAATAATGGAATAAAACATATCAAAACCCTACCGTACATACCTAGAGCCAATAAGGCTGAGAGATATATTAAAAATATTAAGGTTTTGTTAAGGAGCTTTTTTCATGATAAACAAACAATGTGGGATGAAGGACTTCATTATTTGCAAATTTGTCTAAATTCAGCCTTCAATGAATCCACTGGCCATTCAGCCTTTGAGTTAATGTTTAATTTTAAACCAAATGATTTATTAACAAATTTGTGGAGTTTGAACGACATTGTAGAAAATAAAATTACTAAAAGAGAAATAGCAAGCAGACTTAACAAAGCCATAAAAAATATTAAAATGTCAATTGAGAAAAATAAAAAGTATGGTATCTATAAAGGTGATAATGTACATCCTTTCAAAATAGGAGATAAGGTGTATGTAAAGCATCAGTCATTATCAAAAAAGATAGATAAATATCAAGCTAAGCTAGATGTAAAATATAAAGGTCCATACAAATTATTATATTTCTTAAACCCTGTAAGTGTTTTGATACAAGGGGTAGAAAATTTAAATGAGATACGCAAGGTGCATATCTCGCAATTAAAAAGAGGGTAGGAAATCCCCTACCGCAGCAATTGTTCGTAATGCGAATAAAAGGTTATTAATTTAGACTTAGACTACACAATTACACAAGGGGTAAGACTATTTGGTCCCAGACTCATGACGTGGACCACACTTACAAGACGGACTGACTTTACAAAACAAACTACCTTAAATTAAACAATACATAATTAATAACACTTTAACAAGCAAAAAAACTGAACAATTTGCAACAACTTTTAAATGATGTTTATGAAAGATATGGGAGTAATGAATCATGTAATTAGGTATAAATTTATATGTAAACTTCGTATTTAAAGACAATGGTGCGCACCGAATAAATAAAAACACTATTGAAGTGAGTTGATGTTATTTATGATCAGTTGATAAAAGTGTTTTAAAGAAGTAAAGGCAGTAAGGAACATTATGTGAAATTTTAAGAGTATGTGTCTATACAATGTTTTAAAAATGTAAAAGAAGAAATGATTATGGATTTATTTGTAAAAAAAAAAAAAGGTTTAATTTTGTTTGAAAGGATGCTAAATCCGAGAAATAATTTGTTTGTATTGTGTTAATGTAATAAAAAAAAAAAGATTTTATTTTTGTAGGTTAAACTAAGCTTGTTCTAGTTAAGGACATGCAAGTTATGTTAAAGGGTTTATGATATGTTTTCCCAAAGAAAATAATTTGATTGTTAACTTAAGAGTTGTTCGTAAATCGTTACATTTAATAAAAAAAAGGGGAGAAATGAAATGACACAATTTTTTTTCAAGAGGGGGGAAAAATATGTAACACACTTTAGACGGTGTTACATATTAAATTTGCAATTTCAGAAAACAAACGAGAATAAATTCCAAATTGTAATAATGTATAACTATGTAAAAAAAATTGTTATGTATGATAAATATTTTTAATGAGATCTCTGGCTGATAGTGACATCTATCGAGAAAAACTTAAAATAAGTAACCTAGCTATGCATGCGCTCCGTGGATGCGCGGTAAGTAGGAAGGCTGCTTGCTTTTAATTTATCTGTCTCATTTGGCCAGGATGTAACGGGGAAAGGACGTCTCCAAATGGCAAGAAGATGTATTTAGTTTCTTTTTATTTTAATTAATATAATGTATTCTTTTCTTTCAATCATGGCATAGAAGACGGCTTACGATACCAGATACAAGATGGGTTGCAGACTTATTCATGGTTTTCCCGACGCTTATTCACGAAAATGAGGCCAGGCTTTACCGAGATTTACCACGAGGTGGAAGGGAAGTTGCGACAAGTTAACACAGCTAAGTGGGCGATTTAAAACTTTTAAAACTTAATTTCAAAATTTAAAACATTTCGAAGCAGAATTTCTAAATAATGAACATTGAACTTTTAATTATTAAGCATAATTATAATTACGCATCTTTTGGTGCCAATATGTTCACATTAAATTATTAAATCTGATTATACAAGAAAGGCAAGTAAACTCGAATATATGTTCATTTTCAGCCATTGATTAATTAATTAATTGAAGGATTGCTATCCTTAAAAATTTATAAGTAATATTAAAAATGTTCCATAATCCGTAACTGAGTGTTAAAGAAATTTATGTGTCATGATTTTAATTTATCATATCTGTCTATCTTAAAATAAAAGTTTATGATTTGCTTTAATTGAATTTAAAAGTCTTTTTTTTACCAGCGCACAATTCCTTGCATTTCAAATAAATAAACCTTAAGAATTAATTCAAGAATATTCTGCTAATTTTAATTGTTTAACTTGGTAATTAAAAATATTTTAAGTAACGGAGTTGTAGCTTCTGTTGCGTTACAGGCAGACGTTTCATTACGCCTCAACTGTAAGCTAGAAGTGAATATTAAATGTTTTAAGAGTTATAACTAAATAAAATCCAATTTGTAAAATTATAAACCGTTACACGTTTCGGAATGTCTCCATTTTCAAAACTTCAACTACCATCTTTCACTACCAAAAATCTATGCTATCTATAAATACATATCTATACTGTACATAAATCAATAATTGATTGAAAGTTTGTGTTTATGACTTTATTTATATATGTACAAGATATGATAACACGTTGATATTATCCAAAATGATTTGTATTTAAGAAAGCTATTATTTAATACATTTCTTTCGTCGGTTTGAGTAGAATAGTGTCTAAATACACTCTGTTTTCACCAGTGTATTAAACGTTTGCACAACCATATTTAGACACTATCACTGAGTCAAACTAGGTTAGCTTTGTTTAGACTATGCTATGATTTAGCACCCTGAGCAGCTGTGAAGCAATAATGAACTGATCACAATAAAAGCCGTATATAAAGAACAAGAAATTATTCAATTAAGACCAGTACCTAATGTTCATTTCAATTACAAGGTAATCATCTTCAGACATAATTCAGAGCATCTTGTTGGGGATATGGTGTTTTTAATGGGATTAATTAGGTTATTTTAGTTTAGGTTAGGTTAGGTTTATTTCTAAATATTACTAATAAACACAACCTATTTCAATGTTTAACATCATTATAACCGCAAACAGGTTAATTAAATTATAAAATAGAGAACAAGATTGTACAAGGGGAAATTTCTTCTGGTGGTATTCAAGAGGAAAGATTAGTGATTGTATTTGTCGTGTCAGGGAACATTATAGTAAAGGATGCCAATGTATAACGGAAAAACGTTTTAGTGACATTATGTTGCAAAGAAGAGAAAAAAGAAGAAGAGGAAGAATAGGTAGCGTCTTACGAAGAAACTGAAGGCTTTCAGTTAAACAAAATTTTTCGGATGAAATTATCTTAACAAAAAATTGTGTCTTTGATATTATTAAATGTAATGACAGATGAATTCATCTTAGGAGGGATTTGTAGAATGTGTATAGTATGTGCACATTAACTAACATTTGTTCAAGTAGTGCCATCTAACGCTCTTCCGATAACTTCCATTTTTCAATGTATACTATATTCTTAAAAGCTAACTCTTTACGTCCTTCCACTGTTATTAGGTGAAAAATGAAAACAAGAGTTTGACAGTAACAATTATCGAAACCTGTAACGATTCACGAATAAAAGTAAATGGATTGTCAACTGCATGACCGGAAGGCGTAATGGTTCGATAGTTACTAATACCGATTCCTGTCCTTATATTTATTCTTTAAATTACCCATAAGTTGTTATTCTCAACTGTAAAAGTAAAATTCCACTATTTTCAAACAGGTTACGTAAAAAGTTATTATCTTTATACCGTAGCATTTTCAAATATGGTTTTCAATTTTACCTGTAGGTAGCGCACATGTAGTATATAAGTGAACAATTTTACTAAGCCATTTTGGAGGATACTACTACTACAATAACCGTCCAAAATAAACGGTTCTGATACAACTAAACCTACTTTAATCACAGTTAGAGGGTAATAGGTAAATCGGATCCTACGTTAATCCTATCTAGATTTATAAATCTTTTTTATTTTTCATATATTACAGCAATAATGTCTGATCATTGTAAAACAACAAAAATATCACTCCCTCTTCTACTGTTGTTAACTCACTTCCATTTTAATAAATTCAAATCCCGAAAGATACACCATATCTGTGTTATTGATGATAGTTTCAATTTATAACCTAATTTTATTTGTCACGTGAACCTTTTTATAAAGATATTGTGAAGAAGTTGAATTATTTTTCCAGTCACAGCTTCGACCATAGCGTCAGTGTCTTACCAAAATATGGAACCGACCTCGAATGCAGTAGGAGTGATATATCTCTCGTCCATTACATTATTATACGCGGCACGATTTGCAACGGACGGCAGATATAAAAGGGCTTATACAAAATTGCTCTCCCATTTCACCCCCTCCGTTCCTACCTCCGCCTTTATACATAATCCTAACAAAATTACATGACATTAATCTGGTCGGTCATGAGTCGTGTAACTCGTGGCTATTTTACACGCGTCTGAAATATAAGGATCTCGTATATCAAGGAAATAAAAAGCATAAAAATAAGTATAGTCTTTTATAAGCATTAAACGTGAAAAATGTAAACTTTGTTATTATGATTTATGAATTTATTGCAGATAATATTGGTTTTTATTATCATAATTATACTGTATTTATGACTGAATCTTATATGATTTCCAATATCCTTACTAACTAGGCACTTCTTCTATGCTGTAATACAACCCCGCACTACACCGTAATCAAACTTTGTAATAAATAAAACTTTGTAACTTTGTCACCACACAGCAGACAAACTCAGAGAAGTGAACGCCACTCTCATAGTAGCCTGACTAACCACGTATGGGTATAACAATAACCCTCCATATCTCCTAGTATAAGGATAGCCTGGATTATTTATCTCGGAGTTTTTCCTGACAGGGTTTCTTTCTAGCCTGGTTTTCCATCCCGCTCTTAGCGCGATACTTACCGTACTGTTTCATTTCACCATTACCTTATTCTCCATGGAAAGAGAGTATTAGCTTGGTACATGTGTAGTATCTCCCGATTTTTTATTCGCGGTAGGTTTACTAAACGCATGCGCATGTGGGGCGGAGGCTGCGCACCATCGGGTGGCTGCCACGAATGCATACCGAGGTTCTGGAGGGTCATACCCGGATTTAAAAAAATGGCATGGAACAATACTGTATTTAGCATCCATTAGAATAAATTTAACTAACCTAACCTAACATTACCTGCCTTAAATTTGTTCTTGTGAACTGTCTGCATCATGGTAGTCAAATCTCTACAACCCCAATAAAGAGCATATCACCTTTAGAAAAATAACTATTTACATTCGTGACGAAAAACATGTTTTGAAGTTTCAAGAGAGCTTCTCGATAAGAGATTAGATTTTGCTTTCTAGATAAAATGTTTTTCTACTCAATCAGAACCTACGTAAGTTTAACGTATAAGCTATTAAAAATTAGTCGTATGAAGTACAAAAGTAAAAAAACGATTGAAGCTGCGAGCAATAAGGTAAAATGGCACACATCAGGAAGAACCGTAAATAAGAACCATAGTAGCTGTGTGTCAAAGTTACACAACTCGCAGGCATCCAAAATTACTTATCTGTTTATACATTTGAAATATATAAAACATTCAAAAAATCTCATCACTGCCTTACAGAATTTTTATGTTAGCAGTTTAAAATCATGTTTTTAGAAATTTATAACTGTAAATATTTCATGTGGTGAAGTCATTGAAATATTACTTGTTATGTCTTTATATTTTATACTTCATATTTGAAATTATTGTTAGTATAAAGTTTTTACATGCATAGTAAGGTTTCTATAGGTTTTTATTTATTACCTGCCTAATGTTATAATATTTCTTGCATATTTCACACTGTTTGGCCGTAACTTTAAAGAAATGATTGTTGCTAATTCTTACTGCGATTAGTGTGTGTGCGTGTGCGTGTGCGTGTGCGCGTGTGTGTGTGTGTTTGTGTTTGTGTGTGTGTGTGTGTGTGTGTGTGTGTGTGTGTGTGTGTGTGTGTGTGTGTGTGTGTGTGTGTGAGTTGGTTTTGAAGTATAATTACGATTAAGCAATAC
Organism: Prosapia bicincta; assembly: GCA_036971475.1. Taxonomy (NCBI): domain Eukaryota; kingdom Metazoa; phylum Arthropoda; class Insecta; order Hemiptera; family Cercopidae; genus Prosapia; species Prosapia bicincta. Next base: position 74,048,572 of record JBAIZL010000006.1, on the reverse strand, counting down.
CCTACCAGGATTATCCCCTACGAAGGTTAGGAAAGTATTATAAATGTATGAAGGATTAGGTTAGGGATGTAATTTCCTTGTAGACGACGTGCTATCATAGAATCATGACATCACGTGTGCAGGGTTTGCCAATCTAAAGAGGACTTACAATCTTTCGGAGGATAAAAGGGGCGTATAACTGTCGGGAGACTTTAGATGGGTGGGAGAGTACTTTGCCGGCTATTGGAGGTGGTAGCCTAGGCAACTGCCTAACCTCTCTCGTGTTTGGGCACTGTAGTGATGAACAAGACACAGTTTTTGTGCCTAGGGCTGTACAGGAATCACAACTCCGTGTATCTACAGCCCTGGGTTCTGCCGTTCCGATAAAAGACAGCCAGCAGCGAGGTTCGATAAACACCAAGACATCGATCTACTCCACCGCTCTAAATGTCAAGCAGGTTAATGTGCTTTGATTGCCCAAGTTTTGAATGAAGAAAGTCTCGTTACTTATAACACTATTCCGTATTTGGTAGAGTTTTAGTGGTAGGCAAATTAATCTATATAGGCTACCTTCTTATCACGTAAGCGTTACTTGAAGGTGAAATGAAAATCTACATTTCTAAATACTGAGTAAAAACCTACTAAGGATGTATAATTTTTAAAACCGAAGTACAACTCTATATTTTGTAACTTTAAAAAACTGAAATTATGCTAAAATCATCTTTTCGTAATTGATTCTTCTCTAAGTTTTAAATAGAATTTTCTATGTATCACATTTTCAATGATAACAGTTGAATAGGCCGAGAATGAAACAAGGGTGAAAGGTTAACATGGGCACATGAATTATCACATTGTTAGTAGCTAGGCATGGTAATTTTCTGATAAAATATAATCACACAAAACTAAAACACAAAATATTTATTTAAGTAAAAACATTTTTCAAAACGCTTTTTTGAAAAGAACTAAAATATATAACATTTCCTTAGATACACACAGATACATAAGCCAGTACAAGTTTATATGTACTTCTTGGACTCATGTTTGGGCGGATAATAATAATTATTATGGCTTATTATTATTATTATTATTATAAAAATTATTTTATAGTTTTTTGTTTTTTTAACGTGTATAATTTTCCCAAAAAATATATATTTTAATTAAAATAAATATTTTGGGCTTTTTTCAACTTTTTAAATAAATACTTTCTAATATTTTCAAACAGCTTTTTTTGACGTAATTTCTATATAGGATTTGTCACTTAAACTCGCCATTACAGTAATAACATGTCGAGTTGTAAAGTTTAATCAACGATTGCAGAACCGTTTACTGTCATAATATTATTGAACCGTTTACACGTTAAATCAGAACAAACAATATAGGTGAAGGGTCAATCCGTGTAATTAATGGAAATTGCTTCAGGTTATTTTAGCTTTCGTTTTTTTAACAGGCACAGTTGTTTAATAAATTTAAGTTAGAAAAATATTTAAATATAAGGTTATTTAAAATACAATTAGTTAAAAGCCTTCAATCACTAGTCATTTGTTTTCAAATTAATTTCTATTAAATGGTATGGAGGTACACTAAATCTACACTATTAACTTTCCTTGTTAAACAGAATTCATTCACTATCCACTATAACTGTGGTTAAAAAAAACTGTTTTTGCTGCTGATTCTTTGAAGTGTGGCGATTTCATATCTGGAAATTGTTTTTATCTAGGACGCAGGGGTTTTGGTTAACGTAAATCTTAATGAAGTGCGATTTTTCTCAAATTTGTATATAGTCCATAGCTTGATATTATATTACAAGTCATCTAAAACCTGATTATTATTGAAATTCTCCTATATTCATTCTCTGGTTTGACATTTTGTAAGCCCAGCAGTTTTAGGAAAGCATAATCGGTCTCCTTTTTCAATGGTAACGTGTTTCTATCGTTGAGATACCTTGGATATGTAGATCACTTACGTAGCCAAGGTTGGATGGGAAAAATCGAAATGCAAATCAAATATATGTATTTTTAGAAACATATTGGATCCCAAGTTTTAAGAGGCTTAGAAATCATCTACACGTAGTTCTAAGCCATCGTTTCCCCAAGAATGATTTCATAATATATTAAAATGATACAATGCTACTTCCTCAATTTCACTCAAGCTATTTTCAAATGCAAATAGGAGCTCAACTGACAAACATTTATATTTGTTGAGGTTGGAAGTTGGTTTGATTTATTTATAAATAATTTGTCACAAGCATTTTATTGTAAAACAGTGATTATCTTTCTGTGGTTAATTTAAAACTTTATTTAAAGAATAATAAATTCAACTACACTATTGCATAAGGGAATACAAATCGGGTTTAGAAAAAATGTTATTCGTACATTTGTAAATACCTACTGTGCACTATTGTGAAGCATTATAATTTGAATTTGGTAATGATTTATTCATTACTATGTTCTAGAACCGTTTATATTGCCATAAATAAAATTATAACTTGTTCATACAAATAAAAGACGTACAAAAAACCCAAAAATGAATCATTTATTAACTCAGGCGCGTTTAAATGACAAAGTCATCATCATCAGTGAGTGTTGCTACTACAAATTTTATCTTACAACTGCAATTTGTCCTACAATTGTACTACACAGTTTAGTGCTCACTAGCCTAACAAAAATAGGAGTCCAATTTTAGAAGTAAAAATTTAAATAAAATAGAGTATACAAATGGTTTCAATAAACTGTGTAAAAATCATTAAGTAACTAACAAATAAAGTTAGAAATTGAAGCTATTTAAAAGAATTAGTTTTGTTGTAAAATTTTAAGTTTCATTTGTTTTCTATCTTACTGTCTGGCAAGAATTTAAAATTATGTAATATATAAATAAAACCAATAGTACATTCCTTTCTTTAGTTGATTTTCGTTACCGATTCACTGCACACATTCGGAGGGTCACAACTGGCGTCAAAAGGCTACTTAGCTTCTTGAGTCAATGAATTATACAACATATACTCTGCTACGTTTACAACTTCTGGCTTGTTCACTGTATAAATAATGATATTCTAATAGTGAATACCTAAAGAAAACACCTTTTAAATAAATGAATAGATATTCGAAACAATAATAATTACTATAATGTTCTTCCTCATAAATGAAGTGTTATCGTCATAAAGATTGTAGCTTTCGTAAATCTACTATAACATTTTAAAAAGCGTGTCTCAGACAAATATTTTTTTAAAAGAAATTATATATATATATATATATATACATTTATATATATATATAATTGCAATCAAGTAAGATTCTTGATTAAGTACATTCAAGCCTAAGTGATAGGTGAAAACAAGAAAATATTGTTGCTAAGTTGATATATATATATATATATATATATATATATATATATATATATATATATATATATATATTATAATATTAAATTTATAAATATTAATATAAAAAAAATAATGTAAACTAAACATTAACAGTAAGCAATACTTGCAAAAGTTGACTTAGTAAAAGCCGACAAAGAAATACATATACAAAAAGTTTGAAATAAGAAAAAAGTAGTTAAGGAAATAAACAATTAGTAAAACCCTTAGAGAACTAGGGTAGAGTTTTTTGTTAGGATTTAGAAAGTTGAAAGGGACGGAAGAGAACGACGGATGTGTCACGTACACTTTAAAAAAAAATAATAATAATTTATAGGACAGTTTTACGGCAAACTTTCAAAAATAACGGATAGTTTAAAAAAAAAAGATAACGTACAAATTTCAAATTTGATTGGTGGAAGCCAAGATCGATGTTTTTCATTGGGTAGAAAATGAACGAGAAGGGGAAATACGCGTTAAACAGATTCAAGTGCAGAAAAAGATGGGCAGTCTTCTTCCGACCAAAAAAGTAGATGGACGTGAGTGGATGTTGCCTAAAGAAAAGTGTGTGGTATTAGAAATTGTTAAAAAAAAATAGGTAATTTAAATATCGATAAATATTGTGTTAAGAAGTTGGTGTTTAGTTAAATTATTAAATTTATAATCACAGTGTAATAAAGGTATCCTTGAGTTAATGGTACCAGATACCAATTGTGAGTTAAGTTCTACAAAAATCGTGGAACTAATGCCAAGGATTAACGGAACCGCACAAACACAAAAAACGAAAGAACGTCATTGCACTTGAGTAAAAAATTTGATTAAAAACTAATTAAACAACTAAATTTCTGGTCAATAAAAACAAATATTTCTAATATACAAGTAACATAAAACATAAGTAAAAACATAAAAAAAAGAAAAAACTATAACTCTAAAATTAAAGAAAAAAGTAATTTCATAAGGCAAGAACCTAAACACGCCCCAAAAGTTTTACAAATTTATTAGCTGGACAAATTTAAATTATAATAAATAAAGTGAATGAAACTAAACAGGTTGTTTACCTTATAAGATTTTGGTTTGGCAATATAGTATTAAATAATTGTGTAACTAAATGTAGATTTAACGTTTTTACTTTGTATTTAACTGGCAACGGTAATTAATAATGTTCTGGACTATTAAAGAAATTGTTATAACTAAAAATTTTGTATTTCTTTGTAAGGCCTACTCTAATTGAGTAATTTAGTTGCCATTTTATAAAGAAGAAGTGAATCAAAATAATAAAATGAAGGTAGGTCATAGTGATAAGAAGTATAATTTACAATTATAAATTTAAGAAAATTTTTAATTAGAATTTTCAGTCGAACAATAGGTAAACTGGCGCACAACCCTTTAAAACAATTTATTAATCAGCAACAATTAAATTCACAAATTTGAAATAACTTGCAAACAAAACAGTAGTTTATTTATTAAAACTAATTTCTTACACACTCCTAAAACTCCTTACACACTCCTAAAACTCTTTACACACTCCTAAAACTACGTACACACTCCTAAAACTAAAAGGGTCATTTCGCCATAAAGATGCCTTCAAATGAACTTTCCCGGGAAATACATACCCAAAGGGTTAAATCTCAGCAAGTTAGGTTTTTAAATTAAAGTCCAGTAACTGGTTCTCTGGCAGATTTTGGCGAGCCATTGCACAGGGTCTTAGTTTTGGCAAGGAACGGCTCGTTTCAAAATTTTTACCGTGCAGCGGGGGTGGCTGCGTTCGGCTTTAGGGACGGCCGGGGGAGGCCGACTGGCAGGTTGGGCGTTGTGCGCGTTCCGTTGCAGTGTGTGTGTGTGTGTGTGTGTGTGTGTGTGTGTGTGTGTGTGTGTGTGTGTGTGTGTGTGTGTGTGTGTGTGTGTGTGTGTGTGTGTGTGGTGTGTGTGTGTGTGTGTGTGTGTGTGGTGTGTGTGTGTGTGTGTGGTGTGTGTGTGTGTGTGTGTGTGTGTGTGGTGTGTGTGTGGTGTGTGGTGTGTGTGTGTGTGTGTGTGTGTGTGTGTGCGTGCGTGCGTGCGTGCGTGTGTTTGTGTGTGTGTGTGTGTGTGTGTGTGTGTGTGTGTGTGTGTGTGTGTGTGTGTGTGTGTGTGTGTGTGTGTGTGTGTGTGTGAGTGTGTGTGTGTGTGTATTTGTTAATAATATTTATTATAAATTATAAAAAAAACGTCATGACTAAATAACTTCATTTTCTGCCATTTCATACTAAAGAGCGTCGCTCACGCATCTGCCGTTTAATGGATGTCCCGTAACCGATGTACAACATCACGTAATTTATAGGCCGGTACATCCTCTCACATAAGCGCAAGTCACGTAAAACTCACAAGGTTCGAAAAAACGACACCTATTTCGTACATGAAATAATAACCACACTGAAAACATCAAATTTAAAACGACCACACGGGAAAATAATATTGACCGATTGACTAACGTTCCGGTCTAAAACTACAGGACAAACACCTCTAATTCGCCCTTTAGCCATTTCTTTTATCTTAAACTCCATTTACTCACCGATTTCCTTCCCTTCTGTAAGGAAATTCAAAGGTAACGAATATTTCTTATTTATGGTCACGTTCCTTTATCGGGGCAAGAATCAAAATTACTTTAGAAAAAGGAAATACGATTCCGTTAGGTAGTGAATAAATAGTAACGCTAAAGCCGTAAGTGTCTGATCAAAAGTGTGATAACGGTGTGAAAGAAATATCCTGAAAATAATGTGAAGAATATGGAAAACTGTTTTTGAATGGAAAATTAAAAAGACTTTTACAAAACTCTTGTTATTTTTTAAACATGTGAGTATACGGATTGTAAAAACTCAAGTGTAAAACTGTATTGGTTTTTTTATTGAATACAGTAAGTAACAGGTTCAATGATTTCTTTATTTACAAAAAGACGTCGGTCTTCTATATTTACAAAAATATAGGTCGTTAATCGTAACGTTTTAGTGACTTTAAAGAAGGATCTTCTTTGATCGACCGGTTTATTTTTAAATGTTTTTTTTAGAGATAGCTCTTAAACAGATGGAACTTTTTTTAACACATTTTTTCAAGTAAAAGAGATAGGCTCTCTGTTTGAAAAGCTAAAAGTTTTATAACGTCCATTTTCATTTTTATTGATTAGTGACGTCATTAAGTAACTGTATATCTTTTCACTATATCATTTCCAGGAAGATAATTATTATTTTTGTAATATTTCTCCTCTGAGTAGCATTTAAAACAGTTTTCAGTATTTAAATATTGATATATGACATTGAGAGAGTTATTTTCGTATTTCTGTAACCAATGCTTGTAGTTTTTGTACCGTTTACATTATTCTTAAGGTTTCTAGATATTTGTATCGTGAAACGGTTTGTCGGCAATTTCGGTATATAAGGAAGAATATAATCACCTTACGCTGTAACTTCAGATTCAGCATCCTGCTATTTCGTACATATATGTGTATTGGCGTTTAGCTACTGCCAATATCGTTAATTAGCGGAGTAAGTTATTGGCGAACTTTGCACTTGGCGAAGAAGTAATCAGGGAGTTGAAAGTAAACCCTTCGAAACGGTCGGTTCCGTTTCATGCTTGATGGAGCGAGATAATGACATGCAAAAAAGGCAGATAGGTCTGTTCGGCTCCGAAACCCTTTTAACATATTTCCATTAAGGAAAGCTTGTTTCGGCTGGGGTCTGCGCTTACGAGCACACACAAAAACGCACGCACACTTCATGTTTTAATGTTAAACTAAGATTTGAGTGTAATTTTTGTTATTTTGTACCCCACCCCTGATTTTTTGTAATTAACAAAAGCCTTTCTTCACATATAAATAATTACTTACAGTTCAAAAAGACTTATTAGGTCAATTGTTAACATAAACAATTGTAAACGATTTGACTTAGGCAGAATCGCTGTTCCAATCGGTCCGAAAAGAGCGGAGAGAGAGGGGTTACATTAAAGTTCTCGTTTTAATTTTCAAAAAACTTTCAATTTAAACAATGCTAAGAAATTACATTTTAAAAATTTACTCATTATAAGTATAAAAAAGTTTATTTTTTTTATTTATTCTTGAATTTTGTAGTACATTACAAACTTAATTAATCACTTTTACCTCAGTTTATGACTATCCTAACTTTAAATTTTGTAAATTTGTAAAAACGTACTAAGGCAGAATGTTTTCGGTCGCTATGTGGCGATCTTCATCAGTGTTTTCTTAGACTAAGGTGAAAGTGATTCATTTTATTTATATTTAGACAACGTTAGGTCAGATGCATACTGTTTTTGTATATTCACTGATTTGATTCTATCAAAACATATCAAGATACTAAATTTGAAACGTACCTTGGCAATCAATTAACTTCCCTTGGTTAATTTAATAAAATTTAAATGTAATCGGCTTTACGTTCTTAACATAATTAATTTTTGAAAATAGTAATGCTAAGTTATAAGATTTCCCTCCTTTATTCAATCAAAATAGCGTCTTTCATTAGTTACCAGTATTTAGCATGACCCCCTTTCCAAAAGCTCTTAAACAATATTCCAAAAACAATTTCTTTTACATTAGGTCAGTTTTACGTTCATACAAAAATATATTCATACAACATGCGGAGTTATTATCAAATTATTTAACGTGTTACAATTTATGAAATGTGGTTTGAAATAGCTCATATTAATTTTACGGCAATGCCATGTATAATTTATTATTTACTTTTTCTGTCCCTGTATTATATGGTATGAATTATTTACTTTACATCCGTGACTTTGACCCTATCGATGAAACACCTCCATGAAATATCTGTGATCTTGTGCTATTCACACTTTTTATTATTTTTTTTGTCAGTACCCAAATCACAGTTGTTTTAAAACAATACACCTCAAGACTTGAAGTGTTTATCAGCCACCCGGTCGACTCAGGGGAAATTAGTACCTATAAACTGTATAGGCTGAGCCCTGGAGTCGGGATTACTTGCAACTACTCCCAAATAACCTTCCCCAAGTCGGGACCTTCCCGCAGCTGTTTTTCTAAGTCACTTAGTGGTTATCCTTACTTTTATGGTCTAATTTTCTTAATGAAATATAATATGATTACTTTCGTCAATTGTTCGATAAATTCGGCTTTATTATATTTTAAAATTAACTTCCAATATCTACTAATTAGAAAATGTGTCTTCGCCAACAAGTGTTACGTAACCAAACCGATAATAAAGGTGTTGACACCATGACCGAGCTGCTATCGTTTCCATAACTATTTTTGTATGTGTTTAAATAACTTATATAAAATTTTATATTCTCTTAGTAAGATAAAATATGTGCGACTCATTAGGGATTCAACTTCAGACCGGTATGGAAGGGTTTATTGAGGTGAGCCGTGATAGGTCACGACTCCAGGGCTCAACCAGACCTAAAGAGAGCATAGGTACAACCATAACTTTAATGTTGGTCCCATGTCTTCCCTTGCCCCGTATGTACACAACCAGATCTAACGTAAGTCAATGGTTTGAAAAATGAGTAATTAACATTGTTATTATTTTTACTGAAAAACACCGTATTTAATCCGTAGTCAAGAAATTAATAATGACACAGTAAATATTTGTCCGCATTCTTTTCGAACAATACAATTTCCTGTGTATACTTTTATTTTACTAGTATTAAATTTGCCACACTATGAAATGCTAAATATTTTTTAATTATATGATTTAAGTAATATCGATACACACGTAAATGTTACAGAAGTACCAATAAACCGTCTAGCCCCTTTACTTTCTAGCAATACGAGATTTGGTAGTAATTAATACAACTGTCAACACGCTATAGTACGATTATTTTACTTTCCAAAGTTGGCAGCGTTCATTTAGTAAGAACGGCTAGTTCAATACAGTCGTTCAATTTGTTGGATTTAATTATTCGGAAATACAAACAAGAACCTATTTAAACTCTGTTACGCCATCGCAATAAAACGCGGAAAGCGTTGTAAATGGGATTTACGGGAAAATGCTTTATTTAACATCGGCAACTAATTAAAAAATATTTTCGGATAATTTACACATAGTAAATAATGATACTAATAAGCGATTTAATTAAACATTTGATTGATATTAAAAAGTTTAAATAATAAATACATAATTGTGTAACATTTACTTAGAAAATTTAAACATATTAACCTATTTATTGCCTTAGGTTCAAAATGTAATACGTCCATCAAGCACCTAAACTCAATTAATACCTACCCCTTGACGGCCCAGGGCCTTTAACCTTGCCCCTCAGCATTTTGCTCTTCACATAGTTATTTCCTAACATTTTTATAACCCTAATACTATTGCTTGTATTAATATTGACTATATAAAAATTATTTTATTTGTTTGGTTGCTTAGTCATTTTATAGTAACTTTGGCCTAACTTCGTCTAAGAAAGTAATCATATTTATTTGGCGCTGTTGCTACTGAGATTAAACAAAAATAGTATTTCAGAATGAATAAGATTTTAGGTTCAAATTTTATATAGCCCTACCCACTATAATACAAAATAATGCATACTACAAATTAGACAAGCACATTTACAACAAAATACATCTTTCAGATTATGTGTTGTACATCTTGAGGTTTTTTTAAATAAATTACTATTTTTGGTATCTCTTGGCAAAAAAAGCATCACATAAGAAAAACACAAAAAACTAAATACAACAAAACACGTATACGCTTAGTAAATTGTATTTAATTGTATTTTAAACAAATTGTTTTATAAAACTATACCTAATAAAGTTATGAAAATATTTGATATGTATTATACGAAGGCCACTATTGTACATATGTTATTTAAGTATGGTAAAAATGCACAATGCCCACCCCCAATGTAATGCGTATAAAATGAATCAAAAACATGTCCTAAACCTATGTTGATAATAATTATTTTTGATATTAGTACGGGAAATTTATTTTATATACCTCTATTGAAATATAACTATGAAGTATTTAGTCAGGATAGGTTTGGCTGTAGTTTTATACATTTAAGCAAACAAATTTGGTATGCTATGCAGTTTAACTGGTAGTGAACTGTTAAATTTTATTAGCATTTCTAAGGTTTTAAAGCAGGCACGTTTATGTTCAGCGCCAATAGTTGTATAAAGAGCAGCTTGCTGGCCACAGGCTAGAGTGTGTTATTATTAATTATTATTACTGTTATTGTTACTAATATTGTATAATTTATTCTTGTAGTTATTCGAACAAGGTTATTACCATTACCACTTAAATACTATTCTCGGAGCTGAATTCCATACACAATAATAATTACTGTTGACGTCGGTTAGAGTTGTAACAATAAAATATTGACTACTGCTTTCCATGTTCTGTCTGTGAGAACATTTTAACGTAAGTTAATGTAACTATCGAATAACTACAAATGACTTATTTTTTTATTTGTTTTTTTATCTATTTCTGTATTAAACATTTAAAGAATGAATAATTAAGAGGGCCACTTGAAGCGTTTTGATCAGGCCGGATGTGGTCCGCGGGCCGTTGTCTGGCCGGTACTGCTCCAAGTAACAATTCTAAATAGATAGTCTTTGAGATTGGAGCTGTAATAAAGTTTATGTTTTGTCATTGATTAGAAAACGTTGTATACATTTAACCAGTTGTATTGATTTGTTAAAAAAAACGTTCTCAAATAATTTACAAAATGGTACGTCGTAAATATACTGTACATCTACTCGTGAATTTAAAACAATAAAAACTGAGATATAAACTTATTGTTTTTCATTAAAATTATTATTATGTACTAATGAAAACACATATTTATAAAATCTAGTCTTTCATATTTTCATAATTTTTGGTTACGTTTTTATACTTTCATTCTAAAAACAGAATTGACGTAAATCTTGTAAAAACAAAGTAAAGGCAATGACATAATGTTGTTTTACTTTCTAAAACAGAGTTAAAGACCTTGTACAAAATTGTTGTGAGCACGCTAAACGGTCATCGAAGCAGTCAAAGTGGCACAAAGTAGTTTACTGATAATTTGTAGACGTTACGTCCTCTAGGTGTACTTTTATTGCCACGGTTTTTAAAATCAGATTTAGAATCTGAAGTCACGCGTAAGCTAATTGGTGTTAGTAAAAAATTATACTAAAAAACCTCTAACAGCGTGTATTTAATCTAACCTGATGTACATTTCGGTTACCAAGTAACCATCCTCAGAGGCATGCCAAACTCAATCATGCTGGCTAATTCAGTCAGTGAAGGATGGAGTTTGGTGGCAGCGTCTGCCTAGCAACAGTGAATGGTGGTAGGAATTTGGGATAAGTGCTTTTGCCAGAGGGCTGGATTAGAGGAGGGGTATCTGCATGACAGAACGTTCAATGGAGGCGGGTGAGTTAGGTGTTTTAAAGCTGTGGGGCTGATTTTATTTGTAACAAGGGAACTAGAACTAGCAAACTGTATATAGCTATACATATAAATATGTATAATCTACCAGACTACTTCTCTCTAAGAATGCAGCAGCCACTACTGCTAGTGCACAGTTTGTGTTGATTTATTTTTAACCTACTTTTATTTTATAAGCATAGCGCTTACGTGTTCTTGAAGCCACAGACAACCAACGTCTTCTGAGACATAATGAGGTCGATCCCGTATTATAGAAGATTATTACTTGTCGTGTCTTAATAAAACGAACAAGTAATATAAAAACAAATCTTTTAAAGTCAATTTCTACTGAGGTCAACAAAGAAAAATTTTATTTTGGTTACATTTATTTTATATTTGCAACTAATATAAATATGTACAGTATATATATATATATATATATATATATATATATATATATATATATATATATATATATATATATATATATATATATATATATATTGTGTGTGTGTGTGTGTGTGTGTGTGTATGTATGTGTGTGACAGAATTACAATATTAATTAATTGGGAAAATAGAAAGCGAATTCTCTTGCAATTTTCCATTTGTCTCTATTACAGTACATGATATTGGACTATTATTTTTTTCTTTTTAATCGCTTTTTTTCGTTTCTAGTTTATGAAGCTGATAGTGATTTACAATTTCTCATAACCCATCTCTTGTATTGCTTCATTATTGCTTTTCCTTTTAATATCATATACACCTTCAAGTAATACATTTCTAGTAATGTGAAACTTAGCTGAGTGCAAAAGTCCTGAAATTCGAACATGTAGTCATTCAGTTCGAATCAGAGCTAAGCATCAGTTTTTTCAATTTTAATTATGAATAAATATTTGAAAAATCGTCATTAGCATCCGTTGCAATTCGCTACAACTATAAAAAAATGTAATTGAACTTGATTGGATGAATAAAAATGTATTTTAATTCCCATTGAAAATTTTGTACAATATATATATATATATATGTGTGTGTGTGTGTGTGTGTGTGTGTGTGTGTGTGTGTGTGTATAATCAAAGTGTAAGCAAATAGAAGGAATTGAAAAAGACATATTACGTATACAAAAATTAATTCATGATGCCAAGACACTACTCACCGCAAAACATTTACTGTAACCTCCTCCCCCCCCCCGGTATTTTGTAAATGGTAGTGTGCTGATTTTATTTAAGAGACTTGAATTACCTTCATTCACTACCTTATTTCTTATACCTTGATAAAACACATCGGAGCAATTTGTTTTTCATAACAATTGTATCTTTCAATTAGGCTTAGGCAGATTTATCTGTCTATCCGAATCGTGCTAGAGAAGACAGGTTACATTAAAATTCTCTTTTGTATTTACAAACCATATTTAATTTAGAAACAATTGAAATATTACGTTTTAAAAAATTGTCATTTTACATATTTAACATTATGAATTAAACAATATAAATGGTTCTCGCCCTTTACAAATGTTTATGACAAAGCTAAGTTAATGCACTCTGGTATTGTATATATTGAAAAATATCACAAAATTTAAATTTAAAAACATACCTTAGCAATCACTTAACTTACGTGGCTTTGTCAGGACATATATTAATTTACGCAGGCTAACTTTTATAACATATTTAAATTTTTGAAAATAATAATCTAAACACAACACAGCCACTAATAAAATATTTGTGATGAAAACTTTCAAAACTTAGTTATTAAAAGTTTAACACAAAATTTAACGACTGCAAGCCCATGTTCATCCTCCGTCCAGCGTTTCTAATGGAAGATAGACGAAACGCTTTTTCTCACGGTAACCTAGTACATGGTTCTGAATCTTTCCATCCTTGTATATTCAGAAAAGGCTTTTCATTGGTTTACTACTTCTTAACATGACGTCATGTTGGCTAACGTCATAAATTATTTTTATAAACAAAAATATTTCATACAAAGCCGATTTTACATTAACTAATATAACAAATGTTTATGCAAAATGATGAATTGTAACCAAAAATTATTTAGCATATTACAGTATGAATGTTCAAAATTTTGAATTAACGAATCTCTTTATACCATATAAGGGTTTACGAGGGACGGCTAGAGGGTTGTGTCATACAGCAATGTAACCAGCGTCACGTTGAAACTGTATTTTCTACCATAGGTACTATTTTCTCATTCTAAATCGACCAAAGCGCTGAAAAAGCACACGAAAACTCTTTGTTGGTACCGGGATTCGAACGCACAACCTTTACGTTAATCACTAGGAAATACAGTTTCTAAGACAGTACGTTAACATTTAATTACTGAAACTCTAGACAAAATTAACAATTTTTAATTTTACAGACCTATTTTTCAAGACAAGCTAAAACAAGACAAAAGAAACAAGCTAAAACGAATTCATAAAAGTGAAAACATAAATTTTTTATTTCATAAAAAACGTCATCCACAAAAATCAACATTACACCCAATATTATTTGGCTCAGGTTTGAGAGCGACTTCGTTTTGTGTCTACAAAATCTGAAATCTAAGATTCGGTAAGGTTATTTCAAACATTTTTTAAATAACTAAATACCTAGCCTTAACGAAATCCATGAGTTTAATAATATCTGCAGTCTGCAATTGCTAAACACACACGCCAGCTTGATTGGCAATGAGTGTGCGGATAAGTTGGTGTGCGACTTGAGGGGTTAACAATGTCACAATCACCAACGTAACGCTATTGGACCTAAACGCCGTGGCTAAATTCAGACTAAGACAGATTTCAATTGTAATGAAAAAACCGGCTCGGTAACATCCATGAGGATTGACTCAAATAAAGAACCATAGTCAGACTAAGAACTGGTATCCAGGTATGCACATCGACAAAGAGGGTACGAAAACCCACCGAAACTGCCATACCTGACCGAACACGGAACTAATGCCAACACAGACTTTCCACTATCCGTCAATTCTTCCTTACTTATTTAGAATTGAAAAATTAAGTTTGGAGGGAAAGTTTATGGCGACAACATAGTAAATATTGGTAGAACTGGTATCTAAGCCCAGGGTAATACCAGAAGAGCATCCATCATAGTGACGAAATCATTATCATAACCTTTACACACCCATCACAATAAAAAAGCAAAAGAGATTCTTATGCTTTAGAAACTAAATAGAAAAGATTTATGAAATTGAAATAGAACTTTCTAAAACATTGTTTCCTTTAATTGGGATGTTCAGCTAGTTTATAGATTTAACTCTATTATTTGAATCCAGAAACAGAATAATTAAGCCCGTGTTTTCAATGAATGAATTTATAAACTAGATGCAAAAACATTAGACTCGTTGCCATGGCAGCGGCGTAACTGGGACAATCTGTTGTAAAAAGATTTGTGGTTTAGTAAGAAGGATTATTTCATGTACACAAACTTATTTTACTCAAAGACATTGTTTTACATAGTTTCTGGAAGGAATACCTCACAAACAGCAACAAAAAATGTTTAAAATATATTGTCCAAGCTAGAAATTGGTAAATATAACTTTTCTGTTCACAATGCTTACAACATAGATTTTGAATCGACTTTGATAATAATTTGTGTCGAATTTAGAATATCTTCGTGTATTAATTATGTTTATATATTAACTGGATAAAATAAAATATTGGTGTGTTTTTCTTTGTTTATGTAAAATAAAGCAGTTTACATTAGGAGAAAGATACAGTTTAAAGTATTAATAAGAATTGTTTCATAAGAATAAATAGAAATACATAAAACTATAATTGTCATTTACATCTATTAAAAAAGATAGGCTGTAGTAGTTTAATTATTTTAAAAAATGCTACACTTCTTTAACATCATAATATACGCTTTAAAAATAAGACTAGGAAATTTTTATTACATCATTAAATAAGGCAACTCAGTTACTATATCCAGATATAGATGAGCAAGATAAGAGACGTTAGCATAGCAAAAATAATATTGCCCTCTTATACATAAATCCACACACGGAAGTATTTATAAGAATTGTTTCATAAGAATAAATAGAAATACATAAAATTATAATTGTCGTTTACATCTATTAAAATAAAGGCTGTAGTAGTTTAATTATTTTAAAAAATGCTACACTTCTTTAAGATCATATTATACACCTTAAAAATAAGACTAGGAAATTTGTATAACATCATTAAATAAGGCATCTGAGTTGCTATGCAGATATAGATGGGCAAGATAAGAGTCTTGAGCATAGTAAAAATAATGTTGCCCTCTTATACATAAATCCACACACGGAAGTATTTATAAGAATTGTTTCATAAGAATAAATAGAAATACATAAAACTATAATTGCCATTTACATCTATTAAATAAGATAGGCTGTAGTAGTTTAATTATTTTAAAAAATGCTACACTTCTTTAACATCATATTATACACTTTAAAAATAAGACTAGGAAATTTTTATTACATCATTAAATACGGCAGCTCAGTTACTATATCCAGATATAGATGAGAAAGATAAGACACTTTAGCATAGCAAAAATAATATTGCCCTCTTATTCATAAATCCACACACGGAAGTATTTATAAGAATTGTTGCATAAGAATAAATAGATATACATAATATTATAATTGCCATTTACATCTATTAAAAAAGATAGGCTGTAGTAGTTTAATTATTTTAAAAAATGCTACACTTCTTTAACATCATATTATACACTTTAAAAATAAGACTAGGAAATTTTTATTACATCATTAAATAAGGCAGCTCAGTTACTATATCCAGATATAGATGAGAAAGATAAGACACTTTAGCATAGCAAAAATAATATTGCCCTCTTATATATAAATCCACACACGGAAGTATTTATAAGAATTGTTTCATAAGAATAAATAGAAATACATAAAATTATAATTGCCATTTACATCTATTAAAAAAGATAGGCTGTAGTAGTTTCATTATTTTAAAAAATGCTACACTTCTTTAACATCATATTATACACTTTAAAAATAAGACTAGGAAATTTTTATTACATCATTAAATACGGCAGCTCAGTTACTATATCCAGATATAGATGAGAAAGATAAGACACTTTAGCATAGCAAAAATAATATTGCCCTCTTATATATAAATCCACACACGGAAGTATTTATAAGAATTGTTTCATAAGAATAAATAGAAATACATAAAATTATAATTGCCATTTACATCTATTAAAAAAGATAGGCTGTAGTAGTTTAATTATTTTAAAAAATGCTACACTTCTTTAACATCATATTATACACTTTAAAAATAAGACTAGGAAATTTTTATTACATCATTAAATACGGCAGCTCAGTTACTATATCCAGATATAGATGAGAAAGATAAGACACTTTAGCATAGCAAAAATAATATTGCCCTCATACATAAATCCACACACGGAAGTATTTATAAGAATTGTTTCATAAGAATAAATAGAAATACATAAAACTATAATTGCCATTTACATCTATTAAAAAAGATAGGCTGTAGTAGTTTAATTATTTTAAAAAATGCTACACTTCTTTAACATCATATTATACACTTTAAAATTAAGACTAGGAAATTTTTATTACATCATTAAATGCGGCAGCTCATTTACTATATCCAGATATATATGAGAAAGATAAGACACTTTAGCATAGCAAAAATAATATTGCCCTCTTATTCATAAATCCACACACGGAAGTATTTATAAGAATTGTTTCATAAGAATAAATAGAAATACATAAAATTATAATTGCCATTTACATCTATTAAAAAAGATAGGCTGTAGTAGTTTAATTATTTTAAAAAATGCTACACTTCTTTAACATCATATTATACACTTTAAAAATAAGACTAGGAAATTTTTATTACATCATTAAATAAGGCAGCTCAGTTACTATATCCAGATATAGATGAGAAAGATAAGACACTTTAGCATAGCAAAAATAATATTGCCCTCTTATACATAAATCCACACACGGAAGTATTTATAAGAATTGTTTCATAAGAATAAATAGAAATACATAAAACTATAATTGCCATTTACATCTATTAAAAAAGATAGGCTGTAGTAGTTTAATTATTTTAAAAAATGCTACACTTCTTTAACATCATATTATACACTTTAAAAATAAGACTAGGAAATTTTTATTACATCATTAAATACGGCAGCTCAGTTACTATATCCAGATATAGATGAGAAAGATAAGACACTTTAGCATAGCAAAAATAATATTGCCCTCTTATACATAAATCCACACACGGAAGTATTTATAAGAATTGCCTCATAAGAATAAATAGAAATACATAGAACTATAATTGCCATTTACATCTATTAAAAAAGATAGGCTGTAGTAGTTTAATTATTTTAAAAAATGCTACACTTCTTTAACATCATATTATACACTTTAAAAATAAGACTAGGAAATTTTTATTACATCATTAAATACGGCAGCTCAGTTACTATATCCAGATATAGATGAGAAAGATAAGACACTTTAGCATAGCAAAAATAATATTGCCCTCTTATACATAAATCCACACACGGAAGTATTTATAAGAATTGCCTCATAAGAATAAATAGAAATACATAGAACTATAATTGCCATTTACATCTATTAAAAAAGATAGGCTGTAGTAGTTTAATTATTTTAAAAAATGCTACACTTCTTTAACATCATATTATACACTTTAAAAATAAGACTAGGAAATTTTTATTACATCATTAAATAAGGCAGCTCAGTTACTATATCCAGATATAGATGAGAAAGATAAGACACTTTAGCATAGCAAAAATAATATTGCCCTCTTATACATAAATCCACACACGGAAGTATTTATAAGAATTGTTTTATAAGAATAAATAGAAATACATAAAATTTTAATTGCCATTTACATCTATTAAAAAAGATAGGCTGTAGTAGTTTAATTATTTTAAAAAATGCTACACTTCTTTAACATCATATTATACACTTTAAAAATAAGACTAGGAAATTTTTATTACATCATTAAATAAGGCAGCTCAGTTACTATATCCAGATATAGATGAGAAAGATAAGACACTTTAGCATAGCAAAAAATCCACACACGGAAGTATTTATAAGAATTGTTTCATAAGAATAAATAGAAATACATAAAATTTTAATTGCCATTTACATCTATTAAAAAAGATAGGCTGTAGTAGTTTAATTATTTTAAAAAATGCTACACTTCTTTAACATCATATTATACACTTTAAAAATAAGACTAGGAAATTTTTATTACATCATTAAATAAGGCAGCTCAGTTACTATATCCAGATATAGATGAGAAAGATAAGACACTTTAGCATAGCAAAAAATCCACACACGGAAGTATTTATAAGAATTGTTTCATAAGAATAAATAGAAATACATAAAATTTTAATTGCCATTTACATCTATTAAAAAAGATAGGCTGTAGTAGTTTAATTATTTTAAAAAATGCTACACTTCTTTAACATCATATTATACACTTTAAAAATAAGACTAGGAAATTTTTATTACATCATTAAATAAGGCAGCTCAGTTACTATATCCAGATATAGATGAGAAAGATAAGACACTTTAGCATAGCAAAAAATCCACACACGGAAGTATTTATAAGAATTGTTTCATAAGAATAAATAGAAATACATAAAATTTTAATTGCCATTTACATCTATTAAAAAAGATAGGCTGTAGTAGTTTAATTATTTTAAAAAATGCTACACTTCTTTAACATCATATTATACACTTTAAAAATAAGACTAGGAAATTTTTATTACATCATTAAATAAGGCAGCTCAGTTACTATATCCAGATATAGATGAGAAAGATAAGACACTTTAGCATAGCAAAAAATCCACACACGGAAGTATTTATAAGAATTGTTTCATAAGAATAAATAGAAATACATAAAATTTTAATTGCCATTTACATCTATTAAAAAAGATAGGCTGTAGTAGTTTAATTATTTTAAAAAATGCTACACTTCTTTAACATCATATTATACACTTTAAAAATAAGACTAGGAAATTTTTATTACATCATTAAATAAGGCAGCTCAGTTACTATATCCAGATATAGATGAGAAAGATAAGACACTTTAGCATAGCAAAAAATCCACACACGGAAGTATTTATAAGAATTGTTTCATAAGAATAAATAGAAATACATAAAATTTTAATTGCCATTTACATCTATTAAAAAAGATAGGCTGTAGTAGTTTAATTATTTTAAAAAATGCTACACTTCTTTAACATCATATTATACACTTTAAAAATAAGACTAGGAAATTTTTATTACATCATTAAATAAGGCAGCTCAGTTACTATATCCAGATATAGATGAGAAAGATAAGACACTTTAGCATAGCAAAAAATCCACACACGGAAGTATTTATAAGAATTGTTTCATAAGAATAAATAGAAATACATAAAATTTTAATTGCCATTTACATCTATTAAAAAAGATAGGCTGTAGTAGTTTAATTATTTTAAAAAATGCTACACTTCTTTAACATCATATTATACACTTTAAAATTAAGACTAGGAAATTTTTATTACATCAATAAATACGGCAGCTCAGTTACTCTATCCAGATATAGATGAGAAAGATAAGACACTTTAGCATAGCAAAAATAATATTGCCCTCTTATATATAAATCCACACACGAAAGTATTTATAAGAATTGTTTCATAAGAATAAATAGAAATACATAAAATTATAATTGCCATTTACATCTATTAAATAAGATAGGCTGTAGTAGTTTAATTATTTTAAAAAATGCTACACTTCTTTAACATCATATTATACACTTTAAAATTAAGACTAGGAAATTTTTATTACATCATTAAATACGGCAGCTCATTTACTATATCCAGATATATATGAGAAAGATAAGACACTTTAGCATAGCAAAACTAGTATTGCCCTCTTATTCATAAATCCACACACGGAAGTATTTATAAGAATCGTTTCATAAGAATAAATTGAAATACATAAAATTATAATTGCCATTTACATCTATTAAATAAGATAGGCTGTAGTAGTTTAATTATTTTAAAAAATGCTACACTTCTTTAACATCATATTATACACTTTAAAATTAAGACTAGGAAATTTTTATTACATCAATAAATACGGCAGCTCAGTTACTCTATCCAGATATAGATGAGAAAGATAAGACACTTTAGCATAGCAAAAATAATATTGCCCTCTTATATATAAATCCACACACGAAAGTATTTATAAGAATTGTTCATAAGAATAAATAGAAATACATAAAATTATAATTGCCATTTACATCTATTAAATAAGATAGGCTGTAGTAGTTTAATTATTTTAAAAAATGCTACACTTCTTTAACATCATATTATACACTTTAAAATTAAGACTAGGAAATTTTTATTACATCATTAAATACGGCAGCTCATTTACTATATCCAGATATATATGAGAAAGATAAGACACTTTAGCATAGCAAAACTAGTATTGCCCTCTTATTCATAAATCCACACACGGAAGTATTTATAAGAATTGTTTCGAAAGAATAAATAGAAATACATAAAACTATAATTGCCATTTACATCTATTAAAAAAGATAGGCTGTAGTAGTTTAATTATTTTAAAAAATGCTACACTTCTTTAACATCATATTATACACTTTAAAAATAAGACTAGGAAATTTTTATTACATCATTAAATACGGCAGCTCAGTTACTATATCCAGATATAGATGAGAAAGGTAAGAGACTTGAGCATAGTAAAAATAATGTTGCCCTCTTATACATAAATCCACACATGGAAGTATTTATAAGAATTGTTTCATAATAATAAATAGAAATACATAAAATTATAATTGCCATTTACATCTATTAAAAAAGATAGGCTGTAGTAGATTAATTATTTTAAAAAATGCTACACTTCTTTAACATCATATTATACACTTTAAAAATAAGACTAGGAAATTTTTATTACATCATTAAATACGGCAGCTCAGTTACTATATCCAGATATAGATGAGAAAGGTAAGAGACTTGAGCATAGTAAAAATAATGTTGCCCTCTTATACATAAATCCACACACAGAAGTATGTATCAATCGCATACATCAGCGGTGCCTAAAATGTGTGCCACTGCTACCTAGAGCGCCACAGATCGTTGTTAAGGGCGTCCTCATAATCGAACGTTTAAATTTAATATATCGTGAAATGAAACAGGATGTAAATTATACGCACAACTGTGAGATATGGTAGTTTGAAAGCGGTCAGCTGAGTGAAAAACAGCAGGACGAGGATATAACGCAAGTCTTTAATGCTTCTACTGCATTTAGTACAGGAGTAAATAAAAAATAATTGATACAAATTGACTTTATACTTTACTACAAACGAAATAATTACGAATCTTCTATAGCAGGGGGGGCCTAATTCTTAACCCTAAAGGCCACTTCTGTGAAGATGAGGGTCACACAACTAATTTCACACATACACCAACAAGCCAAATGTAAGCAATACGCACATTGTATAGTAGACGTATTATATTAAATAATAAGAATCAATTACCCAAAAATTTTCATTAATTTAATATCAAGCTTAATGTACAAAGGATTCAAAAAAGTATAATATACAAGTTTTAGTTGTTATTTAATCACACAGAGCACAGTAATGGAGAAAAACCTGTAATTTATTTAATAACCTAATTTATTATTTTTTTAAATCACCATAACTATGTCGGCCTACTTTAGTCACTTAATACTGTGAGCGGGCACAATCGTTCATCAAAAGTAATCTGAATTAAAGTGGTTGCAAGTGGTTAGTCTGTTGCGGTAAGTTGATTTTATAAACTTCATTGTTGAAAAGGTGCACTCACCAAGCTATGTGCTTCCAAACATTAAAAGTATTTTCCTTCATAAGTCACGTAGTCTGGGATATTTCTTCTCAGGTACTCGATTCCCAAAACAGAATACCAGTTTCCTGCCTTGTCTGGAAAAAATAGGTCAATTTGCAAGTGTCAGAGTTCTTCCTGTGGGTAGGAGCCGTGTTCATCAATGCCCTATAGTCCATAACAAACTATATTTTATTTTTTACATTTAATAATAAATCAATAACCTTTATAACATTTGTCTGGGGCCGCATAAAACCACGTGGCTGGCCGCTAGTTGGCCATCCATGTTCTACAGAGGTAACTTTAGAAAATAGTTTTACCTCAAGGGAGCCATAGATTAAAGAGTTTGAGAACCATTGGCAAACAGTAAGACAAACTGTTGAAATAAAAACATTGCTATTACTTAGGTTGTTAAAGGTACTACAGTAAAATGCTTTCGGTCTAAAGTAAATCCATTTGTGAAATTACCCTTTCAACATATAGAAGAATATATATGTATTAAATATGGTGATATGTTTTCTTGTATATATAGTTAATAAATTAAAAATATTTCAAAAACAAGAATATTCTTGTTTTTGAAATATTTTAAATTTATTAATTATATATATATATATATATATATATATATATATATATATATATATATATATATATATATATATATCAATGTAAATTAGAACATAAACTTAGAAATTCTTGAATTAGTTGCCATTAAAATTTACAAATTATTAACTTTATTTTAAAGAATTTCATTGGTGAAATTGTTTAACTTAATAATAAAACTAATTTAACTCCTAATAGTAGAATATTGATAACATATATTTATTACTTATGATACTATGTTTGAGAGTAAAAATATTATTTCATAGAAATTTAATGCCTTAACTCTTCTTTTAACGAAGTCTTACTTATCTGTGTCGAGCTTTTGTATCAAGCTCTCTGAAGGAAATTGCTCAGAATAAAGAGCTTCTCTCAAGGTCAAGGTTTTATTACCTTTATCTCCTTCGTAACAAAGGAATGGGATAAATAAACTAAAGAGGGAATTCAAGTTTGTCAGTTTTTGTTTTGTTTATCGGAAAAGAAGTTGTATGTGATTAACAAATTGAATAGCTATTTTTCTGCCTAACTCGTGACAGGTGTTTATTGAGTTTGACACTTCGTTTGAAACGATTTATTTGTATGTTAATTTCATTTATATTGAATACCTTATGCCTCCTAATTTCATATATGAATGATTAATAAAAACCAATGAAATATAAATGAAAATTAGCGCTTTATCTATTTACAAACTTCTTAGTTTAATAAAATGACCATGACAATTGTTTGATTCAAAATCTAAAGATTTTAGTAATATTATTAAAAAGTTGATTTAAAATTCAACTAAAGTAAAATGATGTAATATTATGTTTTAATACCTATATTATTTTATATTTAGGAATAGGAAACGTTAAAATTACTATAACACGGAAAAAACCTTTAAAAGTTTATTAAAACATTTTTAATACATCATCAACTTCCGAAATATTTTTGCCTTCAGTAGTTGGACATACGTGAATATAAATAAGGTATAAATATAAGTATTTTTCCCCTTATAAATATAAAAATAGAAACCAATTTAAATATAGAAGTTATTATGGATATCGGTAGATACCTAGATATAATTGAGATTATAATTAGTCATAAAAATATAGTTATAGATAAAAGTTTTAATAAAAAAGAAGAAATACATTTGAAGTTAGATGTGTTTATAAATAAATAATATGAGAGACATAAAAATATAGGTATATATTAAAACTTAAATAAAGAGACAAATATACATTTAAAATTAATGTGTTTTTGAATAACGATATAAATAAATATTATTGGACTTTAAAGTATAAGTATTATTATAAATTTGAACACCAATAA
Source organism: Prosapia bicincta (assembly GCA_036971475.1). NCBI lineage: Eukaryota > Metazoa > Arthropoda > Insecta > Hemiptera > Cercopidae > Prosapia > Prosapia bicincta. Next base: position 74,024,072 of record JBAIZL010000006.1, on the reverse strand, counting down.
AACTATAACAGTGTAATATTAATAGAGATATAAATATACTCATAAATATAACTGTAGGTGAAATTGTAAATTTAGCTATAATTCTTATGCATTATAGTATAAATTATTAAAACATATTTAAATAATAAATACAATAAATTTAAATAAATATTTATATTTAAATTATTATACGTATAAATAGGAATATAAATAGAGATAAAAAATTAAATAACAATACAATATTTTTCGAATATTTGTTTCGATGTAAATATCAGTAATAACATATTTATGATATCGGATATAAAAGAATCCAAGCCATGTTTTACCCCAAGTCTTTCTGAGACTATTCGCATGAATATAACTAAAACATTCTCCCAATGTTCTATTGTTACGGATGCATAATATTGACTACTATTATGCAAATAATATGTTTCTAAGTGAGAAAAGTTATATATACTTGTTTGTATAGTTTCTTTGAAATGGGCCGTCCTCATGTTACGCAAGTTCTCTGCAAATACGAGTGTAATGAATAAGCAGTCGCGGACAATTGACAAGGGGTGGCTTTTCAGCCCGACGGTTTCATCTAGTGAGAACGAGTTGGTTACAAAAGCATATGACAGTATCTGGAATGGACAGATCAATTGAAATCCAAACGTAGCTGTGGTTGTTAAAATTATATATTAGTAGGTTCTGAAGGGGTTGAAATCGCTTTTATAACTATTTCATTGGAGGACCCTAAATGTACCAAAACAGGATGGTAAGATTTAAAAAAAGATTTTAAATGTAAAATGCTTTTAATCTGTGATTTCGAAAGCTACATCCGCCTTCAATAATCTTTTACGTCAGAGGTAAATGAATTTCCAAAAAGGGAGGTTTCTATTACATTTTCATAAAGTATAGGTTACAAATCTATATCTTTTGATACATTTCAGTATAATTTTCTGTCTTCGGAATAACGCCATACTAAAAACTAAAATATTACTCGTTTATCATTTATAGTCTTATATATTTTCTTTAATCACTACTAAATGAATATACATTTTCAGTATCAAAAGAAATAATCCTAGAATCCTAGAATTTTCCACAGTATATTGGTTGTTTAGCACATCTGTTAATTTTAAACGTTTTACTAAATACTGAATTTCACTAATTTATGTGTGGGTGACGTTATATAATTAGTTATTGGCCTAATAGGTATTCTTTTTTAAAAAACTTTAACTTGGGTTTCTATTATTGGCGCACTGGAATTCATATTTATATAATTTTTCTTGATTTATATGTTTGGGGGTTTTAACTTTTCCTTTAATTTCCTCCTGGTGTATTTCCGTCCTGTCCTTAAACTCCTTTTTACATGTCGTTTTCAATATAAATTACTCGGTTTTACATACATATTCTTCTTTAATAATTAAAACACTAGCGTTTCCTTCATCCGCTTTTGTAACTATAACCACCTCCTTATATTTTTTCTAAATTTTTCTCTCTTTCTTGAAATCCCTCTTCTCCTCCAATCTTTGCTTCATTGCTTTATTTAAACTCTCCGTTGACAATGGTCTAACTATTTTTTGTTCTTCTTTAGGTGTGAGAGCTATTGTATTTTCTATATTTACTATATGAATATTATCTTCTACATTTCTTTTTTGCATTATTGCTTTTTTCGTTGTGTTTCAAATCTTTTGCTAAAATCTCATATCCCTCTTCTGTCACATTTACTTTGCCTATTTTAAGCATTTTTCATGAAACAATCTCCATAACTGGTCAATTGTTTTTTACAATTTTTAGTACAATGTAAAATTTCTAGTTTTTTATATAACGTTTCATATTTACCTATCTAATGCCTATCTATGTTCTCCATTAACTTTATCTATTTCGTTATTTTATATTTGGTAAATTCAATGATATTACCTAAAGTTTCTAAAAATACCAATTCATTTATTTTAAGGTAAAGCCTAGGATCTTCATTGTTATTTTATTATTTTTTTTTAATATTTAAAGTTTTTATTCCTCTTTTATCCAACGTTTTCCACTTTAAATCACATAACTAGAAGCAAAACTATTTATTCGATTCTTGATTCTTACATATGAAGGAATCACGTAATGATAAAAGTAAAATTTAAAAAGTTGTTTACATTTGCTCACTACTATTTTCGTTTTATAAGAATAAATTTTGTTGTCCAATATTTTTGTGTTGCAACATCGACATTTTTAGAGGGAAGAGTTATAATAATGGCAACCAATCACAGCCTACTGTAAGGGGCGAGAGTTGGGGGTAAATTGAAGAAGTGTAAATATTAAGAAATCAATAATAACTTGTCAGGTTTCGTTTTTCGAGTGTATCACTCGATTTGTATTTCTATGTTGTTTTTTCAATTTATTTTACAATTTCTGCTACATAATGAGTAAATGTATTAGATTTTATTTACCAGATTAATTTGTCGGTTGAAATTATATGTTTTTTCTCCAGGTATTTTACGAAATCGTCCTGGGAGTTTGAAATGCATTGCTCAGCTTTGAAAATTAAATAAACTATGTTTAGTTTTTTAATATTACACAGTTCTAGTAAAATTTGCATTTCATTGACTTATTTTTAAAAGAAACTTGTTTGTTGTTTCTAACCTTAATTTTGCTCTAAACTCAGGTGACGTTTATACGGCAAGTTGTTACAAATTTTGGATTTGAAGGCCTGTTCGTCTGGTTTAAAGGCATCGTTCGAAATAGAAATATTTTATGATTTTTATGCTTCAACTTCTAGAAGATTCTAACAAGTACGGTTGGGCGTACTGTTTTGTCCGATCAAGCGTGAAGAACTTGAACTTGTTAAGTCGAGTGACGTAAATCCAGGGTAGGACCTTGGACGGGGTACATATATATAAAGAAAGTAGATATAATATAATCATACATATAGATACAGTAGGCCTATATGAATATTAACTGCCTTTTAATATTTATTTAATTACTATCCAATGTTTTCAGTATAGTCTACAATGTTTTATTGTCATCTGTCATACAAACATTCCACTCACTACAACTACCGTTATACCCAGAGTAGTGTACCTAAATTAGCACGTATCCTGGTATAAAGGCAGACTTCTACTGGTATGTGTTTTGCTCAGAAACTTTGATCCCCCTGGCTCACTGATAAAGAAAATCCATGCCTTTACCGTAATGCTATTGAAGCTCGCTTTGTCTCTTATTCTGTTTAACTGTATTGATGCTGATACAAAGTGAATCCCCCCTATTGAACAGAACAAATAAAATAACAGATATAAAGAAGTTATAAAAAATGAACCACAAATATATCTGAAGGAATACAGTGAATATAGATATGGTTATGTGATAATGAAAGTTAGTGTTGAGGTTTTCTAACTTTCTGTCAGGAAGGATTCTCTATTTATCAACCCATTTTATTCTAATATATGTATACAAATTAAGTAATTTTAATATTCCATTATCAATATAGCAACGTTTCCAGTTTATCTAGCTACAATAATGTGACCTACTTAGAGTCTTTATTTTCTCGAAAGAAGTCTGCTAGCATCTGTTCCTTTATTTTATTCTTTCTACTATCACGTATACGCTAAAGACGATGAAAGCAATGTCGCCAAAGTTATCTGTTACTTAATAAGGTTTTGAACATGTCCTAAAAATGTTTTTTTACCTTGAATTAGTTTTAATGCAATTTATTCTTCACCCACCTTCTTTGAAACTAATCTATTTCATGTACGACATTACTTATCTGTTCATAACACTTAAAATGAGCGTTGTAATGGAGCAGTAGTTACTGTTGCAGAGCGCAGTATTAAGGAAACTGATCACAGATCCATCGCCTGAAAGATCGCCAAAACCCACAGATCGCCTTAAAACACCATAAGCAAAAGCTCCGAATGTTGGTTGAAAAACACTCCAAACCACTCTTACGAGAATAACAAATACTCTTACTTATTTTATCCATCTATACGTGTCAGTTTGCTCTAACATTGCTCTTGACGAGCTAATGAGTCTAACTTCTTGATCCACTCCACGTAAAAACTAGTATCTAGTGAAACTGTTCACTACTAACCCAACCTCAAATCTTGGCATATCTAACCAGGTGACTTTGCACCCGGTTCGAGGGGCTTGGCACCATGAGTCGTGGTAACAGTAGGCCTATGTAAGAGCTTGTTAGGTAATAAATGTGTTACACGGCGCCGTTTGATCCAGAATAGTGAGGCTAGTTGAGTAGGATAACACAGGTAGGGCATAAGTCGTCAGGCTCAGCCTGACCGTTGACCTTGAGATGCGTAGAACTTGACTTGATGAGTGTGGCGAGGACTTAGCCTTAGCCTCTTATTATGTTCTTGCAGTGAACATTATAGTGGATAGAGTAGTATAAAATGGTTTCTATTCTGCGGTAGCAGTTCCACGCACGTTTATTTGCTTTTCTATACTGGGCATTTCATCGGTCAGGCTAAACCTGACGACCTGTTCTTATCAGCATCTACAAATCTGCCCCATTGTCGCTTTCCTGTGTATATGACCGATGTATATTAAAATCAATAAAAATTACAGACCTTCCTGTCAGAAAGACAAATACTTTGTACCTGGCTCTAGATGAGGAATACAGAGAGAGAATAATCAACGGTTTTAAATATTCATTTTAACATTTAGCTTCTGTATATTTACTGAAAAAAAACACACTTTATTTATATATTTAAGGCAGGCATTGATAAGAACAATATTTAGGTGCATTAGGTAATCTTAGAAATTGAATTTCAATTAAAAATTTACCTTCATAGTTATTAACTCTGTACTTATACATCTTAATTCGTTATCAGATATAAGGTTGGTACAAACTGAATTCCGTCGTTTGCACTGATCATGAAAATACATTTTAAAAAGTTGATAGGAAATAAATTGTAAATATATTTAGAAGAGTAAAACAAATTTAGATACGGTTAGTGAACAATCATACAGTTTTTAAAATTTTGTTTACTGTCAGAATCAGTTTTCTCGACGGACGTATTCTCTTTTATTATACTCAATATATCGCTTATAAATTAGAAGCAGTTTCAATAGTGCATTATTATTACTATAGCAACTTTGTCCAGTTGTAGCTACTAGACTATGCCACACTTTAATACGTCTTTCTTCTCATAGAAACATAGAAACATCTGTTCTTATTTTATTCATTCTACAATCAAACTTTATAAGTTTAGTTACCAAATTATAAACAATGTTGCCAAGTTTAGTTAATCAGTTTTACTTGAATTCTCCACAAAAAACATAAATGAAGACCATTCGTATGTATATAATAAAAATCAATGGCAAAAGTTTAAAATTTCAAAGAAAACCTGAAATAAACTTCAGGGAAATAAATATTGTTTGTCAATTAGTCTTATAACTCGGAGGCAACAAATGATCCAATTACATGAATGAAGAATAAACAGGACGTGGGAAAAGTTACACTCGTGGCAAATATGCTGCATGGCAAATATGCTTGTAAGTTCTTGTTACTCCAACTATTTAGTTAGACAATTATTAACTCTATCTAATCGTACTGACTTTACTATTATTTAATTCCTTCTATTACCTCACACTCCACATATATATTTTGTCCAAATTTTCAGTCTCTAATAAAATACTTTTTCATTCAAACACTCAATTTCAAACACATTTTTTTAATTACCTGTAATGGATGACAATCCATACACATACAATAGAGGTTTTTCAAATCTTTATTCATTAATGGAATTTTAAAAAGTTGGTATCTTTACGTTGGATTTGATCTGAACTAAAAATTTGAAATCCAACTGACTTTATGTTATAGATTATGCAGTAGAACAGCTCTTTTAACGCATAGGTTGTTACTTTATTTATATTAATTGATTTTATTTAATAACAACAAACTAAAGTTTTTCATTGTTGACCTAAGTAGTAGTTCACTTTAATTGTTTTTCTTTTTATTATATGTTTTAAATCGTGAACTAAAGTACTTGAAAATTATTACTTAATTATTCTTATAGAACTTTAAAGGGTATAATAATGTATTTATTACATGCGTGATAAAATTTCAATTTAACAATATTATGATTGTTGTCCAAATGCTTAACATAATGGTAATATAGTTTTTATATAGTTTTAAACACCGACAAAATCTGAAGTGAAAATTGAGAGATTTTTTAGTGAATCGATTGGGCTTCAATATCAAACTTTATTAATTATATATTTACACATAATAGTAAAGTAATAATATTAAATTATAACAGACACTCAATAATTTATTTTATTATAAGCGTTGTTATCAGTGAGTACAACTATATAAATTCTAAACTATAACTATTTTACTTGAAGTTTAGAATATGTTTAGTTAAACTCACTGAAGGTGAGTATGAAGGTGTGAAATGCGTACGAGAATATAAATTCATTTTTATTTAACTATCAATTATATAATTGGTCAAAAGCCAAGTTCAAATGTTGGTATAAATGTATTACTTTAAAGAGCTGTCAATTTATAAATTTGAAAGAGTTCATTATATAAATGTGTGTTTCTGAGCACGCCCCTGTATGCCCCTGTGTAAGGCGTAGCGATATTAGCTGACTGACGTATTTAGATTTAGGGATATACATTCAACTAATTGAAACACATTAGCATATAAAATTAAAAACTATTACCAAAAATATCGAGGGGAAGATTGTCAGAAGACCTTGTTCCTTTTTAAAAGTTGTAATGATTCCTTCATCCTATTATCAATAGTTTTTCAAACTTTTAAATTTTGTTAAGAGTTGGAGAGAATATAACACAAAAAACGAAGAAGTTAATATAGAAAAACAACAACAATAAAAATAGGTTCTTTGAAGTGCTTGGTTTAATATTGTATAAAAGGAAAACAAATCTGTGAAAGGAAAAATCCAATCAAATTATACAATTTTATTAAAATGAAAAATATAATTTTACAAATCTCTTGTGACTTGTGCTGTTGGTATGCCAACTATACATAACTATTAGGCCTATTAGTTATTTTACAATGGTTTAGTTTTTACTGTTTAGATTTCCCAAGTAACCGACTGTACCAAAATAAAGCTATATTGATTATATCGTAATCTCTCGAAACCGTGATGTCTGTTTAAAATTCTGATGTATTCTTAAGGGCCTGCTCCCCTACATCTACTTATAATTTCCCTCTACTTTATTACGCTCCCCCTTCTGATATCAAATTGCAGCCGTTTCCAAGGGATGGTAGAAGGGCAGTTATGCAGACTTATTGCTCTTTCCACTATCCTTCAATTTACATCACATTAGTGTTCTTTTTTGATAACGTATTTCCCGGTTCATTAGCCACACTGTACTTGTCGCTACATCAACTATATATACCTCCATAAAGTTTTATATTTAATTTCTATTTATATACATATTTACCAATGATTTACATCACAACCTGTGTAGATTTAAAATTTAGTAGTTTTGTTAAAAACAATTTGTAGTTTTGTAATAAAACTATTTCTAACGTTTATAGGCCTACTATTCTATTTTTATTCAAATTGTATACTTCTTCTGATCTCGATGATTTATAGAAAAATATCACTGACGAATCTACTTGCTATATTTCCCCATTCTTGTTTTACAATACGATCTAACTGTCTTTCAAATATCTGTAGTAGGTAAACGACCAAATATGCAAAATCATTTCTATATTATGAAAAAAACAATTTGCAAATAATTTTTTTGCAATTTATAAATACATTTGTGTACATTATTTGTATTTTATTTGTACAATAGTAATAAGCAAGCATATCTTATTACCGTATGCGCCCCAATCCTATATTTGTTAACGTACTACTTGCTCTAGTCAATAGATACGTGTTTAATATATTTGTTATACCATAAGTAATTATTGCGTAACTGAGTGAATACATTTGAACTTACTTGCTGACGCCTTACGAAACAATCGTTTCATTTATGAAGGTGACACTCTACTCGTAGTAGAAGCTGAGTAGATTGCCAGCTTCGTAAATTAAACGATTGTTTCGTAAGGCGTCAGCAAGTAAGTTTAAAAGTATTCACTTAGTTAACGCAATATTTAGCTATAGTTTATTCAGTGAATAAACAAAGTTAACAAAGTGATAAAAAAGGAATATTTATTACGTTATAAACGTACATCATATTATATTAAAAACATAAAGTAGGTAAATAAATTTAAGTATTTTAACAAGTATCTAGAGCACATGTAATAATTAAAAGAAATTGGGCTACTTTTATATTATTTGTGGACCAAAGGAAACAATTGTTTTAATTTACAATTACACTTTAAAGATCAGTATTTATCACAGGTCAATTATCACAGTTTCAAGCGATTATGAACATGAACAACGCTCATGAGGGCAACTTGTTTTTGGAAATCTATCAAATTTTGTTATTAACTTTTCAGAATTCCCTTATCTTTTTTGTGTTTATTGTACAGTTCTGTATATTTTGAGTTTTTGGAGCTTTTAGCAGCCACTTTTAACGTTTTTAGATTTTAAACTCTCTCTCTCTCTCTCTCTCTCTCTCTCTCTCTCTCTCTCTGTGTGTGTGTGTGTATGGATTGTTTGGGGGAGGAATCTTCATAAACCTACTTTGGGAAATAATTCTGGACTAAAGAATAAGAAATAGTTCAAAATAACAATTCTCGTTTCCTGTGAAATACACTTTCTTTACTACCCACGTCTAGCGGACAAAACGCTAAACTAACTGCCGAGTAACACGTATTAATAAGGAAACTATTTTAGAAGCTCTTTCATAGAATACTCCATCTATTCTGATTGATGGAATAGATGTTTTGCTAATAAGTGTCGTAACTTCCAAGAATCTTATGAAACACCCTGTATAAAAGACGTTTCTTGATGTAATCATATTGAATTCACTGATTAAACTAATTTTACACTACTTAACTAAGTGAATACGTAATTGCTTACTTGCTGACGCGTTTCAAAACGATCGTTCCTTTTTCGAAGCTAACCTTCTACTCGTAGGTTAGCTTCGAAAAAGGAACGATTGTTTTGAAACACGTCAGCAAGTAAGCAATTACGTATTCACTTAGTTAAGTAGTGTAAAATTACCCTGTATAAGCTAAATCCAACATCTTATCACTTAAACAGATTATATGTCCTTTTACTTTTCCAGGAGATTAATAGATGGGGACTGGAATAGTCTAATTAATAAAATTACATGTGTCTAGCGGGGAACATTATCTTCATATCCAAGGTTGATGAGCTTGTCATATTATGGACAATGTTGGAAATATAGGTTACGTAAGTTTTAGCAACATGCTAGCTTGTGTGTTCCAATATTGTCATTATATTGTTGGTTAAATGCTTTTAGCATTGTAAAAGACTATAACATTGTATTCTTCGAAATAATTTTGCGGTAATATTTGGAAGTTCGCTGTCCATTATACATTTCGTACTTATATCTTTAATTTCCGTAATTTATTTTTAATTTCTTTAGTTTTAATGACTTTTATAACCTCATAAATCGTTGTTTTTTAAAAATCTCTACTTTATTACAGATTTTATCGTAAGACATGGACCTGGTTGTGTTTAGTCCTGTTCTCAAGTGAAATATTATTGAGTATTTTATGATAATACTACATTTGTACATTTGCAGGATTAACTAAATAAAATAAATCAAAAACACATAAGTATAGTACAATAATTTATTCAATATATAGTTGTTGATTTATAATGAATAAATATAATTTAATTGTGCTTATTGAGTTTTTAATTATTGTGTTGTGTTAAATCATGTTCTAGAGCTACTCAAGAAAATAAGTAAACATGCAGGGTTAGTAAGATCACCTCGTCCTACTCACATCTACGTTTTTCACTTGGATATTAAGGGGAAAAGTTTCCAATAAATACGAAAATTACTTTCCCGTCCCGCTATGCACCTTAGTCGGTAAATAGATAAATCGTAAATCATATCTGGCAATTTCACAGATTAAATTACCGAAAGTGCTGAAATGAGTGTTTGCAAGAGATCGAGACGGCGGTGCCAGGGCCACCCCGCGGTTTCCGAACCATTTAACTTTCCACCTGGCTTCGCGCCTGACTCAACGCCTCTGGGATATGTGTGAGAGCGATCTCATCCCACATATCGCCGTCCAACGGAAATTGGTAGTTCCGATAGCTTGTCGTAAGCCATCGATATATTGCTCATTGCAGTTATCGACTTATTCAAATAGTAAAACTAACCTAAATCTTTCAAAGACCACATTATAGTAAAGTTACGTAATATTGTAGCATAAAATGCAATGTGATTTATAACACGTATTAAAAACCACATATATTTTAAAATACTTGACCAAGTACTGGTCTTTTATGTTTTTTTTCACGTTAGTTACTAACAGAAAAGTAAATTCGAAACAGAAATCATAAGATGTTAAGAGTTACTAAAGACAAATTGTGCTTAAAAATCGAAAAAGGATATATCCTGAAGGTACTGATACACACTAAATGGTATCAAGTTGCTTAATAAAACAGAGCACTACAATATACTGTATGTATATTACTTTTATATATTGTAAGAGGGTTACGTTACAATAAAGCTACAAGATATCGGGTTAGAGTTGTTTTGAATATAAAAGATTAAAAACTCACTGTAACATGTCAGTCGCAACGTCATCGATGAACACACTTTGGCTTTATTCGCTCCAACACATTGCGTGTAACAAGTTTTCAAAATGATCGTAATATTTTAATAAAATACTAAAAGTAGCTGAAGTAATTTCTCAACCGAATTAATTTGCAGAATTATTCATTACCTAGAGTAACATTTTTATACGAATTAATATGTCATAAAGTCTCCGGGCATTGCATGTGAGAACACGATTTTATTCATATTTTGTGGCTGTAATTACATAAGATTGTAGCGAGTAGGATTTATGTAAATGATAAATGGGTAAACTTTTATAATTTTACGGGTAAATATTCCTAAATGTAATAACTTTCAAAGTAACATATAATTAACAAGTTATTGCTACAGAAATCTGGTAATTTACGTCGAAATATATAATGATAAAAACGGAACTATAGAAAGATTCAGTGCTAACGTGACTAAAGGATATTTATAGATTCAATATTAGTCTGTTATCAAGTTGGATTTTAACAGAAATAAAGTTATAAACACAAGTATATACAACTTACAATTATTTATAAAACCAGTAGTAGCTAGAAGTTACAAATTAGTCACTCTTGTTTGCTTGATTGTAATTTTGTAATAAGACACTTTGGTGATGATGACATGGTCATCGAAATGTGCATAAGGGTTAATCATAACTAACTTGTATTTTCTGATAGTTTTTAAATATTTTTGTGGTATTGGGGTTGTTTTTAATATTTATTTTCATTGTAGTCATCAGTGATGCTACCACAAACATATCTGTAACTAAAGAAACGGAACATAACGTGTCATATTTTTACAAACGTTATAAACAGTATTTAAACTGGCCTGTGGGTTAAAGAAAAATACGTTAACAATATTAGAAATAAAGTTGACTTTTTTAAAATTCCTTCAATTAGCTCACAATCTCCTGTAACATTTTTCAACTGTTAATTAAATACGTTTTTAATCGTCTAATCAAGTTCGAATACATTTGTTTTAACCTATGTTGGATGAAAATTGTTGACAACACCGTTATTTTCAAATATTTATTTAATAATTAAATTATAAAATTTGCGGGTTCCAGCCGGAATCAAACTGAGAATCTTCATGTTTGAAGTCTACTGCTCCAACTATTCTATAACTAGAAATATATTTCTCAAATATGTATGTGAATATTTTTTCCCCATCTGGTTGTCGTCGAAACCTCTATTGCACAACAATAAACTGTTACCATGGTTATCACACAATATCATAAATAGTTTTCCAGGGTAACTAAAATAAAATTTTACTCTGTTAACCATAGTAGGAATATACTTGAATTTTTGTAAAATTTTATTTGTTTCTTTTAGAACCACATCTCCCTGAGCGAATACTTTTTAGCTGTGTTTTAATATTTTTTATTGTTGTGCGGTGTTTTACTAAGAAACCTTACACATACACAATCACTCAAACCTTATCGTCTTGTATAATAGTCCTTTGTTTTATAAAGAAACCTGGAATTTATATACTTTTGTATGTTTTGGAGTTTTAGGTTATGTGCTAGTTTTTTCTAATTGCAAGCAATATTTTTGTAAACCACACTTAAAACAATTTGCTTCGAGTTTACAATGTATTTTTGGATTACAGACGTGAAAAAATCAGAGAGGACCTGATTTTGGGGCACAATCAGTTGAAACAGATTATTGTTTTGCTAACAGCATAAAATGTTTCTTGTAGTGCAAGATTTTACTTTGTTATACCGGAAACGAAGTGAGTTGTATGACACTTGCGGGAAGACTATTTCTGGGTAGTGGGGAGGCGCCAATCTTCTTACTCGCTGAAAGCTGATCTACTTCAGGCAAGCCAACTTATCTACGCGATGCCAAACCTTTTCCCTGTTTCCAATAACGAAGACCATATAATTCTTCCTTTAATCTTATCTACTTCCATCTGCTCTTGAGTATTATTTCTCATACAAGAGGTGTAACACGTCTAGACATCTCTTTAACACTCTTTAATGAGTAGGTCTACATTAGATATGCAGCCTTGCACACGTCATAGAGTACCACGATTTTCTCTTTGGATGTTTTAAGTCAAAGATTCTGAAATTTTACGTTTAAAAATTGTATACAGTCTAAGGTCTGTATGTTAGAAAATTATGACACCTTAAAACTTTTAGTTTTAATATGCGAGCCTAAAACAAACTATTAAAGTATTGTTTTAAACATTAAAACACTTTGAAAAAAATATTTGCTGAAATAAACGTCAACCACACTGGCAATTAAACCCATGTGTTCTTACTTATCAAACCATTGTTTTGATAAGGCGATCAATTAACGTCAAATCAATATTATTGCCTATGAATGGCAGGAGAATTGCCTATTCTCTATCCGGGCCATAAAGAGGTCTTTGTCTCTGAAGGAAAAAGAACGGGGAAGAGTAGATGGTAGGAGTAAGGAGAGGATTTAATGGTACTCTGGAACTTGGAGTACAGAACTTTAAAGCAAATCTTGGACAGGGTTGCTTTTTTTAAGTACACCTGCTCTAGCCTGGAGAGAAACGAGGTGTATACGCCACATTCTTTAAATGTTCGACTAACTTGCCTAGTAGAAATGTTGGCAGGAAATGTTCTGAACTTGGTTTGGTCCTTCCAGATCCACCAAAAGCAATCAATTATTTACATGCCAGAACAACATAGTATCTAGAGTACAACTAACACACACATGATCTTATCTAGAGTTTATGAATCTCAAACATTGAATAATTTGAAAAGATATTTCAACAGCTATGACATCATCAACAGTGATGTTACAAACACTGACGATGCCGAAATGGTCGTTGAAACGTTGATCAAGAGTATGATTATAACTTACGATGTTTGTTTTAAGTTTATTTCACCACTTTTGTTTTCCCCGACTAATTAGTCAACCTCATTATTATCGAATATAATTAGGTAGTTTTGTCTTTGAAGGATTAGTTTATGTTTTATGTGAGAAAGGTAATAGAATGTGCTGCGCTCGTTGTTAAAAGCCGTAATGCTTTCACAACGATCCATTACTTTGTGTCTAACAGAAGAAATAATGTAAACATACATCAAAGCCTAATACTTTATGTGTTAATGACAGATGAGAGACTTTTTTTATTCATGGTAATCCAAATACACTCTACGTTTAGATTTTCTATCCGAAAACCATTTCAAGAGCTAAAAGTTTATTAATTTAATATTTGGCCATAACTTACAGTTTTTACATTTATAAGCAATCCTTTTAACATCATTAAAACCAAGTAAATCATTGTTCTTAATCAATATTAACATTTACAAGTCAAATTGCACTACTAGACAAGTAAAGTTTTGACCAAAATTAAAGTAGACAAAACATAGATTAAGAAACAAAAAACGCAGATCAGAAAACAGGATCTGTGTTTTGTCTACATTAGTTTTGATCAAAACTTGACTAAGCTAGTGGTGCATTTCGACTTGTAAATGTTAATATATATATATATATATATATATATATATATATATATATATATATATATATATATATATATATATATATATATATAAAGAACAAAAGTCTAAATACAAATACAAGAATTATAATTCAAGGCTTTTCGTTGGCTAACAGTACCAACATCATCAGGAATATTAAACAATTAAAATTAACATATGTGCATTAATTAATTGTTTAATATTCCTGATGATGTTGGTACTGCTAGCCAACGAAAAGCTTTGAATTGTAATTCAATTATAATTCTTGTATTTGTATTGAGACTTTTGTTCTTTATTAATACACAAGAAAACATACTGCGATATTTATATATATATATATATATATATATATATATATATATATATATATATATATATAATATTGAATAATGAAATATTTGATTTTAATTATATTAGAAGTATTCATTATAAATGTAAAAACCTATAAGTTATGGTTTAATGTTAAATTGATAAACTTTTAGCTCTTGAAAGGGATTTTCGGATAGCAATACAAATCGTAGATTGTAATTGTATTAGCATGAATCAAAATAGTGTGTGATCTGTCATTACCCATATACACAATTAATAGTAATTAACAGACATTAAATAAAGTTTAGGCCCAACACTTGTAAATATCACACAACTCGAGCGGTATTCGTTTTTCAACCCTTTCCAATTTTCAACCTATCCGTTACTGGTTTCTCCTTTCAAAACCAAGTCTCGGCGGACACAATGCCTCAGTTTATTTTGAATTCAAATCTATCCGCAGAGACGTTTCCGGCCCCTTTTACCCCGTAATGAAGTTTTCCCTCCCCCCAATATTCTCACCCTATTCCAAAGTTGCTGACAATTCAAAAAGTAGGGAATTCAACATTTCACATCCAAGCGGAACTGACAACACCCTTTATTATGGCTCTATAGGTGAAAACGCGACGTTGCCGAATTTCTTGTTAAAACAACTTGGTCTTATTTTGTTTGGTAACATAACTTGGCAACGTTGCTTTCAATATAACTTTTTATTTTTATGTAGTGCAATTGTTGAACGAATAAAATCAAAGAACAGATGTTACCAGATTGCTTTAGAAAAGAAAGACGTAAAATTGTGTCACACTACAGTAGCTAGATTAAATGGCAACGTCTCATTATTAAGTGTATTTGTTACAATTGCTTCTATTTTGCATCCAAACAATACATTGAATGGTGTCGTGGCAATCGCGCACGGAGACAATCGCATCTAATTTACCGAGAACAAATAGTAACATGTTAATTGTTGTCATTTGAAACTAATTCCATCAGATTTTATTAAGGCTTTGGACTGGATAAACAATTAACTGGAAAGGTAAAATTATTTAGACATATTTAAAGTCATACAAGCTGTTTATATTTATATTTAAATTTATTCTAGCTTATGCGTGAACGACAATTAAATTTATTCAAGCTTGTGCGAAAATTATGTCGCGTTGTTAGGTTAGTATAGGTTAGGCTAGGCTAGTTTGGGTTAGTGCAGTTTAGGTTAGGTCGAACTAGTTAGGCGGTTTGGTTGGAATTCCCAGAGCTCAGTACATTGCTGACGTGAAGACTGTTTGGGAAGTAAAAGCACTCCAGTCTACGTGATGTAATCTGTCTCATGACCACTCGACTACCTGAGGCTAGCGTGGGTATTTCCTTATCGCTCGCAACCGCCCCAGCTGTTTCCTAAATTATTCACGTACTAGAGTAAACAAAAATACGAGAAGAACTATACTACGCCATAATTTATTAAAACGAAAACAATACTAGTGTAACCTGTTTATGTGCTGAAACAATCGAGTAGGCTTAGCGTGGCCATATTAAATTACCTGTCGTGAAACGGTTAACAATATTAGGTACTCACGTATTATACGGAGGCCGCTTTTCTTAGAGGTTATTGTGCAGGGGTCATAAGAACACTAAATATTTATACAGGACATACTTTATCATGAAAATTACTTGTCATTATGACAATCAGTTCTTGTTTTCAGCCTCCCAAAAAGAAGCGATGTTAGCGAGAATTGAGTTGAACGCATGACTGCCAGTCGCGGTCACAACCCGATCGCGACATATAGGCTATATTCTGGCAGTACATCGATACCGCTTGTTCCTCTATTTAGCATCCCCCCACATCCCCGATCGCGACATATAAGCTATATTCTGGCAGTACATCGATACCTCTTGTTCCTCTATTTAGCATTTCCCCACATCCCCGATCGCGACATATATGCTATATTCTGGCAGTACATCGATACCTCTTGTTCCTCTATTTAGCATGTCCCCACATCCCCGATCGCGACATATAAACTATATTCTGGCAGTACATCGATACCTCTTGTTCCTCTATTTAGCATTTCCCCACATCCCCGATCGCGACATATAGGCTATATTCTGGCAGTACATCGATACCTCTTGATCCTCTATTTAGCATTTCCCCACATCACCGATCGCAACATATAGGCTATATTCTGGCAGTACATCGATACCTCTTGCTCCTCTATTTAGCATTTCCCCACATCCCCGATCGCGACATATAAGCTATATTCTGGCAGTACATCGATACCTCTTGTTCCTCTATTTAGCATTTCCCCACATCCCCGATCGCGACATATAAACTATATTCTGGCAGTACATCGATACCTCTTGTTCCTCTATTTAGCATTTCCCCACATTCCCGATCGCGACATATAGGCTATATTCTGGCAGTACATCGATACCTCTTGATCCTCTATTTAGCATTTCCCCACATCACCGATCGCAACATATAGGCTATATTCTGGCAGTACATCGTTACCTCTTGCTCCTCTATTTAGCATTTCCCCACATCCCCGATCGCGACATATAAGCTATATTCTGGCAGTACATCGATACCTCTTGTTCCTCTATTTAGCATTCCCCCACATCCCCGATCGCGACATATAGACTATATTCTGGCAGTACATCGATACCTCTTGTTCCTCTATTTAGCATTCCCCCACATCCCCGATCGCGACATATAGGCTACATTCTGGCAGTACATCGATACCTCTTGTTCCTCTATTTAGCATTTCCCCACATCCCCGATCGCGATATATAGGCTATATTCTGGCAGTACATCGATACCTCTTGCTCCTCTATTTAGCATTTCCCCACATCCCCGATCGCGACATATAAACTATATTCTGGCAGTACATCGATACCTCTTGTTCCTCTATTTAGCATTTCCCCACATCCCCGATCGCGACATATAGGCTATATTCTGGCAGTACATCGATACCTCTTGTTCCTCTATTTAGCATTTCCCCACATCACCGATCGCAACATATAGGCTATATTCTGGCAGTACATCGATACCTCTTGCTCCTCTATTTAGCATTTCCCCACATCCCCGATCGCGACATATAAGCTATATTCTGGCAGTACATCGATACCTCTTGTTCCTCTATTTAGCATTTCCCCACATCCCCGATCGCGACATATAGGCTATATTCTGGCAGTACATCGATACCTCTTGTTCCTCTATTTAGCATTCCCCCACATCCCCGATCGCGACATATAGGCTATATTCTGGCAGTACATCGATACCTCTTGTTCCTCTATTTAGCATTTCCCCACATCCCCGATCGCGACATATAGGCTACATTCTGGCAGTACATCGATACCTCTTTTTCCTCTATTTAGCATTTCCCTACATCCCCGATCGCGACATATAGGCTATATTCTGACAGTACATCGATACATAATCCGATTCATAATGATAATGGGAAGTAATAGTAACTAGCTAATAATAGTAAACTAAGGCAATATTATTATTATCCGATTTATAGAATTATAATGTTGACGTCACAAGTGTCACAAGGAACATTTGTGTTTAGAATAATTACATGTCACGTGGACATTAAACTACCGAACGTCTGAGTAACCCTAAGAGTGGGAAAATAAATATAAATTTAATACCTATAATCAAGAAATTATTTTTTTTTTAGTGTAGAATAGGGGTTTTTAAACTGGAGAACATAAAAGGATTTCAGAGAGGCGTAGATTAAGTGTACTGAAACTGCCTAGAGACGAGGGGTGTGCTACTACAGTTAGGTGTATCAGAGTGTATGTGCTTACTGAAATACGTCATTGTTTTCCTAGAGCTGCACGCTTCATAGAGCCATTTTATAGAGTTATGGTCTCTGTAAAGGATAACACATCTGGAGCTTAGGTAAGAGGTTTCATTTGTTTATAATCCTTTTCTCCATTGTACTGTGAAAATCATGATATATATATATATATATATATATATATATATATATATATATATATATACATACATATAAATATAATATTATTCTTTTACCTGTGTTTTGTATTTTTAACACATTTTTAAGAATATGAGTTGTGCAAGGTCTCCGAATCAAGTTTACCAATGTAGGATTGGAGCATTATCAGTTGTAGGGTTAAGTATATTTATATGCTATATACATATTTATATTAAAAGTTAAATAACATTATTTTATATTCAATTGACCTAATCAAATTCAGTTTTATACTCAGATTATAATTTTTGACCAAATTCAAATGGGAGCGGATGTCAGTTTTAAATAGAGGTCCACAGAGCCTGAAGATTAATGGGCTTCAGGTGTAGAAGATCAGAAAACAAAAATCCACTAATATTCAGATATATACATCACAAAATAACGTCAAAGCTACGATAGTCAGCAATATGCAAGAGGAAAGGGTATTTACCTGAACAGCGTGCTATACGACAGATACATTTCTAAAAGTAATAAAAATAAAATCTCTAACGCCATCGTAAAGACTATAACAACTTATAGCAGCGAAGGATACTAATTTGAAGAGGAAACAAAACAGATATTAAAGATATCAAATAGAAATATTTAGAGACGCTCTTGAGATAAAAGAAATCTATACAAAATGAAACGGCAGAATCAGGGAAATTATGGATGTCTTCCGCACTGCAGTAGAAGATATCAACGTCAACTAGCTAATTTTGTACAGACATGTCGACAGAACTAAATAAGATCATTCATCCTCCACAAATCTTGAAGTAGGCATTGCAGATGGAAAAGAAGAAGAAGTGGACGATCCAGGAAAATTTGGAGAGAAGAGCTAGACACGGAGATTAGGGAAAGATGATTAGAAGGATATCTCAGGAGAGACAGAGATGTTACATATAGATGCACTCTGGAGGAGAGTATGTTGACAAAGAACAAATAGATATGGCAGTTGAAAGAGAGAACAAAGAAAACCAGAAATAACACTTATCGACTTCTTTGAAAATAACGGTAGAGAGATATTAACGTCGGAGAGTGTTGTCAATATGACAGTTCCCGAGATAAATAAGGTCTTCCATAGTATTTTTGGGTGAAATAGAAAATAAACAGTTCAAATTGTTCAGTAAGTAGAGTAAATATAACAGTCAAAGCAAGTATAATAATGTTGACGGAGAAAGAAAAGATATGTTAGCCTGGAGGGAAGGAATAGTTGGGAAATTAAAAACGTTGGAAGATCTATGAGGAATCGAGACAGATGGGGCCAGGGAAGTCAAATACTTCTCAATCTGACAATCACACACAGACAACTATTATCAAATCCTTACTTCTAATTAAATATTTCTTATATTGAAATTTAAAAAAAAATTATTTAACCTTTTTAATAAAATTGATTTGTTTTCGAAATCGAAAATAGATAATTCTGATCAGAGAACTCTGTGGGGAGATTTGAAAGTCTGGTAGGTAGACTTCCTTAAATGGTTTAGCTTTAAGAGAAATCTGAGAAGCATGTGACTTTAACATCTTGAGGTTGGAAGCACATAAAATTTGTCAATACTTGAATCTCATGATTTAATTATAAGGAAAAATGTATAGGATGAAATCTAGATTTCTTCTCAATCATTTTTGAAAAGTCATTTTTTATTAGGACTATTGTTCTTTGACTTTTTAAAGTAAGAATTGTTTACATCAATATGTTTGTATAAAAAAAAAAAAATTAATTATTGTATTATTTGTATCGGTATAAATTTTTTTTTTAATATATATTTTTTATTATGTTTTTTTATCTGACTATAACAATTTTTAAATCTTACTGTACAATAAAGAAAACTGTATATATTTTTATTTATAATTATCACGCAACATATATAAGGCACCATTTTTTCATATGGTTTTTGCAAAATGTCTACGCCATTTATTAGTTAAATTAGCAAAGTTGTTTAACGTCTCTCACACTTGTGTAATATATTAGCATTGTGTTCAAGGTAATTGTTTAATTGTGCCACTTTTACACGTATGATATGTAACTATCATAGCAATCTTACATTTTCTGCAGAGTTTTGTTGTAATCAATTAATTAAATAAATAATAATATTAAATTGAAATACAGTTACGTCAAATTCTATTCCAATATTGTTTATTTCAAATATTTGTAAGGATTTGCTACTTTACCAAATTTATTTTTCGTTTTTGGTTTACAGGTTTTAAATATGCGACTTTGCCAAGTTATTATAATGTAAGCGTTACTTCACAAGGCTTTGTATTGTATTGAAGTGTTAGCTGTCTGCAATAAAACGGTTCACACCAGAAAAGACAGGACCTGCTCGTCCCGCGGGAACTCTTAACTAACTGCCTTTCATAGACCATCGTTCCGTTCGCTTTATGAAATATTCATTCAGGTCTTGTCGACTGCCTTTAACTAATTTTCTGTCACAAGGTATAATAAAATACCAGTTGCAGTAGCCCAGTAACTCTGCACCGATATTCTTTAGAATATTTTTAGAGTTTTTATTCTACAAAGTTGGCAACTTGTAATATTATGTATGAACAGTTAAATTGCATGACTAGAAGAGAAACACGTAATATTCTAAATATTTTATTCTAAGTCGATTTACAGCTTGCGAACAAAGTAATGCCTCCAATTTACTTGCCTGTACTTTGTGTATGTTGAACGTCAAAGTTCCTAGCATCTAAGTTGTTATTAATGATCATAGACTAAAATACGCTATTTACGTATTTCTTCATAGCAGAGGGCTGTGTGACCTCTGCCTTTTGGTTTCAGTAAACAGCAGATAAACCTTTCATATGGTTATTCTTTTAATGTTTCTGAAGTTGAGAACTTAAAATATTTAAAATACAGTATCCCTTACTATAATTTTAAATATTTTAGCAATTTAATTTAATTTTCATCCTATACAACAATACCGTTCTGTATGAGGTATTTCACGTGTGCTAGTTATGGAACATGGTCTATAGTTACTAAATTCGTCAACATTACACGCAACGTTCTACCCTTCCAATCACGTTACTATTGTGGAGCTAGCTGGCCGATGGCTTACGCTACCACGACAGATACATACATACAACGCACACAAAGACATAGTTAATTGCAAGAAACTGGACAACCACTAGATTTGCATATAATAACTCTTTTAGTTCAGTCAGTCTTCTCCATTTGGTTGGTTATCTCATACAATACTGTACGCACACACATAACAAAAAAAAAAAAAAAAAATACACATAAATTATTTCGCAGTTGATGGGTAGGCAATCAGCTACAAATATTAATGAGAATGATATTTAATAATCTTGGGTGAAAAAACGTTTAATATGTTTTTGTATATTAGTTGATATAAACTGTATATTAAAATACAATATGTGTATTCTGAAGTGTGTGTTTTTGTAAGTGAATATTTAATATTTTTCATTTGGTTTCCATAGTTACCAAATGTCCAATTATTTAAATTTAGTACGTTGTAATTTTTATGTGTAGTAATTTTTTCTAATTAATCTGTTCTTCATTTTAGATGCTTAGAAAAAATTGGTAAAAGACTGTACTTTAAAATAGTTTTTTAGGCTACGTTCCTAATAGAACACAAACTAATTGTTTGGGCTGTATCTGGAAACTTTCAGTTGTCTTTAGATGCGGAATCTAAGTCCCGAGTACCACAATAAACTACAGACACTAAGGAGTAGTATTTACTAGGAGTATACTGTGGTTGAATTTCTTAATAAATACATAAAAACCTCTTAACCACAAATTTTCTTTATTTTACCCTTACGTACATTTGAGTTACCAAGTAACCATCATCAGCGGGATAACATATAAGACTGAGTCATTGTATGTTATCCGTCTGAGGATGGTTACTTGGTAAAAGAACTGTACATAAGGGTAAAATAAAGAAAGTTTGTGGTTGAGAAGTTTTTATGTATTTATTACTAATCAGTAGGCCTAATTACTTTAAAATTAATTTTAATTTTGACACTCACGATGTAGATATTTTGACAAATACCGGATCAACGACAATTTTTTTCGATTTAGTCTAATGTTTCTTGAAAAGTACGTGTGTTGTAAAGAAGAAGAAAGTGATTTTCAATATATAGAGTTTAAATAGTGATTAGAACTTCCATTAATTGTTTTATACAAACATAACTTCACTTTTTATAAACACATTTATTTAACCACGTATTTGTTTTAGGAATTTACTTCACTGTTGTACTATATAAATATTTGAATACAACTTGATGGTCATCGTCTAATTTAATTTAGGGCAAAGTCATTATACTACTACAGAAATTTTAAAATATATCTATAGTGTCAAGTTTAGACAGGTTTTGTTATAGAAGTGAAAAAAAAACAACATAAGCTAACCGTTTGCTGAATTGAATGGTAGAGAAACAAATTATGCATTTGCACATATTGGGCACATTGAACATTTAAACATTAATTGCTTAACTTTAGATTCCGTCATTTGAAAGAACATTTGTTTTACGTGTAAATATGATATTAAAATCTTATAATAAATAATTTAACAGAATTACAACAGAACAAATTATAATTGTGTTTTAAATAATTAATAATGTTATTATTTGATATGTTTGCTTTTTAAACCTTAAAACACTATAAATTAAATGTTGTGTGGAAATAGAATGAGTGTTCATCTCACTGTATTCTATAACTGTACTTGGGAAGGGAAAGAAAGGTGAATCATTAAAACTAAAAGGTAGAAATAAACTATTTTAATAAGTCAGTTTAAAATCTATCAAGTCTGTTTAATCTAGATCAAATTTAAAGGTATGAGAAGGTAAGTTTTAAATAAGCCAAATCATTTAGAAAAGATCACTATGAGAAAGTTGCAAAGATAAAATTGATAAAATTGTTACAATAATTTGTAAGCTTGTACTTCGAAGGTCGATGCTGTGGACAGTTTAATTACACGAATTCTAGAGGTTGAGTTGACTAGAGTAATATATGATCCCAGGTTTAATGATAAAAACAAAATTTTAGAAATACGTTAGTTTTGGATTTAGATAGCTCATTAGCTTACCTTGGGTTTGAGTTTCCTTTAAAAGCTATTTAATATGTTCCGTTCAGTTGACTCAATCTGAATAAAATTGACTCTTTATTTGATTTTAACAGGTTCAATAAATATGTTTCTTACTTGCAAAAAACCTTTTCTTAAATATCAACTCTCGTCCTGTCACAAATAAAGTTAGCGAGTACGATATGTTTTTACATTTCCATTATTTTAAACATTTAGTTTTGCATATCGTTTCAATTCTCAAAGTAATAATTAGATGTAATTATTTATAATTTAATTATTTTGAAATATTAATACTTAATAATTAATTTATTGAATTAATTATTCCCGAATACAGTATCTACTGGAAACGTTGAATGTAAATTATTGTTTTCGTTTCAGGTATGATGGAGGGAGCTTATTCAAGTGGCGAATATTACTATCTGAGGTAAAAACATACGTTCTGCTTGAATAATCAGTAATTAATGTTTGAGGTTTCAGCAAAAGAGGTTTTAGTTTAGTTAACTTCTAATTGATTTTATTGTATGTACGCTAAAAGCAGTTCAACTGTAGAGAGGAAGAGAAAGAGCTAGAGAAGAGGGAGGGGGGAAAGTGAGAGAATTTTAAATAATGAAGAGAAAGTGTAATATGTAGCAAAACTTATGAATAATGAACATGTAAGTGAATTCTATTGACGGGTGGGTTAAATATAAATACGGTTTTACTCCTTGTATCTTACCATAGAGATGTAGGATTTTTTGTACAAGGTATAAATCCAGCTAAATGACTATAAGGCTCATGGGGTTGGCTTTGGCCATAGTAAGCAGCGTTATGACACTGGTGTGCACTTTCTAGGCTCATCCGGTTAAGGTGGATTTGAAGATAATCATGTTTTAATTCAGTAAACAGCAGGTTCAAAGAGACAGTACTGAAATGTTGTAATATCCTTCATGACGCAGAATCATTCTGATGGTCTTCACGGCAGGTGCATTCTGGAGTATGCTGAAACTTACCAAATCTCGGTATGTGATGGGCATTCACACTATAAAAGGTTGCCAGCTTGTTCGTTTACTTTTGTTGGAACATAACTTTTATGTTTTGAACCGTGCACCATAACAAAGTTGCAGTTTTATTCTACATCACGCTGTAAGGCTGCAGTCAGTTGGCTTTTTGTAATAAATGGTTTTAGCGGCTGCTTGAAGTCTACAGTAAATACAACGAGATGAGGTGGAGGTAGACTTCGTGAGATAGGATCCTGTTTTTTAATTTACTGTAGGTATTGACGGTTTTGTCGAGAG
Organism: Prosapia bicincta; assembly: GCA_036971475.1. Taxonomy (NCBI): domain Eukaryota; kingdom Metazoa; phylum Arthropoda; class Insecta; order Hemiptera; family Cercopidae; genus Prosapia; species Prosapia bicincta. The sequence continues at coordinate 73,999,419 of JBAIZL010000006.1, read as the reverse complement.
GGTAGCAAGTGAGAAAACAGTTTTATGATCACTGATGACCATCTATCAGTGGTTTGTCTATTCGAGTATTTCTCTAAGAGATAATTTCAAGCTATCCTCCAAGTTCAAAGGCTTTACTCGATGGCCACTTTATAAAGTCATTTGGAAAAGTAATGAGATACGCCAGGAACTTCTTTTTCAACCACGGTTTAGAAAAGAATGTTCGTACGAGTAAATACAGCTCGTAACAGTTACGCTCTTGTTTAAATGATTGAATGTTATCTCAGAAACGAATCTGAGATAGTCTTTACCAGGGAGGGCTTAACTATGAAAACTGATTCCTGGTATAGAGCCATACGTAGTTTTGTAGTTTTTGTAGGAGTTGAAAGGTAAAGTTATATAGGAAATGTGGTTCGGCTACTTATGACCTGAAAGCCACGTAGACAGAGCAGTGTTTCGTTCCATATTGGTAAATATACTGTTCACGAATGGCACATTGTTAATTATTTACTTGTCTGTTTTGGGATGTGGAGTGTTAAATTATACATGGTGGTGGCAAAAAGATATTTGCTGAGAGCATCTGCTAAGCACATGTTTTGCGATCTGGATTGCCGAATTTTGCATAGTGTTAGTAAAAGGTATTTGCAGGGAACGGTGGCTCATGCATAGGTTTTGTAATGTTGAATGTTAAATTATGCATGGCGATAGCAATAGGTGATTGCTGGGAACTTCTGCTAATGTAAAGGGTTTAGGTGTGGATTGTTGAATTTTGCATAGTACTAGTAACATTATTTGCTGGGAGAGTTGACTCATGCATAGGTTTTAGGAAGTGGAGTGTTGAATTATGAACGAGGAGGCAAAAGGTATTTGCAGGGAGCTTCTGCTCATGGATAAGATTTTAGATGCGGATTGTTGAATTTTGCATAGAGATAGTAAAAGGTATTTACTGGGAGATTTGACTCTGCATAGGTTTTAGGATTTGGGAGTGTTGAATTATGAACGAGGAGGCAAAAGGTATTTGCTGGGAGAGTTGACTCATGCATAGGTTTTAGGAAGTGGAGTGTTGAATTATGAACGAGGAGGCAAAAGGTATTTGCTGGGAGAGTTGACTCATGCATAGGTTTTAGGAGTGTTGAATTTTCCATAGTGATACTAAAATTATTTGCTGAGAAGGTTGGCTCATGCATCGGTTATTTAAAGTAGACAACTGTTTCTGCCACGTAGCTCACCTTTTGGTTTTATAAGACCTCTTCGCCTGTTGGTTATATTGAGCAGACAAGTGTACACTTTAAAGTATAAAAACAGTATATTTCGATAAAAATTAAATAGAATCGCTTTGATGTTTTCAATAAATTATATTTTAAAAAAACGTATTATTGTTTGTATCTGTAAGTATTGTACTAGAAGGGCTACAAAGGGTTGATTTGGTTCTTTTGCAGAAGATGACCAAAATTATTTCTGTTTAATAATGATATTTTACTAAAATATACATTCTAATCAAAAAATAATAATTTTAAGTGGAAAACGTAAATAGTGGTAAAGATTAAATGAAAAATGGTATAAAACCCATAAACGTACCATGCCGCAAAAATAATTCGAGTACAATAATTCATTACATTAATGTATAAGTGACAAAATAGCCTATCCTTGTTGGATAGATGTGGATAAAAAACATCGAACTTGGCAGAGTTGCAGTCAGGTTATATATCTTCAGGTTACATAATCTTAGGTTCAGTTACTTGGTCGTTTTTGCAAAACACACAGATTTTGACAAAGTCAAATTCGCTTTGGCTGTTAGGCCTTCATATTATACTGGGAAGTCATCAAATTAATGGTTTCTCTTGAGACATTTCTATATCACTTTGTTTCATGCAATTTTGTACAATGAAAATGAACTAATAACGAGCTAAGGGCGCAAGGTGCTCATAATTACGGGCAGGTACCCTTTATCCAAGCGAGAAATAAAGCCATATATTTATAAATATTAGGCTTCAAATTTGGTGTTATATACTGTGGGTGGTGAGCCTTGCGTTATTACACTTTAGCAGGCCTAGATTACATCAGAGAAACATACTGAGGTTTGAAAAATTACATAGCTATGTATAACAAGAATCTATAAACATGCAAGGAATGTATTTGAAAATAGTATGTGATCGAAAATCCCAATTGTTTGTAGTATTCATTGTAACCTAAAATGTAATATTTTGAAAAGGTTTTTTCTTACATATTGAGAGCAGCCAGTACCACAGCAGAAATATCTCCTTGGATGAGGTTGTAACTACATTCTGCGGGGGCTGAAGCAATTTATACCCCAAAGACAAAATATATCAAATAATTTGTTTTGGCTCAAAGATCATTAACTTCTATTACTAAAAAAGGGCGGCGTTCGTTAGGAAGTCAGGTTGATGCGTAGCCAGAAATACCAGCGTAATAAAGGAAACTATAAAATTTTCTTTTCAGAAATTACAATTAAAGAAACTCAGTACAAGAAGTATTGACGAAACTTCATTGAAAATTAGTTAAATCGTCTGCCAAAGGGGTTTTCTCACGTATAGTCAAGGCCTTTACAAGTTTCTTTAGACGGTCTTTTTAAGTTTATTTGCAAATTTGAGACCATTCCCAAACGATTTTATTCCTATTTTGTCATTTTATTTGAAGTTATAATATTTGAATTACCTTTATCTTATAACGGAGGAAAATACTATATAATTTGTGTAAAAACTTGATGTAATTATGAACTTTGAAAAAAAACTAGTCAATTTAATGTATATTTTAACCTGTTAAAGATTAAATTGAATATAAAACTTTATAATACTTCTGAGAATAAAGAAACATAACCCCCGAAACCCCCTCACTGTACCCCTGATTACAAATATTTTGCTTTCCAAGCTTCATTTATATATTTTAAATGACTCTTTTTGAATACCATCCACCATTTAGAGTTCAAAGGTGTGTACTTCATTGGACAAATAGACTCATACGCTAATTTACTCGACTGACATGCAGGGAGGAGCAGTGTTTGAACATTTATCTATTGGCTGCTAATTGGTTCTACTCTAATTATTTATCTTGTTGCTTTCAGAAACGTAGAATATCGAACCAATTTTAAAAATTCTATCTAAATAAAATATCAATATTGAAAAAATATCAATATATATTGAGTAATATAAACTTTATAATTGATATTCGAAACAAAATACAAATTGTTGTAGAGAGTTTCTAGATAGGAAAAATTTAAAAAAAATATTGCAACTACTAAATCACTGCTTTGGTTTGTGATTGCAAATGTAATGTCACTATCATAGTGATCTGGAAGACTGAACTCAAATATTTTATTTCTTTCAATAAAAATGTCAAATAGCTATATCTGATTCTAAAAAAAATTAATTACATCCTTTAATCCTAGTAATGAAATCATTTAGTCCTTGTTAATATCGAACGAACATTTAGGTAGAATATAGTATAGATGGCAGCACGTACAAAGACAAAGGAAGTGCTACGCTCTTGTGGCGAATATAAGGACTAATGTTCAACTGTACGGTGCTGCTGTGTCCGCTTTTCAAACTGTTTTGTGTTATGTCCTATTTTCAGAACTATTTTTAAAATTTATTATTGAATGTTTAGGTTAAATAACCATTAAAATAACTGAAGTAAAATATGTATGAAACAAAATTTAAAAAAATTAAGATCGTTTAGAAACTTATTAACTTTTTAGCAGAATATCTTAGTAAAAGGACAAATTAGTTTAAGTCTAATTGATGTTCTAGTTCTTTAATTATAATGAAAGGTTGTTTTTAAGAAAGTATTTTTTTTTGTTGCATTAGGCATTTTTAATTTTTAAATTTTCACATAAGTTGTCTCATGTATTGAACTATAGGTTTTTAAAATGCATACATTATACATTCATTAGCCTATAGATTTTACGTTATGTTTTCACGTATAATACTGTTGAATTTAAGTTATACAGTAGTAGAGAAATCTATAAAATAACCATTAAAAATAATTTTTCAATGATGATAAAAAGTAATGGATTTGAGTTATCAATGAGTGATAGTAATTAGGTAGGAAATTGTTATTGGTTGAATTGTGAATTTTAGTTTAGTAGTATTAGGTTGAGTTTATTATATTAATAAACTATAAAGCTGTAGTCATGAATGTCCATTTAAGAAAGTTGGAGTTAATATAAATAATAAGCAATTATATGTAAATATCTAATACATTAATAACAATTAAGTTATGTTATTTATCTTTAAAAAAGTGTAACTAAGTTCCGGTGTAAACGTTTTATTTTGTTTATCATTAAAGGAGGTGTATAATACATCAACTAAATACGTAAAAAAACCGTGAAAATAAAGGTTAAAACCATTAAAGAGTTGTTAAATACATATTGACTAATATTTGAATATTTATCAAATATATTGTTAATTTATATAACTATATTAGAGAACATTAAAAATAATTGAAAATACGGAAAATATAAGACTTAGTCTTAATTAAATCAAAAATGTGTTTTTTTTAAAATTATATTATTAGTATTTATTATATTATGTATAGGATACAGTCAGTCACACAATTTCTGTCATCAGAAATGTTCTTCAAGTGTTTCTAAATTCTAGCAATGAATAATACTGACCAAATATATCACAGCAACTGGTATTTGCAATAGGCACAGAAAAAAATCTTTGGAATCTGAAATGCTAATCATAGCTTAATTTAACCTAACGTATCATAACCTTACCTAACCTAACCTAACCTAACCATAACCTAACCTAACATAACCTAACCAAACCTAACCTAACCATAACCTAACCTAACATAACCCAACGCAACCCAACCCAACCCTACTCAACCCAGCCCAACCCAACCTAACCTAACCTAACCTAACCTAACATAACCTAACCTAACCTAACCTAACCTAACCATAACCTAACCTAACCTAACCTAACCTAACATAACCTAAACAGCCCAACCCAACCCAACCTAACCTAGCTTATCATAGCTTAATTTAATCTAACGTATCCTAACCTATCCTAACCTAACCTAACCTAACATAACCTAACCTAACCTAACCATAACCTAACCTAACATAACCCAACGCAACCGCACCCAACCCTACTCACTTTCACTTAGTATACTATTATAAATACTTTTATAACTTGACTTTTAATTTTATAATTACATACGGCAGAATTTGAATATTAGGTAACAAATTAGAATCTCATTGCAATATCCATTTTCCTCTCTATGCAGCAAATGATATTTAACTCTTATTTTTGTTTGTTACTACTTATTCGTTTTCTCTTCTTCTTTTTCTAATTTATGGAGTGGTCTATAAATTCTCAAATTATCCATCTCTTATATTGGTTCGTTATTGTAAAGAACGTTTCTCTTATAATTGCATATAAATCTTTAAGTAATAGATTTTTAGCTAAGGGAAAGTTGGCCAAAGTTCCGGGTTTCAAACATGAAGTCATTCAGTTCGAATCCGACAGAAACATTAACTTTTTTTAAATTCAAATAATTGATACATATTTAAAAAAAAAACTGTATAAACATCAATTGCCATCCACTAAAGGTTAAACAGAATGTATTTGAACTTTTTTGGATAAATAGAAACGGAATTTATTAACGATTGAAAATTTGTACATTATGTATATATATAATGTGTGTGTGTGTGTGTGTGTGTGTGTGTGTGTGTGTGTGTGTGTGTGTGTGTGTGTGTGTGTGTGTGTGTGTGTGTGTGTGTGTGTGTGTGTGTGTGTGTGTGTGTGTGTGTGTGTGTGTGTAGATAAAGAGAGAGAGAGAGAGAGAGACTAGATGTAGCCATAGGAATTTATTAACGATTGAAAATTTGTACAATATGTGTATATATATATATATATATATATATATATATATATATATATATATATATATATATATATATGTGTGTGTGTGTGTGTGTGTGTGTGTGTGTAGAGAGAGAAAGAGAGAGAGTCTAGATGTAGCCATAGAACTATAAGACACTTGAAAAGTTTTGATAATGCTAATACTACCAATCAGCGAAAAGCTTCAAAGTATAAAGAAAAATAAAATGCAATATTCTTGTTTGTGTGTGTGTTATTTGACAACGTATATATATATATATATATATATATATATATATATATATATATATATATGAGTGTGAGAGTTTTTATAATTTAAAAATAATTAAAACTATCTTTAAAAGTAATAAATAAAACATTTTAACATTTAGGCCTATACTAGTTGAAACAACAAATACGTAATATATATTTAGAAACAATTATCACACATAAAAACCCTAAATGCAGCAACTGTTACAAAACACATATCGATCTACTATTTCTCTCTCCCTCACGCACGTGTACGCACTCTACACATAGTCGCAGGGTACTATTTCTGAGAAGAACAACTCTGTATTAAGTGGTAAATCCGATGATATTACTTGGAGCGTCGTCTTGTTATTTCAAGTGGCATTAATAACCCGGAGTAATGTTACTCTAGCCAAACATAATAAGCTTATTTGGGGTACAATACGAGATAAGGGTCCTATTGCCTTCTGGTTTGCAATTAGAAATGGTAATGGAAAATATCAACTGCAGGGATGAGGGTTTAATTCGACCCTGACGTTACTACCCTGTCAAATAATTAGTGTTTCCAATTTACAGACGTACAACACTTCGTAAACAAGGTTTATAGAATATTTATAAAAGCCACGTTTTAGCGTACAGAATGGAGATGTTTAGGTTGATTTCTTTGTACATGCAAAGTATCACGTTTTTTCACTCATTAAGATCATTTGATTACATTTTCGAGCTTTAGGTAAATGAGCTAAATAATAAAAAGTAATTATTCTGAAAACAACAATTGCTTGGATTGACAATAATTAACTAGTAATAACATTTGAAAAAAGTATTATTATTATTATTATTATTACTACGGAAAACTATTTATATCTGTTTATTAATTGTGGTTTTAAAAGGTCTGGTTAATATGACTATTAACACCTACATAGGATAGGAAAGGTTTGGCAGTAAGTATAAATAGTACTATGTCAGGGGCGTTAGAGGATATAAGATCATTGCTTCATGTACTATGGGTCACGTACTTGAAAAAGACTTACTCTCTCTTGGGGGGAGGCATAAAAACCAGACAGGCTCAACTCTTTGGGAGAGTATCAACCAATTACACTCCCTTGTAAGAAGAATGAACAGGAAGTGTCTTTACGCCTTGTTATTTCTTGTAAGCATTGAACCTGTTTTCCTAAATAAGTACTATCCAATACATATACTTTAAGCTTATTGTTCATTTACCATTCTTTAAATTAAAATGGATTTAAATTTAAAACGTGTTTAATTTTTTAATATTTGTGAATTTTTGTCTAATTTTAAGCATTATAATAACAAAAATATTGTGGTTGTTTTTTTTTAAAATTTAACCTCGTTAGTATATAGTACACCTCAACTCCTCTGAGAACGTAATAACCCTTTTATGGAGGTGTGGCTAATTAGTATTCGTTAGTAGTACCATAAATAATAATTATTGTCGGTAATTATAAATAATAGTAATATAATATATAATATTATACTTTATGTGTGTTGATTTTCAATAATTACTTTTCTAATTTTGAAAATTGTTTTAATAGATACCATTTTGTAATTAAATAAACTCTTAGATTTTCTAAAGTAAACTTCGAGAAAATAAAACATTTACAATAATTAATTGAAAATTATAAATAGTTTTATTAAGGAAATGTTTTTTTTTTAAATCACAGAAAAATTTAATATGTTATCAATGTTTCAAGGTGTCATGTTTTGAAAGTGATGCTTGCATGCGTGAGTGTCGGTACCCGTGTTTGTGTGCGTGTGTGTGTGTGTGTTTGTGTGTGATCTTTTGAATCCACACTTAGGGTCTATCAGTAAACCAGCCAGCACAAGCAGTAAATTTGACACAGCAGATCTGAGTCAAGGTAGAACCTGTGCTACTGTTTGCCAAAGTCTACCAGAGAACTAGACTTGGTAAAAATACCTATCTTGCTGATATATAACCCTTTGGGTCATATTGTTCAGGGGAGTGAATTCGTGTAAGGTGTCACAACCTGGTGACAATAGTTTAGAATTATTTACGAAAGTTATATAATGCAAAATTTAAACTCTATGTTGCAAGTTAGTTAAGACACTATTTTCAATTTGTTTTGAAATTTAAAAGCAGCATAGGAATTCACATTATTTTAATTTAATACTTCGATAGTTGAGCTTAAATATCTCATTTTTAATCCCGTCCCTGTGTGTGTGTGTGTTTTCTAAATGGATCTTAGTTTCCCCAGTCGGTTGCCTTCTATTTTATCTACTATAATTTATCGCATATTATATCATATTATAAACTTTACGAGTACATACTTTGTTCAATTAACTACGTTTTTGAAGGTCTAGGAGTTTCTTCTTTCGATTTACCCATTTCAGGAAAGTATTGAAAAAAATGCATTCCGGCGCCTAATCTGAATAATATTCACCGTTTTTATATAAAAATATATATGTTACTAAAAATAAAATAATTTTATATTCACTATTAAAAAACAGACGGGATTTTTTGAAAGTTTTTACTAATAAATTATATAACTCTGTTTATAGGCTGGCAAAATTTTAATAAAGGGCTATTTGTAGACAGCTCGAAGGAAACTGAGATCATCCAGTGTAACTGAATTTGAAGGCTAATAAGACTTTTGCAAGTAAACAATGACCTAATAACAAACATAGAAATTAACCTGAGACTAGTTGGCTGCGTTCCAAAACTTGGACTCTCTCTTCTTTCCAACTTAATAGACATTTCTGACTATTGGTTAAAATAAATATGGTCTGCTATATTTAAACATTTCATAAGTAACCTGTACAAATACTAGTTCCATTTGTTTGCTTGTTTTCACGACATCCCTTTTGTAGTCTGTTTAATTTACGTCGTAGAAATAAAGCAGTTGTGGCTAACAATCGGCCGGCCATTTTGTTGTATTTAGTAGTTGTTTAATGCAGTGAAAGGTGAGTCACCCTTTGTTGTTTGGGCGAGTTTTGTTTCAATTAAGTGATTGAATTGTGGATTTGTGTTAAATCAATGTTTGCTTGTTTTTAAAAATGTGATTGTTATGGTTTATGTTTTATTTCTAGTTTGTGTAACTAAAATATTATTAAAACTTACAATGCAACTACCGACAACGGTATGGAATTTCAAGGTTAGAAAATTTGTTTGTTCATTAACGTATCTTAATATAAATATGTCTAATATATAGCTTGTTGTTAAAAGTCATATATGTATACTAACATAAAGTATATTATATATATATAAAATAAGCAAAAATATCTGAAATATAGGTTTAGTAAACAGAATTATGTATAGATGGGTCTTAAAATAGGTTTCATAATTTCACACATAAATTAACTAAAATTAGAAAATAATAGAGCAACCGCTGTAAATTTACTTGTACATAATTAGATTTAACAAAATTCGATTTAAACTAATTTAATAGATCCATTGTAGAAAATGCAATTGTATTTTATAAACACAAATGACGTTGAAACTTCTTACAGTTGTAGGTTATAACTGTTGGCATGTAATATAATTCCGTACTCTAACGGTTGCTAAGTTCTGCCTACATTTGTTTAAAGGTAAACGGATAAGTTTACAACTTTGTCTGAAGTCGTGACAAAAGATTATCCTTCATATAAAAATATAGAAACTGCAATGTTAACATTGAAAGAAGTATTTGAAGAAGCTCTAATAAATTAAAGAAATACTGTTTGTAGCCTAGTTAGGTATCGTGGTGTTTTTTTCGGTAATAGCCTACTTGTCAAAACTCTAGTCATTTCTGTTATTTTTCGTTTTCATATATATTACCTAAAAATATATCGTAAAGAATTAAAAGTGATTCTAAATGTCGGTATATCAGTAATAGCGGGTAAAAGTTACATTAATTATAGTGATACAAATTCATTGTTGAAACAAACTCCATTAGTACATAATTAAATACTAATAAAGCTAAAAAGTATCTCAGATAGGTTTTGTTATAAAAATGAAGACAAATTTAGTTCCTCAAGTAAACTAATCAATTGCCGAGATAAACAGTGATTTTTATGTTTTCATAGGTTTGCAATTAATTATTTTGTTTTTTTTAACTTTGTTTTATTGATAAACAAGGTTATTGTTTCTTTAAATTATAACTTAATAGTATTATTATTATTATTATTATTTTATATATATGTTATATTGTAAGTATTTAACGAAATTTAGAGCTTATACAGTTTCAAATGATTTGATAAATGAAATTATGTTTGAATTTGTTCAAAATTGAACCAATAATTTCTATTATTTGTAATATTTAAAATAACTATTTTATTAGATTGTATTTTTATGTAACATGTTTGAGAATTAATGAGATCTGTGATGACTTATATTTTGTCAAGTAAGCCCAAGTGCTGCCATTTCTCAATAGGAAATGTAGTAGCCCTATATTTTGCTTTTCCTAATGTTTATACCTACATATTTTACTAGAAAGTACATTCTAAACACGAAAATATGTTTATAAATATGTCGTATTGGAGAATCAGTGAATTAAATGATAGCATTCGTCATGCAGAAATTTTCCGAATTACAATGACACACAAAACTTTGTAGGCTAAACTTTTCTTCTTAGTTTTGTTTGATTAATTTGATTTTAAAGCAATATTTTTGGTTTCTGACAACTGTAAAAAATGTTTTATTGGAATTTAGTATTGTATTATTTTTTTCAAGAGTATTGATTCGGTTAGTAGTCTATAATCTTGCTTCTCTGGTTTTGTATGTCTACTAACGTCGGATAATAAGGAAGTAAGCTATGAAAATTTTCATTAAAATTATATGTTTTTAAGTTTTGTTAAAAGATATTCTTTTTCTTAGGATGTACAACAGATAGAAAAAGTATCCGGTTAGGTGAGAAAACATAGAAAAAATAACTTTTCACACAAGATGCCTTGACGAATCGCATCTCAGCCTTAGGAAACCTTTTTAAATCGAACTAGATCCAATTTAGCTATTTTTTAAAATAGTTCCATCTATAGCAAAATAGATTTTTTTAGTAAAAATATTCAGGTTTTAAAAGTTTCGTATATGATTTTTAATTAAAGTGTTTGTATTTTACAACTTTTAACCACTATATCGCTTTTAAATACCATATAATAACTCGTTTCTTTGTTTACTACGTATTATTAGTAATGATTGAAAATTTAAATTTTGTCTTACATATCTTACTCAAAATTAATCTCTAAGCAAAATATTTTCAAGCACCGAAAAACTAATAGTGATTCCAAGTTGAACCAGTGAAATATAAGCTTACTATAGAAAAACACACAATAGTAGGCCTATAAATTGTATGTTTTCAATTATAAAAAAGAGCTAAATTCCAACCCTTCCATCAGAAATCTGAGAGCCTTTCCCGGAGTTTTATTGAAATATGAATGTCGATAATTTATGTTTCCAGCGGAAGATTTACTACTAATAATCATTACATATAATTTAATGAACATTTAGGAATACCTAAAACATAGACAGCTGTATTCATAATGAGATATTAAATACATATTATATTATACCTAAACATATTTAAAATATGAACACAATTTTAAAATAAATCTTTAATTATTTCAATATTTGTTAATAGCCTAATGTTTTAAAATGATACAGGAATACTTTTGAGCATTATTAATAAGCCAAAATAGAATGTAATGACGTATCAGGTACGAAAATTAAAAAAATAATACGAGTAATGAGGTTAACATTAACTACAAACTAACAGTGTGAACACTTATGTGGGGTAAAGGGAGAGAATTTATAAACACAACCTTGGAAGGAATTCTCATACAAAGGGATAAGGAAGGGATAGTTGTATAGGTAGATGTGAGAGCTCTGGTAAAAAGACTTATCTGTGATCCATGATGGGTCGACTAGAAAGCGTTTCTTCTTCTTTTTAAAAACGTGGCTATTAAAAGGTTTTACAGTGGCTGAGATATAGAGTATTTTATAGTTGACCGACTTTTTCTCCTTTAGGTAAAAGAATTACAATGCATTTTAAGGTTGATTTTTTTCCAAATGAAACACGCTATACACCAATATAAAGCTGATAATTCAAACACTCATTTTTGTGTGTAGTATGTGTAAGTAGACATACAGTAAACATTGCAGTACCATAGTGACGCGTCTCAACAACTCGGACACGATGTTCCGTGATTCTTTTGTTGTATTTCTTTTAGTAGCCTGCATATTTTTCGTATAAAATACTATAATTTATGATTATATAATTCATTCTCTACATAACGTTTATCTTGTAATTTCTATTGTCTCTTGTTTAGAAAAAATATATGTTGAGTTTATATAATATTGGCAAAGTTATACAACTAGAAATTGAATATTCTAATTTCTTTGTTATATAATTGTGTTTGAAATAAAAGTGTATGCGTTTTATGATTCTATAAAGTAGTTACTTGTATTTCTATAACAAAAATAGAAAAAATATATAACATTCATAATTTTTTTGGTTTATTAGGTTTTCTAATAATTATGAAAAAACCTAATTTTATAAATTATTGCTATTGTTAACTTATATTTTATCGTTGAAAAAGCCTTCAATATTTCTATATAAGGAACTATATTTCTCCCCTCATAAAAATTACACTCACGTAAATTATTTCTGCAGATTTGATTTATTCTTAAATTTTAAATTTGTCTAAATTTAAAATTCCCATTTACGACACAATGCTTAATATTCGTTACTCATATTAATAAACATATTTATGAATATAGAAGTATACTTATATAATTTACTTAAGAGTATTTACTTAAGAAACAAAGCATCTTTACACATAAAAAGAATATGTCATGGCCATTAATATTATTGGAAGAACTGAAAAAATATCTTACTATTACGAAGTTTAGAGCTTTGCTAGATATAGGGTGAAAGAGAACACTCACAATAAGTTAGATCTTGTTATTTTGTAAGTTGTGCATAAATCAATGTAGGCTACGAAAGAAAATATATTATGCTTAATTACTTAATAAGTGTAGTATTTTTATTTGGAGTGTAAGCTACAAAGTAATTCTGTAAATGTTTACCAGTTATTGGGATTATCATTGTGGAATAAACCATTTCACGCCTTAAAGTTTGATGAGTAGAAAAAACTGTTTAAAAATCACACAATATAGTAAAGGTGCAGTATGTAATGAGGCCCTTAGAGCGTTCAACTGTGGAGAGATGCAGAACACAAAGCAATACAAATATTTCTATTCGCTTACTTGGAAGCGACGCTTGCAAAGCCTCTCTATTTACTTGGGGTATTCCTACTGTGGGAACCGTGCGTCTGCGATCGAGCATTAGCATAAATCGGATGCGATGGTATAAAAGGTCGAATCTCGAGGGTTGAAGAGCCCGGGGGATTAAATTTGATCCAATTTGAAAAGCTTTTAGTACGGCGGCGCTTGTAATTGCTTTGTGCGGCCCTGGTCTCATTTAAAACCACTTTGCTCTTCAGGGTCATTCTGTCGCACCCACAACCCCCTTTAAAACCGCCCTTATTTTCGTTAAACTTTAAGCGATGGCGTTTTTAGTGTTTTTATGGAAATGTTGCATAGGCTTTTAGTATTAAAGTGTAAATAAGTTAACGAGCCCCGTAGATGTTTTATACAGACTTGGGGCTGCATCTGACAGTTCCTTCAATAACACCCGGGAGATGTTTTGTATGTTGAAAAATAAGGGGGCTAACCAAAGCGTTATTGCCTCTTAGGGTTTGAGGTATTTCCCGAAAGTTGCAGTTTTTTCGGAAAGATTTTAACTTGTGAAGAACACAGGACTCGATTCTCGTTTTTCATCATTTAAACAATAGTTTATGACTATCCGAACTTTATATTTAGTAAATTTGTTACAACTTACTGAGACAGAACTTTTTCGATCGCTAAGTGCCGATCTTCATCAGTGTCTTCTGCTTGGATATGTTGGGTCAAGCGGTGACGGTTTTAAAGGTAGGTTTTCGATAGTATCAAATAGTATGTGTGATTTGTATTGTGTTTGTTTGTTTAATATGTTTGTATTTTGTGTTTTTGTATGTGTACGTAAATTTCATATTGTTCTAGTGTGTTGAGATGGGCCCTATATTGTAGATGTGTAGGATTTCTAAATTATGATAAATGTCTGTGTATTTGTGTCTTGTTTCTTTTAAGTGATTGTAAAATGTTGAGTTGGTGTTATGTTTGTGTTCTTCGACTCTTTGTTTAAAGCTGCGACCTGTTTGTCCAATATAGAATTGGTTACATTCGCCGCAGTTTAGTTTGTATACGGTTGATCTCGTTCTCCTTTGTATCCAATGTAAATACACCCGATCACAATCATTCTACATGTTTCAGTTTGAAATATATTTAAATACTTGTTTGCTTAGGTGAATGTCATTGTTTCTTGTGAGTTATGTTATCCTTTCCAAAATGTTTCCTCGTGTTGGTTTTTATAGATCTGCGTGAAGTCATAGCTATCTGTGACTTAAATCATTCGGCAGGTTTTGCTCTTTTAATAGCATTTAGTTTTGTGACCAGCATATAGAGCCTATTTTGCAGCGTATACTGTACAGCTTATAGAGGCTTCGTGTTAAAATTATCGCCTGTTGTTAGTGTTTGGGGTAACAGATAGACACCGTTTGGGAGCAAGACCTCTTCGTGACAGCTTTATGTCGGTACGTTATGGAAAAATAAACACAAAATATATTTTCCACTAAGACCTTTAATTGTAGCCAATTTTATATCGCCTCCTTAAAGGCTTTAAAGGTATCACAGTAAACTAATTTTCCTATTACAGTATCTTCCAAAACAGCCTCATAATCGTAGATTAACCAAAATCAAAGACCAAGTAATATTTCCATAAGGTGCAATAATTGTAGACAAGTTTTTACCACCTCGTTATAAACTTGTCCTCCTGTAGGTATGCCACTAACTCCCACCTCCATCTACCAAAACCATGAGAGCTTCTTAGTTGTAACTTTATTCTAACTAATATTAATGACACGCTTGATGCAGATCTTTCGAAAACACTCACAAAAACATCTGTTCAACTTTTAATCCGTTATTCACAACTGATGAGCTACAACACTAGTCGTGGTAGAAACAGATGTTCACTACCGAAACATATAATTCACTCCACCGTGGACTGAGGCCTATTGTAATTATAGTATCACAGAAATATTGCGTTGCGAATGACTAGATTTGAATATTTGTTTATTTAAATTTAAAGCAGTTACGTGCACGCAGACGGAAAGTGTAATGATGAGTTTATTGATTGAATAAGAGGCCGGGAGGGCTTGTTTCACGGAGTATTAGGTCTAATGCTATTCCAACACACGTTACACAGCATGTCATGTATTTATCAGTCGGCTTCGACACGCAACAATGGGTTATACTTTTAATGGAAACCACAGATCGATAGTTTATTGACTATTTATAGTTTGTTATTCAATCAAAACCACTGATAATATATGCACTCTCAAATCGTATTAATATGACAGACCCTTCTCCACACATACACGCACACAAACACGCGCGCGCGCGCACGCATGTAAACAACTGTTTTAGCTTTCTTTCTGCAACAGTTTACTATTTTGACTTAGCTACGTGCTTTAGTGTTATCCGTTTTTCTATAGACAACACTGATAGTTGTAATTCGTAGAGGCTATTGCAGTGCTATCAGATCACTTTAAAATTAATCAATATAATAATTTGGTATAAGAATCTTTTGAAGCTTTTTTCAAATGCAATTATTATTATTTATCTATTCATAGTCCTTAAATGATTTTTTCAAACAAAATATACCTGTTTCCTATTAACATCTGTGTTTGTCCGAGCCTCCTTTTTAGTCATTTCGTAGGGCGTTTTGTACATAGTCATACTATAAACGGCAGAACGAAGGCTGTGCCTTTAAATGATAACGGTTGTAAAACCCTTTCGCTCATTATGTCTCCGACCCAAAGTATAATTTCTTTCAACAACTGAATTTCTTGACCTACCGAAAATGTTTATCGTTAAAAAAATGTATAAAAAAATTATATTGAATACAAACATAAAAGCCTGAAAAGGATTTAATGCCGAGATTTAGTGGTGAGAAAAGAATTGTTTTTAAGAAAGAAGAATTTCGTGCTCGTAAAAGGATTTTACCCAATACTTATAATTTTCCCAAACGATCATTACCAAAACTTACCCGGAAAATTATGGGCCAGAGATCTCGCTTTGCCCCCAATAGAGAGTAGGTGTAAGACTTCTCTACTTACTGCTGAAGGATTCTGCTAGTGTGAAAAGTGGTGAGAACCCGTCCCAAAGCTTTCGCCCATGGATCTTCCCAACACCTTTGCCTCCAAAAATTAATTAGGTAGCCGAACAGCTTTCCTAAACAGCAGGATCACGCTACTTTTACATTTCTTTGTGAAGAATAGAGTGGGTTTCAAAATAATAAAAAACTCAACATTTTAGAAAATTAGAAAATATAAAGTTTTGTGAAAATGTAAAACTATTACATTTATCGAAAGTGGAAATTTCGTAACGTAATCGTGTTTCACATATCGGGAAAATACTATATATATATATATATATATATATATATATATATATATATATATATATATATATATATATATAAAATATATATATATTAAATGTATAACATAGTATAATATTATAGTATATATTTAATATATATATATTAAATATATAATATAGTATTATTATATAGTAGGCCTATATATATATATATATAATATATATATATAAATAAATAAATATATATATATATATATATATATATATATATATATATATATATATATATATATATATAGGCCTATGAGTTAGGAACGGTATTTCTCATTATTCTGCAAATATAACAGTGTATTATAGTGTAAATAATAATAACAAGTTATATCTCTTTAACTATACATTCACAAACAATTAAGGTTACATTTTCCTCAAAATATAACAGTTTGTTTATTGACATGTTAATTATTATGGGAAATTTATATGAATGCTACAGTGTTTATTATTATTTACGTTTATTATTATCGTAATTACACAGTAATATTTTTGCAAAAATAATAGGGTAACAATTTTGTTTACGTTTGTACAGCTAACTTGATTAATTAGAACAGCTGATTCCAAACGCACAATATGTGAATCAGACTGCCAGCGCATCTGTCGGCCATTCGCATAACTACAATACGATTCCGGAAAAATTACCTGCTGATTTCCAGGTCTAGACTTTTGCTATATAATGATTAACGATAGCAATTATTTTCGAAGCATTGTAATGAGAAATCATTTTTACCATAAATCTCATGTGACACCTATATATAAATAAAGATGATAAACTTTATTCAGTGTCAAAATAAATTTTAAAATAGTGTCAAATGATATCATGTTCATATTGAGACATCCTAAGGTCAAACCCAACTCGAAAACCTCTACCGTCTGCAGATTTCCTCCGTTTTGTAATTCATTAATGACCGCATGAATATTCATTGCCAATCGTTTACTGAAGCTTTATTCTACGGGGAATATTGTAGTTATTGAGCGACCGATGCAAATCAGTCGATAAAATGCATCGCAACACCCCAGCTTTATCTCTGCATAACTCTAGTAGGCCTTCTATCACAGCTTCACAAAATATAAAGCTTTAGTCGTTCTACTGCAAGTGTTACTTAATTTTACGAATTGCATTTCAAAACCTTCTCTGTAAGAAATTGGTTTTATTTAGTATGGATAGAGAAACAATACACAAAAAATAGGTTGGTTTATACACACACTCAGAGTATTTTTTAAGTTTAAATATTTACTCCACCTATTCCAAGTGTACTTTTTTATTCATGACGAAAAATGTAACTCATAACTAGCGATACCGAACATATAGTTTCAGTAAATGTATGAAAACGCAGCCATTCACATACTTGCACATATATTCACGTTCTCATACAATCAGTAAATGTTATAAGACTTATCACATACTGAAAGTACTGATGTGAATTCAGTATGTGATAAGTTTGCCAAGCGGTTATGTTTTTCATTCAAATATGAATTTAATTATTAGTAAAAGTGACCAAATTTTACGTTTAAAACTAATTTTGAAACGTTAGGGTTCTAAAAATTATTTATTTTTTCCGTTAATAGATTCCGTTTTGTTTTATTCAATTTCATTGAATATTTAAAGACATTTTTCAAAACGATTACTCATTTTTTTGAAAGGCGGATATTTATAGGTATATAAAACACCGGTATAAAATAATTGCAAAATGGTTTTACGTGAATCTATTCGTAACATTATTTTATTCAGTAAAATAATATTAATATTAGTGAGACAGCATTAAAAAAATCGGAACAGTTACTAATAATGATAATAACAATAGTAAATTATGAATTAGTTCATTCATAAAATTCGTAAAGAAAATGGTAAAGTTGTCAGATTTCTACAAGTTTAACATAAGGTATGGAAATGTTTGACGTGAAGTGCACAGAACGATATTCGGAAGATTAATAGTTTTAAACAACTAATTTGTCGTTCCCACTTGACCTTCAACTTTTGGAGCGAGATGTTTTTTTTTTAATGAAATAGATTCAAAGGCTAGAGGAATATGCACATTTGCATAGAAGTTTCTTTTAAAAAACAGTAGTAATGTATGGTTAAGGTTTTCGTATATAATTTTATAAAATGAGTTCTGTAAGTAATAGTTTTATTTCTGAATTAATTAACCTATTACATATCTAAACGGAATATCCATGAAGATCAACATAGGAACATGGTGGATTGAACAGGGAAATATTATCAAATCTACATATATATTTCAAGTGATACAATAATTTGGTAGAAACTTCTACTTCAAAAAGGATTCGAATAAATAAAGTTTTTATGTAATTAACAGTTTTGCCCGGTGAAATGGTAAAATCTCTAATTTTTTGTTTTACTTTCAAAGTGTTTAAAATGAGTGATTAGGCCATCTGATGTTAATATTCTCATGTTATATTTCATATAAGAATTTTAAGATTTATGGTATCTTCAAACTTGAAGAGAGGATATCACATATCTACACCACAATTTAATTAATTACATAATTGTTCTAATTTGTTAACTTCCTGGTCTAAGAGATAAAAAATTTTAACACCAGTGTACTAGCAAATAATTTTCATTTGCTTAATTTTTCTTAATTTTGGAACTCATGAATAATTATATTCTTGATTTCTATTACTCCTAAAATGCAACTTTCTATGAAAGACACCTCTTAATAATTCCACGAGAATGCACATAACTTTTGCAGGTTAACTACAAATTATGTAAATATAACTACAATATTCAACATCTATTATAGGGTTGACACTTCACTCTAGATTAGTAAAATGATTAGATTGAGTAAATTAAAGTATTATCAATTATCTCATATATTCCTTCTAAACTCAAATATTATGAATTCTTTCATCAAATATCATTTTCATATGTCTTAATTTCTTTACTATAATCAATGTTTTTAATTGTTATGAAAGACTATAATAAATAATTTTAACAAATGCGAATTGAGGCATTTGCTAGAAACACTCCATCATATGATGGGTTAATATGCGCCACGCCCGTCACTTTACTCGTCATTTAGACTTTTATATTAAAGTTTACAGCCATATGGTGCCTTGACATACGCACGATATTCTTGGCCCAGTTTCCTCATATTTATTTACCAGTATTTTTTTACAATGAGTTATACCTAAACTTCATCCATAAGCAACAGCTACAAAAGAATATGAGGATTAGGCTTTTTGTTCTATAGATCTATTAGGATTAACACGTACGTAGGTAATAGAATAATTAAGGATTACTCAAGCTGTCTCTTGAAAATATTATCTTGAGTAACTACATGAAAGTATTTGATGGTCTTAAATCTATTAGGCTATCGGATGATGAAGTTTTATTTAGATGTATTAATCAGGTTTTAATGTATATATACATATACATATATATGTATAATCAGGTTTTAATGTATATATACATACACACACACACACACACACACACACACACATATATATATATATATATATATATATATATATATATATATATATATATTCTTGTATAATAATAAAAACAACTGCGGTTAATCGAATTTCAATCAAAATAAATAGATTATTTTTGTATTTGATTACCCTCAGTTGTTTTTGATATATAGATACATATATATATATATATATATATATATATATATATATATATATATATATATATATATATGTATATATATACATTCAATTAAAAATATTTCATAAACAGGAATAGTTTTAATACATATTCTATTCAAAGCTTTTAGCCGATAAAACAGTACCAGCATCTTTAGAAAAAAAATATGTAGGAACAAAATAATTTTACAAAAATTAAATCATATTAGCTTATCGGCGAAAAGCTTTGAATATTATATGTATTAAAACTATTCTTGTTTTTAAAATATTTTTATCTTATTCACTATATTACTAGAAAACGTATCATCATTTTTATTTTTTATATGTATATATATATATATATATATATATATATATATATATATATATATATATATATATATATATATACACACATATAATGACTTTCAATTACAAAATATGGAAGATAATGTTAACAGCTGTTTTCGGTTTTCCCTTGCAGATCACTTACAACGGAATTGCTTACATATTCTAAGTACGTTAGAACTCGCGCGCTTGTCTGTGTTATAGTGTTTTCTCAAAACGGATACTAATTAGGTATTGTGTTTTTTTAAATAGATATGAAAAAAGGAGAAAAAGTCCTGAAGGTGAAGGATTAAATATATTCGCTAAATTTATAAAACAATTCACGTTTCTGTCATTTTAAATCATAATTTAGCTAGTTCATAATCTAAAAGAATCAACTCAACTTGACGTTTAAACTTGTTGAATATTCATCTTCATTATATATCTTAATCACTGTTTTACTGTCTAATTAGAACTTTGTCTATGTTTTGCACTTTTATATTAAATTTACAAAGTCGAAAATCCTGTAGTGATGTTAATTTGTAAAACAACGTGAATCTAATATAATCGTTATGAATTACAACGCAGTTCCGTTGTTATAATTTGTATTGGATGCGATGGTCAGAGGAGATCGAATGCATTTGTTGGAAATGATGAATGTATCGGGCGATTTAAATGACCTACTTCACAGTTCTGCTGAATTGCAATACACCAAATACAGTAATCTGAAACTAATTGTACTTTATGATTTTATAAATTAAAATTTAAACTATTCAGTCTAACTATGCGATATGATTTAAAGTAATTACGTAAATGAGGAAATGAATCTGAATGCTATTCTCGGACTTAAACTCTTTCTATGTACTAACAATAATATGGGATGAGTGCGTTTGCACGCGTATGGACAACTGATGGAAATTATATTTTTTTGTATTCTCTAAATGAAACTCATCCACATAATATGCACATTTAATATAATATTTATTTGTTTAAAGGTTAAATACCTTTTTTTAATTTGTAGTGGATGACACTTGATGTTTATACAGGTTTTTTTCTATTATTAATTAATTAATTAAATATAATAATGAATTAATTTTTCTTTTATATAGGAAAACAAATTACAAAAAAGGGCAAGGTATGCAGTTTATTATTTAGTCCCATTTAACTAAAAATAAGTGATAACATGATTTCATATATCAGCTGATTTTAAGTTAGAAGTTATGTGTTAGAACAGCTGTTTATGGGTTATAGCAGAACAGTGCATAGGTTATGTTACTTTATTTATATTAATTGTAATTATTTAATAAAAATTACTTTAAACTTTTTTTGTTTATAGTATTTCTTTTCAATGCGTTTATTATTTTGGACTTTACCTTCAGGTTTTTTTCCGTATTCGCGATTATTTTTGTATTGTACATTTATTTTTAAAATAACATTGATGTCTAAATCGATAAAGTGTGAAACATTTGAAGTTGAAACATTCGTGGAGGTATGGCAGCGATAGGTTTAAACATCTAATCTTCCCTTTTTTTAACCTATCCAGAGATGTATTTTTCAACCCCGTCAGTCATCCAGAATCTAATCCATACGTCCAGGAAATTGCTTTGTATAGCAGGCAAAATAGAATTCTTCTCTTTTACAAACGAAAAACATGTTATGTATAGGGCATAGATATTATTGAAAGATGCAGTTGGTAAATATTAAAAAGTTTTTTTCAAAGCAAAAACCACACAACGGAATGTAATAAAACCGTCAACATGTGAAAATATTCGTTTCAATATCCGGTTCAACTGCAAAGAAAAACATTGTTTAAAATCGCTCAGTTTTTGTTCGCAAACAATATATTTTAATTTGTTTTATGTTACGAAATTACTATTCATTCAAGTCAAAAACATGCAAAACTATCCTCTGAGCAATAAACATCAAGCTGCCGAAGAATCATGGTTACTATTCATTGCATTTTTCCTTCGTACAGAAGGAAATTATGTTAATAAACTAAATTGAAAATTAATGTATGGTGCTAAAATAGTTGTTTATTTTAACAAAATGTCTAGCTTTTAATAAAATTAGGGTATTTATCAGTTTGAAACAAGCGGCAACAATTAATAAGTGTTCATTATTGGGCGTTCTATGACACTTGGCTCTAACATCCCTCTAATCATATTGCTCGATCATTGTTCAAGTAACTGACACGTCCTTGAAGAATATGATAAACATAGTTTGTCAGACGAATAAATTGAGTAATTATTGTTTGAAATTCCCATGACGAATTTTCCTAAAATCCAATATATTATTTCTTATCTTGCAATTACTCTTTTTCATTTCAGTTTAAAATCGTGTTAATAATCATGTAATGCAATATCTCAGGTAAATATACAATAATGCTGTTTCTAATAATTATTAGGAAAAACATTTTGTACACATATAATATTATTTAAAAAATCACGTAAAAGTCGATACTAAAGTTATATTTAATGAATTTATCTCTTTATATTTAGTGAAGTAATAAAGTTTTCACTTGAAAATTATTGAACATCTTGATTATGGTAAATTGACTAAATCGGAATGACAGTGTATTTATTTTGGCTTATCACATTCGAGTTATATAGAGCTATAGATCGATATAGGTAGACCATCGAAGAAGGCGCTTTCAGGTGGAAAATTCATTCATTAGTATCCGATGCTCATTCTAAGTAGGTTTATGAAGCAAAAAATAGAAAAATACATTTTCGTTTTATACTTATTTTTTTGTTATTTTATGTGAGGTAGAGTACAACATAAAATAAATGCTGTGATTGTTTATTTTGCTTATTAATTATCTTAAAATTCATAATCCGTATTAAACATATTTTTAAAATTTTCTTCCAAATTTTTTTTCAAAAGGTTTCTCTCCGAAATTGTTAATAAAAATTAAGATAGCGTATTATTATCTCCAAATCAAATGGATTGGGATGTAACTATAGTGGGACCAACGGGAAGGTTACCTCTTCCATTTGCAAGCCAAATCACTGTGATCAGGTAAATACTTCCATAGTTATGGTGGAACAAACAGAAAAAAAATGGATCGAATACAGAACTTCCTCCTTTATTGAAGTCAGATAAAAGCACAATACTATGAACAACAAGAACTACTTAGTAGTATATATATTTGTTGGTGGAATTTCTTATGCGGTTGTATATAAACGTTAATCGATAGAATGTTACGTCATCACTTAGGAATTCTAACAAAGCGTGTAACAATACATAAAGGCTAAAGACTTTTTTCATCTTAATTACAAACTGTTTGAGATTATGTTTATATTAGTTAGTAATTAAATTTAATCTCTATATAGATATATCATATTTGATTGAATTATGTGATGACGTATGTCTTAAAAAATTGCTTTATATACTTCACTGGTCGTCTAAAATTAGAAAATGTCCTGGTGAGTCTATAAATGTTAACATACTTAAAATCAAAGAACTATCTTCTTTTAAAAAACTGAATTATGTTTTACAGAATATTCTAATTTAAAAATTCTATTGGCTTAGTCATGAAATGCAATCCTCATCTCTCTGCTAGCGTTTCAGAATTTTGTAGGGAAATGAATTTACGAGATTGACTGTTGCGTGCCAAACAGTGATTATATATTTATATTCCATTATTATAGTCAATACAACGGTATAGTGATACAGCCTTTTTACTTTATAACTTTTACCATTTCCAAGCGAGGCAGTGCGTTTTTATCACGTGTTTCTTCTCAAATGTTCACACGTGTAAGAGATCACTAGCTACGACTGCTAAACATGGTTTCAATTTAAATTTTGCTAAAAATAAATCAATTGCATTACTGTTGGAGCGGTCGTTATGGGCACGCTAACTTCCAGGAACGTGTAATTTGCGCTTCGTTCACGCAAGCATTGCTAGGGCACTATTAAAACCAATACTACTCTTTCGCCAGCTGTTATCAGCACGATATTTTGTACTTAGCAGAAAAATATTTAATTTATGCAATTTTTCTTTTTCTGTAATTGTAGACAGATATGTAATCGCTAAAAGAGTGATTCTGTTCTCAGCGAACATATATTTACTAATAGTTTTCTGATGCAAATGATTGTATAAAGGTGTGGTTTCCAACTTGCAGGTGTCAATGAACACGGCCACAAAAGTGCATTACTACAGACCACCCGTTACATTATGACAGATATCTTATCAGTTGTAACCAAATTTAAAAGTTTTTAAATAAACAATTTTCAGAAACAAATTAATTCCTAATAATAATTAGGAATATTACAGAATAACTTTTGATAATTTTAAATTTTCCCGCTAGGATTTATATTTTTATTTAGAATATCATAATTAACTGCTATTCCCAGCATTGTCACACTTCTCGTTGACTCGTTTCGGAGGACCTCCATCAGCCAGAACTTTTTATGAACTCAGTTCTGACTGATGGAGGTCCACCGAAACGCGTCAACTAGAAGTGTGACAATGCTGGGAATTTCAGGTAATTATAATACTCTAAATAAAAATTACAAAATGATTCAATTATTCTCATTATATTCTACTACTACTTTTCATATTATAATTGAATAGTTCAGAAATATTAAGATATTTTTATAGCAATATTGCAAACATAAATTCTAATATTTAGAACTAAAGCTACACCGTGCAACTTAAAAATTATTAAATATTATAACTATAAATAGTCTTTTAATGAAATAAAGTATAAACAATTTACTTCGTTGAAAATGATACAGAAAGTGAACTGAAAATTTACCTCTTTTTTCAATGCAACTTTTGTGCAGGGAGGTTTTGACAAGTTAAGAGAAAGTAGGACTTAGGACTTCTTAGAAAGTGTTCACGTGTTATAATGTTATTGAAAGACAGTTATCTTTATACCAAAATTGTGATTGAGCTACGGTAAAATCTAATAATTATTATGTTGAAGATAAGTGAATAAGTATCTGATATTTCTCAGACCGAATGTTTACCTACCATTGTTTTCACGAAAATCCTAACTTCTATTTGATAACAACAATATATTTATAAATATTTACTTGTTAGTAAGTAATAACAGACTCTCCCGCGGACCAGGGATTCTAATGTGCCACCGGTTAGAAAACAATGGTTT
The DNA here is from genome assembly GCA_036971475.1 of Prosapia bicincta. Taxonomy (NCBI): domain Eukaryota; kingdom Metazoa; phylum Arthropoda; class Insecta; order Hemiptera; family Cercopidae; genus Prosapia; species Prosapia bicincta. The sequence continues at coordinate 73,973,764 of JBAIZL010000006.1, read as the reverse complement.
AAAGTAATTTGGCTGCTTTCCAACTAATATACTTCCAAAGAGATCTTATTAAAATACTGGCAAGATGGAGTGGGTTAAAATTATTACTCGATAGCAATAACTGTATTAATAATTTGTTTTGTGTGGGGTTTTGCGTTGTTGCATTAATAACGCTGTTTGTTCAAGTATATCACTAGTTTTTTTTTTTTTTTAATTCGGTTTTTAATTACACAAACGTTTTGAAAAGTAAATAGATTTCATATCAATCTATAACGCATTTTGCCTGATTCATTGCTGTATAAAATTGGAGTATTGGTTTTCAGTAGTAGTTTCAAGCGAATGTGTAATTGCAAAAACCGATTATTGAAAAATTTCAGAAAGTCTTATTGAAATATATAAGTCGTAAAGCAATCAGTTATGAACCAAGAATAATATTCTGTTACAACCTTTTTATTTTAAAATCTATTACTTTTAAAAACAAAGAATATTTATGGCGATAAAACTGTAATACATCACCATTTGGATAATTTTCAACATCAATATTTGTACAGCAAACAGTGGTGAACATAGCCAAACATGTATATAATATATTCCTATAAAATCCTGTGTGTTAGTAAATGTAAGATTTTCCCATCTATTATTGTAGTCCAAACTGTTTTGTGTTTAATTTGGAACATTTTTCGTTACACACTCGGCATTTCTTAGGTTTTACCTCACAGTCACGGTTACCTAACCTAATTAATTCCAACCATCATGGTGGCGCTCGTTGCTATACCTGGAGCACTATAGGTTCCGTTCTCGGCGTCGAGTAGCGAGTGATTTCGCGCGGGGGTGAGAAGAATAAGAATCAATGCTGTTCTGCAAACATTGTGTTTCTTGAAATTATGACCAACGTTTTAAATGAGCAATAATTACTAAATTTATCTAACTTTAAGCAATTTTACTGGAAACAATTTTTTTTAAAATAGTTCTAACTAACGAGATAATAACATTTAATATAAGACGGATATAAACATGAGATTATTTTATGTAGATCTCAACACTTTCTTGGTTATTAACACTGGATAAAGAATAAATGAGAAATTATTAAGAGTTCTATTTTCCTCATTTAAACAATCCTATAACTCTTTTGACATTGTTGAAATAGAGAAAATTGTGCGGTTGGTGTAGGAGGTTAATAACAGTTATTCATTCTGTGTAAAATTCATATACATACAGACCGACGCTTAGTGAAGCGGGATTTCAAAACATACAGCTGTACACTTTTTGCTAACGTTGGGCGTAGATTCCGACAGCACAGTTTGAAGACGCAACGACAGGAGGGCGGAGTCGTAGCACACAGGCTGTCTAACAGTGGCTGAGCCAGAGCGGAACTTATACCAACATAACTGATTAAGGCCGCGGGCATACGGAAAGCAACTGGTAATCGCAACGCAACCTAAACCCGCGTCGCTATTAGAAAAGTTGCTAGTCGGCTTACACGATTGTTCATATAAAGTTACTAGTTTAGTTTTCAGTATTCTCGTTGTCAGAGGAAGATTGCCTATGTTTTAAGAAAGAAACTACAATAAAAACAATTCGGCGTAGGCCTACACCTCTTTAACGTTATTCATGCGAGTCAAAGCCAATATATTGCTGTGCAAAATTCACGAAATTACATAGACAATTTTTTCATTACTATCGTATGAGCATTAGACTAACTTTTAAGTAATCTGTTTTAGAAAATCAAGAAAAAACCAAATAATTGGCGAGAAAGATGGAGAAATAAATTTCAGCTGAAGAAAGATTAACAATAACACTCACCTAAGGTTAATTGCTCATTTTTGTATTTATTTTTATGTATAATTGCAAAACTTGAAATAACGTACATTACAATGAAATAAAAAATAGTTTTTAAGCCAATGACATTTCATAGTTCAAGTGCCGATTTTATATATTTTGAACAAATTGTTGGTAATCATTCGTATCGTCCTGAAGTTCTCGGATACACAATCATTACCAGAAAAAGTAATATTTTGTTTTTCTGAAACACTATACCTCTATAACAAAATACTATTCAAAGAAACAGAAATACAAAATATACAAATAAAAGTAATATTTATTTAAATGCGATATCACTCTTGAGAAATGCATACACAACACAACAATTGCTGCTGACAAGTGATAAACTGAGCAACGAGTTTACAGCAAGTCGTGCCCGGAGCAACTCTTGTTTCTTTGTCACTTGCTAGTCGCGTTGCTATCACTTCACTGTAAATATTTGCATTCAACTATAAATGCTGTGAAAAAACAACTCAAGTTTGCGTTGCGTTGCCGTCACCAGTTGCCTTTTGTATGTCCGCAGCCTAAGAAATACTCTTTATATTATTTCCCAAACAAACGTTTAAAAACCATTGCTGCTAAACCTTACAAACACTAGTGGTAAAAACCTGGAATATCCCCTTTTATATATGAACACCTTATATTTACTAACTTATGTTTGTAAATCTTACCATTTACTATTAAAAAATAAATTCACCTATGTATGAACGTTTAAAATAACCTAACCTAACCCAACCTAACTTAACCTAACCTAACCTAATCTAATCCAAACTAATCTAACCTAACCTAGCCAACCTAATCCAACCTAACCTAACCTAATCTAGCCTTATCTAATCTAGCACAGCCCTACCTGATCTGACCCAAAAATCCAAAAGTCTTTTACTAGGCCGTTAACTAAATTCATACAGCAGATTAATTTATGGTGTATGTGCTCAACACCTATATGAAGATTTAATAGCTACTTATTGCGTATCATCGCCCGGTCTCGTGAATGCGTATATTCTTCATTTCCTAATCTCGTTTGTTTTTCCTCATATTGATCATGGTTATAGCTTATGACATCTTCTGTTTATGAGTTTATGATTACGAGAAGCTGAGCACACCATCAGATGGTGAGTCCTTTTTATCAAATTGATCGTTTTCGTTAGCTCTACTATGTTATTAATATTGTAGTCTATCAATTACACTGACTCACTCTAATCAAATATTTTACCTTTTACACAATGTACAATGCAACGTTTCCTACATTTATACTTGTTAAAAAACATATGGATTTCATATATTAGTGCGACATTTGTTGATATAAAAATAAGAAGCTGGAACTTTTTACTTATCACAATCTCCTAATGCGCAATATTAAAACAAATTGAAGCAATAAATTATAGGAGATCTTTAGGTTTGTATAACGTAATAATGTTATCGTATTACACGGAAAACGCATTAATGATGGACATGCCAGAAGATTAGGTGAAGGTTTATACTAAATTTATGTTACCGAATATTTACGAGTGATTTTAGATTTCCTATTATATATTAAACCCACAACAAAATTACTACCTCTATTTTAATCGAATTCCATTTATAAACGCGCGCGCTCGTGCTTAGTAGTTAAAGTTCCCTACGCAAAAGACGCACTGACGATAAATTTAACGTTTGACGCAATAAGACAAAAGTCTCCAACTCGTGTTTGATGACGAAAGTTTTGACATTTTTCTTTTGTTGGCGTTGATATCATCGGGTTATTTCTGACAGCACACATTCATCTTGCTCAAGGCTGGGTGGATGAAGAGGCTTTATTCAAATTGTTATTGAATAAACCATATTTTAACTTTCTTTAAGACACTTGAAATGAAACGAAATATAATGCGAAGCCTAAATATAATATGTTTCTCTTTCTGCGTCGTAAACACACACACACGCCCATGCTCGCGCGAGCGTGCTATATACACATAGGATTTATAGACAATATTTTTCAGCTTTACTGCTTCTATGTTGTGAATGATTTTCCTACAATAGCCGACGGTAAAACAGTAATATTTTTCTTTCACAAATTCAACCTTACAACATATAAAAGTGATCGATCAATCTTTTATCTTTGCAATTGCTTAAAAAAAAAAAAATAGAATAAAAAGTAGATAAACTTTAGTTCAAACCATTATAAAGATATCGATTTATACTTAGGGTAGTAATTTTTGTTGTTATGTATTAAAATAGTAATACAAATGTTTTATATTGTTAATTTAGTAAAACAATATTGTTTTATATTGTTAATATGTCTGCTATTTCTAAACATTTATAGGTAGGCTTCATTTTTATCTGAAACCAATTTACTGTCACATACCTTTACCTGTAAGGATGAATAAAAATTATTATAACTAAAAAAAAATTAACCTAATTGTTCATGAATAGTAGGAAAAATATACTATACTAGCTGTACCCTGCCACGCTTTGCTGTGAAAAATTGTAGTTGCATGTTCATGAGAAAAGAGGATAAAAACAAAGCAAACTTTTCATAAAAGTTTAATTTTGCAATATTTCAGAGGCTGATACAATATAGAGCCAAGGCTATGGCATTTTTTTTAACGAACTGTTGCTAGAATCAATCCGAAAAAGAATGTTTTCTCAGTTCCTTCTAGCGCATCCAAGCAGAAGCACACCCCCCCCGCCCAACTCCGTCATTTATAATTTTCGTTATGGAAGTATGCCCTTTTGTTAACGCGTTACTTTCGGAATGCTTGATTGAGCAATGGGGATATGATTGGACACCATCGGTGTCGTAACCCTGTTCGTTGCGTAAATCCACATCAAATGAAGTAATCGCAACTCGGATAGGTGCTGGCTTTCCCAAATAACATCTTACTCAATATGGACATGATCAAGACAAAAGTATCCCGATTAAGGTGAATATTTAATTCGGTCTAATAATCTGAATGGGATGCAAGTGAAACGTTTTATTTTTGTTAATAACAATGTAATTAGGAACAGATAATGTTTCACATGTGACTGTAGTTGTCGTCAGGTAGTTTGGCGAGTGATTCCTTTGCTTGCGATAGATGGCGGTGCTGGTACACAGCTGATCGTCAAAAAGCTTTTCTATCACAGTCACGAGTATGTTGCTGACGTGATAAAGGGATGAAGACAATATTAAAATTGGGTTGTATGTCGCGTTAGAATTTGTGCATAATCGATGTAGAAGGTTTTATGTTTTTACACTGTACACAAACCAACATATCATTTTTATATATAAAGATTATTTCACAGAGTGTTCTATAAGAAATACTACATTCAAAGACAAATTCAATTCTTAGATTAATGAAAATAATTTCGTTTACTAATTAACGTCCGAACGACGCTCACATTGCAAACGTAAGGCTGTTGAATCAGCTATTTTAACCAAATATGCATAATTTTCTATGAAGTTTACTTTGCCACAGCGTGTTTAAGTAAGACAGTTCAATATGCCACGTTTTTCGATAGTTACGGCAAACGCACACAAATCAATTGAATTTGAAATAAGCATTATGACCCCTCTGATACGTATCTACGTGAGGTCCATCTTATAACCATATCAGTATGATCCTTAACGTGTACCAATTTCTGTTCCTCGAGGTCAAAATACTTTGTAACATTCTTAATGAGCTACTTCTTAACATGACTAGCTGGTTTATATTATGGTTTTAGCTTGGTTTTGCTATTTTTCTTGATTCTGGACCGATAGCTAGAAACACCTCGTTTATTTTGAAAGCTGTTCATTTTTGACAAATTGTAAACCACCTTACTCTTTTATTTACTGTAGAAGAATAAGATATAGCTAAGGATTCTTTACAAATATACCATCGATATTTCCGCGGTAAACATGCCAACCATAGAGTCTTACTGAGAACCGTCCTCCGGGGCTAAACGAGACTGGAAGTTTATCGACGTAGTTACTTCTTTGATGCACTTTATCATTTATCCAGATTGAGGATCGAGTTTTTGATTATTTTTTTAATGATTTATCATGAAACACAAAATAATCAAATGGTCAAGCAAAAGCTCTATAACGCTGACAAGATGCGGTTGAAAGCTTCTGTTAGTGTAACTTTACATTCTGCGTATTTTCCCAAAGTATTCAGAACATAGTTTAAGAAAGTTTAAAAATTTAAAATTTAAAAAATTAAAAATATAATCTTTACATGATGTATAAAATCCATGCGAAATAAATAAAACTATAAAGTAAAACTTTAAACAAAAAATAAAAAAACTCCAAATTTCCATTTTTTATTTGGTCGCCTAATAATTTGGCCAGGGGCTTTAATATACTAGCTATATTATAGTGAGCTGTTTCAGCATAGCTCATACGGAGTTAAGTATTTCTATTTCTATTTCTATAACAATATACGTAATTATCATAATATATCACAAGTTTAGCATAGTAGCCAATAGCTACATATCTTCACCCCGGTTGTGTGCGAAGCTGTTCATGTGATTAGAATAATTTACGGCTGTTCCTAGTACCAATTGATCCTTATGTCCTCTTACTACTAACTCTAACTATATGGTGTCACGGGTAGGCACCTTATTATGTCCCCGTTAGAGAGTAGGTTTTTATCCGAATACGTAATAGAGTAATATGTTTACTACATTCCATACGAGGAGTAACTATTTATTACCATATTTCTATCTAAAACGTAATGATAGTTGGAAAATCAACTTAATGTGTCAAATAAACCAAAAAGATACTTCAAGCTTGAATGAAATCGTTTTTAGACTATAACCAGTAAAATAAACAAGCATTTTCAAGTCTTGACTTAGGTCAAGAGAGTATTTTTTAAAATTTTACTTACTCTTTTTTTTTGAATAATTGCAATTATTATAAATAAAGTAAACATAATATGTGTGTTAAAACAGCTGTTCCACCACATAACCTAAAACGTAAAATCAGCTGTTTTATGAAATCATATGTTATCACTTATTTTCAGAAAAACGTGTAGAAATAACTATATTGCATACTTTACCCCTTTTGTGAAACGTTTTTCTCTCATATGGTAAACTAAAATTAATTCATTATTAAATTTAAATAATTATTTGATATTTGAGAAAACTGTATTAACATCATGTTATCTACTACAAGTTAAAAAAAATGTTTTTGTACTTGAATGGGTGAATAAAAAGTATTTTATTAAGGTTTGAAAATTTGAACAAGATATGTATAAGGAGAGCGTGAACTAATATAGGAGCTTGAAAAAAATTAATTTTTTATCCAACCACTAATACTAAAGTATATTAGGTATGGGCGTATATAAGTCACTAGCTAGAGGCATCAAAGTCCATGAAAAATCTTTCTCCACCTATAGTAAGTTTGCTTTTCTTTCTTCTACCACTGTCTCATTTTATTTCGTTTTCTCGCCTTTTTTCAGGTATTCGATCTTACCTAGTTGACTTCCTCCGCTATGGCATCATGCTTTTTGATATTTGTTTTGTCCATTACCTTCTTCTACCTCCCTAAAGATTTTCCTTTTCAATACTAAGCACAAAATATTCGAATGATTTAGTCCTGGACCATGTTTTTAAATTAAACATTTATTTAAGCCCACAGAATCTTCAATATATCAAACCGATTGTCTTGTTCCTTATTTGTAGGAAAATTGCATCATCAATGGTTTTGCAGGTACTGAGGACTTTTATATTTCTAATAACAAATCACCGATTTTCTTTAAGGTGTCGCGAGGATCACGAGATCTCCTCTCTCAAATCTGTATAAACTAAATGCTTCGATGAACCAGATTCTTTTGTGTAAATGTATTTAATAGCCTATATTTTCTACTCTTGACCATGTTTAATTCATTTTAATAATTTATCTGTTTCCCATTAAACTTTTATATCGTAATATTAAGCGTTTAGTTAGAAAATGTATTGTTGCTTATTTTAATAGACTCAGTGTTTTGTTTAAAAGTAAGGTTGATGATGCCACTCTCGTGTTAGTAATCGAGTGGTAATAAACTCTCTGCATGTTCTTGCTTGGTTATAATCTTGTTAATTCTCCCCCAACGTTGTTCGTATAGGGTCACAATTTTAAATACGAACTTGAGGACTACTCATTCCAGTATTTTAAAAGTTTGTTTCATCTTTTAATTCAACAAAACCCCTGTGAGTAGTAACTTTAGATTAAAAATACTTTTCCAATTTACATGTTATGTTAATGAATGACTGTTATTCTAGCACTGTCATTGTTAATGTACTGCTACTTCATCTATTATTTTATATAACAGTTGGAATTACTATTTAATTTTATATTACGTTTTAATTGCTGGGACACTGCATGGCTATGAATAGAAGTCAATTCGACGGCCATAGTTAAATGAAAAATATATGACAAATACATTTATAAAAATTTTGTAAATAAACTCGAAGCTTCAGCGGATTTAACAGAAGGGTGAGTCGGGCATGCCTCAAACTCTTCTCTCGTATGTCGCAAAACGTTCTCCTAATGTTAGTCTTGTTTTCGTTCTCCCTCTTACATACTTTAGTCATGAACGTAAAGCGTGCATGACATACATTTACTTTCAGTTTGAGTTCTTCTTACTGCCATCTGGTGGTTTTCCCTCTAAACCTAAAAGCAAAACAATGTTCCCACTGATAAAGTAAAAAGGTAAGCAAGATCGCAAGTATTTATAGGTGCTAAATTTAACTCTACATCAAACCATCCCCAACAAAATCTTGAAAATATTTTCTTGTAAAAAGCCAGTAAAGGTTTAAACGTTTAATGAGAAGGTAAATGTTTACTTAGAAAGAGAGAAAACATTACAAAAGAGAAACGAGTTCTGTTTGTAAGTAAATTCAGTCTCTGTCTGTCTGTCTATTACGTCAATTTGTGAAGATACGCAGTAGTAAAAATCGTTGACAGGATTCTTTCCTTGCTAAAACCATGTGTTTTCCTATGTTAGAGACAAAGAGTACACTAAGCATTTTTTGTCAGTGTGGATGGAGAATTGATGCTGGGCTAAAGAAAGAAATGCTGGTCTTTACTTAGTAGAAAGTAAGTAGATAGAGAGAACCTACAACCACCATGAGAAGAAATAGGTCTTTACTTAGTAGAAAGTAAGTAGATAGAGAGAACCTACAACCATCATGAGAAGAAATAGGTCTTTACTTAGTAGAAAGTAAGTAGATAGAGAGAACCTACAGCCATCATGAGAAGAAATAGGTCTTTACTTAGTAGAAAGTAAGTAGATAGAGAGAACCTACAAACATCATGAGAAGAAATAAGTCTTTACTTAGTAGAAAGTAAGTAGATAGAGAGAACCTACAACCATCATGAGAAGAAATAGGTCTTTACTTAGTAGAAAGTAAGTAGATAGAGAGAACCTACAACCATCATGAGAAGAAATAGGTCTTTACTTAGTAGAAAGTAAGTAGATAGAGAGAACCTACAGCCATCATGAGAAGAAATAGGTCTTTACTTAGTAGAAAGTAAGTAGATAGAGAGAACCTACAACCATCATGAGAAGAAATAGGTCTTTACTTAGTAGAAAGTAAGTAGATAGAGAGAACCTACAGCCATCATGAGAAGAAATAGGTCTTTGAAGTGGGGATTCCATACCCTAATAGCCACGTACGCTTTATAAGGTCAGAAAGAGGTATCTACTTAGTATAAAGTAAATAGATAGAGAGAACCTACAACCATTACGAGAGGAAATTGGGATAGAGAAGACAGACGAACACGTATTATTGTGGTTATGGAAGTACCACGAAGCTCACTTGTTGTAAAGCATGAGAAATGTTTAAGGTTGACATTGGTAGGATCCATCTCTACAGAGAAGTGTAACCATTGAATTAAACACACAATAAGTAATAACGAATCCTTTATACACACCTTTGTTCCGTATCAGAAGATCAATTCTTGGTTCTTAGTCTCTTTATATCGTAGGCGATATTAGAAGCTCTGGCTGAAGCCTTAAAACTATGTAAAAGAAATATAACTACTTCAAACCTTTATGAATATCAAAATACATTCATAGTTGAGGTAGGATAATTTGCCGATGGTTTTGTGATCTAACTTAAAGTCAGTCGTTACAAACTTTAGTAGAAAAGAAAATGTCATTTCTGCATCCTACAAGAGAAAACTGTCTGGCGTAAGAAGATTGAGACTATTCACGCAATTAGACCCGCAAACTCGCTTCACTGAAGTTTTGTTTGGAAAGCAGATGTAACCACAGTAGAAAGCTAATCTAGGGACCACAGGTCGCGTCTGCTTGCCCAGTGTCCAGCGGTTTTACTATGTTGCCTAATATACAGCACACTCATACTGGTTATTTAATTTTATAAAATAGATTGATGTTACTTCTATGACGTTTGTTGAGTAACGGGTTGATCCTTCTCTTCGTCTTGTCACCTCCCGGTTACTTATAATGTGTTTAGTTAATTTAAACAAAACGTCTATTCACATACAATTTTTTTTATACTTCAAAAAGAACGAGTCAATTGTTTACATTACCAATAGTATCTACAAAAATGTCTTAGGCAGACTCGCTGTCTATTCAATTGTTATGAAGAAAAATAACTTACATTACAGATTTAAATTTCCCAAACAAAGATTTATTTAAATAATATTCTTTAAATAATTACACTTTAAAAACCTTCGACAATATTATTTTAAAATTAAAAAAAGTTTATGTCTTTTTCAAAATATATCATTAGACAACATTTGGTTAGGTCCATACTGAAAACTTTTTGTACCTTTACTAATTTTATCAAATTACTTTGAAACACAAATTTAGAACATACCTTGGCAAACACTTAAAAAATACTCGTTTAACTTATTTTAATCTAAAACAAAACAGTTTTCTATGCAACATGCTAAAGCTTTGCCAACATTTTTACCATGTTACTGCCTCTTTTGAGAGTAGGTCTATGTGTTGTAAGCTACACTGCCCATGTAATGCCACCCATTTCCCCTTTTCACAGTACTATTTGATCATTATGTCCAAAACCTATTCCTAAGTAACTCTATCCACTCATTTTTCCTTGCTATATAAGATGATGTAACTGCTAGACACCTCTTTATGATAGAAAGTAGTTCTATGGAAAGCGTTACTGGTGTTTACATAATATTTATCCTATTATAGAGTGCTTTATAACCGTAGGCTTACATTAGTCCGAAATTATGAAAATCATACGCAGTTTAGTTATTCAGTTGTGGTAAATCCAATGAAACATGTTTGAAATCAGTATCGTTCTTTCTAAAGCTTAAGTAAGTGGTTAAAGCTAGGGTTTAGTTCACAAGTAACTTATAATTATTGATTTTTTTTTTTTTTTTAATATGAAAAAGTAGACAAAAATACCATTGACAATTATTATAAACTGATTTTAAACACGGGTGAGTGACGAAAATTAAATTTTAGAAATTGCAAAGCCTGACTAAATCAGCGATGGTAGTCAGTAAATTGTGAAGTATAAATTTACAAATATAATTGTAATTTTATTAATGGTTAGGCACTAAGGCTGCGGACATACAGAAGGCAACTGGTGACGGCAACGCAACGCAAACTTGAGTTGCTTTTTCACAACATATAGAGTTGAATGCTCATATTTATTGTGAAGTGATAGCAACGCGACTAGCGAGTGACAGAAAATAGAGTTGCTCCGGTCGCGACATGCTGTAAACTCGTTGCTTAGTTTCTCAGTTGCCAGCAATACTTGTGTTGCGTATGCGTTTCTCAAGAGTGCTTTCGTAACCAAACAATTATTAATTTTATTTGAATTTTTTATGTTTACGTTTCTTTGAATAGTCGTTTATTATACTGGTAAAGCATGTGAGAAAAACAAAATACTGCTGGTTCTGGTCATAGTTTTTGTATCCAACAACTTCAAGACGATATTAATAACTACAAAAATGTTTTCAAAATATATAAAACAGGCACTTGAGATATATAATTCCATTGGCTTAAAATTAATTATTTTTTCATTATAATGTAATGTTATTTTGAGTTTGGCAGTTATACATAAAACGAAATACATAAATGAGCAATTGAGCTTAGCTGAGTGTTATTGTTAATCTTTCTACAGCTGAAATTTATTTCCCCATCTTTCTTAAAATATAGACAAGGACGCCATCTTCCTCTGACGACGACATAACTGACAACTAAGCTAGCAAATTTATATGAACAATCGTGTAAAACGACTAGCAACTTTTCTTAAAGCAACTCAAGTGTATGTTGCGTTGCGATCACCAGTTGCCTCCTGTATGTCCGAAGCCTAATATTGCTGGCCGTGATTTCCACAGAATGAGCTGATTAATGCCACCATTTAATCCTACCTATATTCACAGTCCTTTCCTATCGTTCTTAGACAATAACAGTTGTACCCTAACGCATTATTCTGTTAAAGCTACACAAAGCTGTTATTTCAAGGACGAAATAGAAAAATTGTTTGTCGATTTATTTTCAATTTCAATCGCACGCGGAATTAAATATAACATTATTGCAACTGAAAATCAAATATTGTCTATCTCTTTTGAATTCACGCCTCAGAGAGTCAAAAACGAACAGGGAAATGGAACGAAATATTTTAGTACTATTATTTCCTATTTGATATAAACTTGATATTGTTCTCAGATTTACATATTTTAGTAATATAACTAACAATATGAGGGATCAAAAACCTAATAGAATAGTATTTAGTAGATTGTATGTATGTTACTATTTTTCCTTTTTAGACAAAACCCTATTCGTTTGACGGGTTGACAATCAGAGAGAATGACGCGAATTAAGGATAGCCTTTACTTATGAGCAACATTATCCCGAGTAAATCGGGGATCTGTGAGAATCTCCTCATGATGTTTCGAGACAGCAGTAGTGAGGCTAAGACACTCGTTTCCAAGCAAACCATTTTGTGTTTAAAGTGTTAATGTTTTATATAACAATATTCCTATAATATTCCATCCTCCTGTCATAATTTAAAATGGTTACAAAATATAAATTTGGTAACAATCAAGATCAATGAAATTAAAGTAGGCGGAGCCAGTAACAGGGGCGGGGTTAAAAATTAGGGCGTGGAAAGAAGTTATATATTCGGTTACGGTCACTGGACGATCATTACGGATGTAGTCCTGATAATAACGAATATATAAAAGGGATGAAGAGATGCCGTGTTAGAAAATGTAAAAAAATACGATCTGTACTGAACATAACTGTATGCAACTTAATTATTTATCAGCAACAACATCGAATGAGATAACAAAATAGCAAAACCTTTTAGATATATTTTAGTTTTAAACAGGAGCAATTTTTGAGTTTACAACGGACAACCAAGTTTACTATAACTCTTCTGGATATACATAAAATACTAAATATAGATAGGGAAATGTTTATGGATATAAAACACTTCTCAAATGGGGTAATAATAGTGTGTGTGAACATCAACAATTTTCCTTCCTCTTTATAAAATATAACAACAGAAGTGTATGTTTTTATAATAATGTAGATATGAAATTCTATATTGGTTTTGTTCAATTTGTAATGATTCTTTTTTTTACAGGTGAGTCATTTTGGCTGTGAAAAATGTAACAACAGATGCGTAAGTTATTGGATATATTAGCTCTATACACACACACACACACACACACACACACACACACACACACACACACACACACACACACACACACACACACACACACACACACACACACACACACACACACACACACACACACACACACACACACACACACACACACACACACACACACACACACACACACACACACACACACACACAAACACACACACACACACACACACGTGCGCGCGCGCGCGCACACACACACACACAAATACTCACACAACTATATATATATATATAAACAATTCTTATAAAACCTTAAACTACTTTAACAGTTTAAATTACCGAATTATGGGTATAAAATGCATTGAATATAGATGACTAAGAAGATGTTTCTAACGGTCCCGGTATGACCTTTTGAATGGCATGTGGAATTTCTGAAGACTTCTTGAAGTTCAAGCTGAGAAACGTATACTCAGGCTATTGAGATGTGTCAAAGCTAACATCAGAGACATACTAGAGTCTTTGTGGATTATGGGTATAAAATGCATTGAATATAGATGACTAAGAAGATGTTTCTAACGGTCCCGGTATGACCTTTTGAATGGCATGTGGAATTTCTGAAGACTTCTTGAAGTTCAAGCTGAGAAACGTATACTCAGGCTATTGAGATGTGTCAAAGCTAACATCAGAGACATACTAGAGTCTTTGTGGACGTTACAGACACATTACAAGTTCCGCCTGAAGTGGTATGTAACTGGACAGCCACTCCTACGCTTGCGAAGGGCGCAGTACAAACAAAACTGTCCCACTCGGAACACGAGCACGCAGAACGGTATTAAAACATAATACATTCAACGGAACCATATTTTAAAGTTAAACGTTAAGACATCACAATTTACATATCTCCCTCTGCATTAACGGTTACTTAGGGTGGAGAGTTGAAGATAAGGGTAGTTATTACTCGAGACATTGGACTTACAAGGCAAAGGGGTTGAAAATTGAATTTATGTAATCCTGCAGTTTATGTTTAGCGTTTTAATTAGGGTTGCGAAACACATAACTTTCAAGATAAGGAGGGCTGGGTGGACTTTTTAAAACTTGGTGACTTTTAAATAATTTGTTTTAAACCCCACCGGCAATTCTTTTATTTATCCAATGACATTTGGTGAAAGTAAACATTTTAAAAACCTTTGTTTTATATTAGTGCCAATATACTCTTCTAGCGATATCATTGACGGGAGTGTTGTCCTTTGTAAATTGTGAGGGAGATTTTTATTTTATATTCAAAAATTTCTTGTGATAAATTTGAAATAAGTAATTGTTGTCTTCACAATAACATTAGTTAGGCTATATTGTGGTACTGATGACAGTTGTTGCCTCGCTCCTTAACCTCGTCAGCTACGGCAAATTTTAAGGTCTTTTTAATGCCACTTAAGACTACATAGTACACTAATCATAAACCCCCATTGATAATAATTTTTCCGCCACCACCTTTGACTGTTTCCTTTTCACATATGTTAATAAACAATTTATTCTAAAGATCAATAAAATGTTTTTACTTAATGTAGCAAACCTTAAATACAAGTGGAAACCTATGTCAAAGATCTCAGTAGAACATGACAACACTATACAAACACACTACTTAATGAAGTAATTGTTGACAAATCTCCACGATACATTAAAAACATTACTGTATGAGTTACTTATAATAAAATGTAGGCACAAAGATAAGGATAGGTTTGGTTATAAGAAAGATAAAGTTTGGGACATTTACAAAAGGAATGTAAAATAAGCGGGAGAAATTATTGGGCGTATTTTCGTCACTATACCGAAGGCAAGATTAAGTGTATAAATACATCATAGATACTGAACACACTATGTGAAGAACAGTTGTGTATAATCAATTTTGTTTATATGTAGTCCTGCATAAAGAAGTATAATGTAACTGTTTATTTTGTTTTTCTTAGTTTTAAATGTATTTTTCTCATATTGAGGATGTTGACGCTAAAATATATCCATC